>CM059298.1:14372500-14517500 GCA_030340665.1 Neosalanx taihuensis | reverse complement strand
ATGGTGAGGAACAGGGTGAGGAACATGGTGAGGAACAGGGTGAGGAACATGGTGAGGAACAGGGTGAGGAACAGGGTGAGGAACAGGGTGAGGAACATGGTGAGGTTAGTTAGTTAGTTAGTTAGTTAGTTAGTTAGGCAGACAGGCAGACAGGCAGACAGGCAGACAGACGACAGACAGGCAGGCAGGCAGGCAGGCAGGCAGGCAGAGAAGCCGACAGGCAGACAGGCAGGCAGGCAGACAGGCAGGCAGGCAGGCAGGCAGAGAGGCAGACAGGCAGACAGGCAGACAGGCAGGCAGGCAGGCAGGCAGGCAGGCAGGCAGGCAGGCAGAGAGGCAGACAGGCAGGCAGGCACGCAGGCCCCACATCAAAGACGGGGCATTCCGCTAAGGTCAGTCGGGCACATTTAATGAGAGGAATTAGCGCAAATCATGGATCCCTCCCTCAAGAGGGAAGCAGGGAGGGCTGCGGTGTCGTATTTCCCAGGAAGACAGATGGAGAAGAAACAGAGAGAGCAGAAGAAAGGGATGGAGAGCTGGAAAGACAGGGAGGAAATTAGAAGATACAGTCTGTGGCTGAATAAGGAAGTCTTTAAAGAACTGCAGCTTTGAAACGGCTTTGCATTTAGACATGACTGTGTACTGTGTGAATTTGTGTCCTGTGTGACTTTGTGTACTGTGTGAATTTGTGTACTGTGTGACTTTGTGTACTGTGTGAATTTGTGTACTGTGTGACTTTGTGTACTGTGTGAATTTGTGTACTGTGTGAATTTGTGTACTGTGTGAATTTGTGTACTGTGTGAATTTGTGTACTGTGTGACTTTGTGTACTGTGTGAATTTGTGTACTGTGTGACTTTGTGTACTGTGTGAATTTGTGTACTGTGTGAATTTGTGTACTGTGTGAATTTGTGTCCTGTGTGACTTTGTGTACTGTGTGAATTTGTGTACTGTGTGACTTTGTGTACTGTGTGAATTTGTGTACTGTGTGACTTTGTGTACTGTGTGAATTTGTGTACTGTGTGACTTTGTGTACTGTGTGAATTTGTGTACTGTGTGACTTTGTGTACTGTGTGAATTTGTGTACTGTGTGAATTTGTGTACTGTGTGAATTTGTGTACTGTGTGAATTTGTGTACTGTGTGACTTTGTGTACTGTGTGAATTTGTGTACTGTGTGAATTTGTGTACTGTGTGAATTTGTGTACTGCGTGACTTTGTGTACTGTGTGAATTTGTGTACTGTGTGAATTTGTGTACTGTGTGAATTTGTGTACTGTGTGAATTTGTATACTGCGTGACTTTGTGTACTGTGTGAATTTGTGTACTGTGTGAATTTGTGTACTGTGTGAATTTGTGTACTGTGTGAATTTGTGTACTGTGTGACTTTGTGTACTGTGTGAATTTGTGTACTGTGTGAATTTGTGTACTGTGTGAATTTGTGTACTGTGTGACTTTGTGTACTGTGTGAATTTGAGTACTGTGTGAATTTGTGTACTGTGTGACTTTGTGTACTGTGTGAATTTGTGTACTGCGTGAATTTGTGTACTGCGCAAATTTGTGTACTGCGTGAATTTGTGTACTGTGTGAATTTGTGTACTGTGTGAATTTGTGTACTGTGTGACTTTGTGTACTGTGTGAATTTGTGTACTGTGTGAATTTGTGACTTTGTGTACTGTGTGAATTTGTGTACTGTGTGAATTTGTGTACTGTGTGAATTTGTGTACTGTGTGACTTTGTGTACTGTGTGAATTTGTGTACTGTGTGACTTTGTGTACTGTGTGAATTTGTGTACTGTGTGACTTTGTGTACTGTGTGAATTTGTGTACTGTGTGAATTTGTGTACTGTGTGAATTTGTGTACTGTGTGAATTTGTGTACTGTGTGACTTTGTGTACTGTGTGAATTTGTGTACTGTGTGAATTTGTGTACTGTGTGAATTTGTGTACTGTGTGAATTTGAGTACTGTGTGAATTTGTGTACTGTGTGAATTTGTGTACTGTGTGACTTTGTGTACTGTGTGAATTTGTGTACTGTGTGAATTTGTGTACTGTGTGAATTTGTGTGGTTGTTCTTAGGTTCATGTGCTGTATGAAATGTAAGAAGCTTGTGCGTATGAGAAACTAGAGTGTATGTGCGTGAGAAAGTGAGGGGGTAGCAGAGAGAGAGAGAGAGAGAAACAGAGAGAGAATGTGTGTGAAAGACACACACATGCAGTACATGAGAGAAAGGGAGAGAGTTACAGAGAGAGTGTGTGAGTTTGAGAGTGGAGGCTGGAGAGAGTGTATGTGTGTGTGAGTGTGTGTGTGTGAGTGAGTGGGGGCTTGGAGAGAGAGAGTGTGTGAGAGAGTGGGGGCTGGAGAGAGAGTGTGTGTGTGTGTGTCTGTGTGTGAGTGTGTGTGTGTGAGTGGAGGCTGGAGAGAGTGTGTGTGTGTGTGTGTGTGTGTGTGAGTGTGTGTGTGAGTGGAGGCTGGAGAGAGTGTGTGTGTGTGTGTGTGTGTGTGTGTGAGTGTGTGTGTGTGTGTGTGTGTGTGTGTGTGTGTGTGAGTGTGTGTGTGTGTGTGAGTGTGTGTGTGTGTGTGTGTGTGTGTGTGTGTGAGTGGGGGCTGGAGAGATGGGCTGACCCCTTCCTTGACCTCTGTTTTCTTTGAACTCCTCAGCCTTGACTCTGCCCAGAACAGCTCTTTGATTCTCCTTCCAGAGTACAGCCACATTACATGACAGGAATGCTAATGCCCCAAGAACAGCCCTTTTAAAGAACCATTAAGGGAATGTTCTTTCGTGTTCTCCTACGAAGGAACTTGGCTTGGAATTGTTAAACATGTCATGTCTAAAATTCTCAAAACATTCACAATATTGTGTGTATACAGTGCATCCACCCAGAGGGGGATGATATTGGAAAATGCTGTCCCACCCCCCTCCCAAAAAGGAGTCTATACCGCAGGGTAAAGAAGTGCACATTTGGAACTTGTATTTTGAAAGCGTGACAGTGAAGATATTGGGTTTGGTCAGCAAATCTGTCCTTCCCAATGTCAAAGTCAATCCTATCACCCTGATAATGTACACTTTTAACACAGTCTGATCAATCCACATGATATGCCACTCCAACAACAATAATGATAAGAGGGAACTTTGACTTCTAGTGTTTCACAGGTACAAATATAGTTCAACTACAATGACTTGTCCCCAATATAGTAAAGAGGGTAGAGAGTGTTCTCTAATATCTTCCTCAGGATGTGATTCCCCTCCACAGACTGAAGACATCCCAGCTCATCCTCTCCTGACAGTCACATGGATAGCAGACACAAACAGGCTGACATCGTAGAAATATTTTTGCCGCCACAAGGGAAAATCACTGAGACTTCAAAGAAGCGTCACAAAAACACAACAACACACCGATGTGTGGCTCTGTATGTCACACACACACACACACACACACACACACACACACACACACACACACACACACACACACACACACACAAGCTTCGATATGTTTGACATCCACACGCTAACATGTCCACCTTCAGACGGACACACGGACCCTAACACACGCCAGTGTGTGCCAGACATGTTGGTCTCTGGGACTGAACAGACATGGTATCTCAGCTCAGATGAGCCTTTCATGTCTAACTCCCTCTTGAACTAAATAGCTGCGTCCTCCTGCATGTGCTTCTGTTAATAACATCCTGAGTCATTTCCTCCTGGTAATCTGGCTGGACAGGAGAGGCAGGAGGGACTCAGAGATGCAGGGCTGAAGGGGCCAACAGAAGAGCCACAACAAAGAGGAGCCTTCACACTGGGAAGATATTTAACCCATGCAAGGTACCTGCAACCTCCAAACTGTAAGATTCAAAATTCAATTCAACGTTTACTCAAACACAGACCGATGGCTGAGAGAGATGAAGACACTTCAAGTCAACATAAAACTTGATACAAATTAATTCTCCATCCAGCAGCTTTAGCTATTATCACAGCCAAACTGGATTTCTTTACGGCTATTTCAGTTCACAGCTGAATTGTTGATGGTAGGCAGGCGTCATGATGCCTGCCAGCTCCCTGATGCTGCGACAACACAGAGACATGGTGATCATGGATCTGTCCCATGAGGCCGTCTGAAGGAACATGAAGGATACATCCTCCACCCGGACTCGCCACGGCAACGTCACGTCCTCAAACGCTACGGAAGAAGACGCACGCTCAGATCCACGTCTAGTCAGCGAGCAAACACAAGCAGAGGGAGGGACGTCACGGCAACAAGCCTGTTTTAGTGTCCCTCAACAATCACTTGTCTTGAAATGAGATCAGCCTGATCTGAGCGACCTGCCAATCAGCAATACACAGAGACAGGAGGCAGGGGACAGGAGGCAGGAGACAGGAGGCAGGAGACAGGAGGCAGGGGACAGGAGGCAGGGGACAGGAGACAGGAGGCAGGGGACAGGAGACAGGGGACAGGAGGCAGGGGACAGGAGGCAGGAGACAGGAGGCAGGAGACAGGAGGCAGGAGGCAGGGGACAGGAGGCAGGAGGCAGGGGACAGGAGGCAGGATGCAGGGGACAGGAGGCAGGAGACAGGGGACAGGAGGCAGGGGACAGGAGGCAGGAGGCAGGAGGCAGGAGACAGGAGGCAGGGGACAGGAGGCAGGGGACAGGAGGCAGGGGACAGGAGGCAGGAGACAGGAGGCAGGAGACAGGGGACAGGAGGCAGGGGACAGGAGGCAGGAGACAGGAGGCACGGGACAGGAGGCAGGAGGCAGGGGACAGGAGGCAGGGGACAGGAGGCAGGGGACAGGAGACAGGAGGCAGGGGACAGGAGACAGGGGACAGGAGGCAGGAGACAGGAGGCAGGGGACAGGAGGCAGGAGACAGGAGGCAGGAGGCAGGGGACAGGAGGCAGGGGACAGGAGGCAGGATGCAGGGGACAGGAGGCAGGGGACAGGAGGCAGGAGACAGGAGGCACGGGACAGGAGGCAGGAGGCAGGGGACAGGAGGCAGGGGACAGGAGGCAGGAGACAGGGGACAGGAGGCAGGGGACAGGAGACAGGGGACAGGAGGCAGGAGACAGGAGGCAGGGGACAGGAGGCAGGGGACAGGAGGCAGGGGACAGGAGGCAGGAGACAGGAGGCAGGAGACAGGGGACAGGAGGCAGGGGACAGGAGGCAGGAGACAGGAGGCACGGGACAGGAGGCAGGAGGCAGGGGACAGGAGGCAGGGGACAGGAGGCAGGGGACAGGAGACAGGAGGCAGGGGACAGGAGACAGGGGACAGGAGGCAGGGGACAGGAGGCAGGAGACAGGAGGCAGGGGACAGGAGGCAGGGGACAGGAGACAGGGGACAGGAGGCAGGGGACAGGAGGCAGGAGACAGGAGGCACGGGACAGGAGGCAGGAGGCAGGGGACAGGAGGCAGGGGACAGGAGGCAGGGGACAGGAGACAGGAGGCAGGGGACAGGAGACAGGGGACAGGAGGCAGGGGACAGGAGGCAGGAGACAGGAGGCAGGGGACAGGAGACAGGAGGCAGGGGACAGGAGACAGGGGACAGGAGGCAGGGGACAGGAGGCAGGAGACAGGAGGCAGGAGGCAGGAGACAGGAGGCAGGGGACAGGAGGCAGGGGACAGGAGGCAGGAGGCAGGGGACAGGAGGCAGGAGACAGGAGGCAGGGGACAGGAGGCAGGAGGCAGGGGACAGGAGGCAGGGAACAGGAGGCAGGGAACAGGAGGCAGGAGACAGGGGACAGGAGGCAGGGGACAGGAGGCAGGAGGCAGGGGACAGGAGGCAGGGGACAGGAGGCAGGAGACAGGAGGCAGGAGGCAGGAGACAGGAGGCAGGGGACAGGAGGCAGGGGACAGGAGGCAGGAGGCAGGGGACAGGAGGCAGGAGACAGGAGGCAGGGGACAGGAGGCAGGAGGCAGGGGACAGGAGGCAGGGAACAGGAGGCAGGGAACAGGAGGCAGGAGACAGGGGACAGGAGGCAGGGGACAGGAGGCAGGAGGCAGGGGACAGGAGGCAGGGAACAGGAGACAGGGGACAGGAGGCAGGAGACAGGGGACAGGAGGCAGGGGACAGGAGGCAGGAGACAGGAGACAGGAGGCAGGAGACAGGAGGCAGGGGACAGGAGGCAGGAGGCAGGGGACAGGAGGCAGGGAACAGGAGACAGGGGACAGGAGGCAGGAGACAGGGGACAGGAGGCAGGGAACAGGAGACAGGGGACAGGAGGCAGGAGACAGGGGACAGGAGGCAGGGGACAGGAGGCAGGAGGCAGGGGACAGGAGGCAGGGGACAGGAGGCAGGGGACAGGAGGCAGGGGACAGCTTTGTGTCCAGCTGTCGGCTGTGTTGCTCCACCCCCTCAGCCTTCACCCATACTGTCGTCTCTGTCTTCACTTTCCCTGCGTTAATCATGTACTGGGGAATAAAAAGCTTTGGAAGTTTGACAGCATCATTATTCAGCCCATCACAATGTTGGTAGGAGCGTCCCAGAGAGTCCAGGACCCCCCCCCCCCCACACTCTCTGAAGAACTCATGGAGCTTTGGTTTCTCTCAGAAGACAGAATTTGTCAGGGCGTGTTTGAATACAGAATGATTAGACGTAGAAATGTGGTTTGGAGTAACTACAGAGAGAACGATGAAGAACGACTTTTGACAATTCGACAAGACAATCAAATGTCTGTATTGTCGTTGGGGACAAAGAGGCCCACTTTAATGTGTAATGTTGGTTGTCATTTTTCCCTGTATATTTTCTTCTTCTAAAACAAAAAAAAAATAATGAAGAAAAGGAAAGCTTGAATATTCTTTCAATGCATGATAAAGCACAGCACTGGGACAAATCACATCAAGTGAATCCAATTTGTCTGCACCTCTATTCCTCACAAAAATTTTCTGACAACACAATGTAGAACTGGGATGAGCTGGAAGGTTCCTCACCAAACGGATGTTTCAATCTAATCTGGAGTGTCCCAGCAGCACTGGTGCTGTGTGGAGGGAGGGCTGGATGGATGGGTGGCTGTCCTGGAGGTCCAGAGTGTTCCAGCAGCACTGGTGCTGTGTGGAGGGAGGGCTGGATGGATGGGTGGCTGTCCTGGAGGTCCAGAGTGTCCCAGCAGCACTGGTGCTGTGTGGAGGGAGGGCTGGATGGGTGGGTGGCTGTCCTGGAGGTCCAGAGTGTCCCAGCAGCACTGGTGCTGTGTGGAGGGAGGGCTGGATGGATGGGTGGCTGTCCTGGAGGTCCAGAGTGTTCCAGCAGCACTGGTGCTGTGTGGAGGGAGGGCTGGATGGGTGGGTGGCTGTCCTGGAGGTCCAGAGTGTCCCAGCAGCACTGGTGCTGTGTGGAGGGAGGGCTGGATGGATGGGTGGCTGTCCTGGAGGTCCAGAGTGTTCCAGCAGCACTGGTGCTGTGTGGAGGGAGGGCTGGATGGATGGGTGGCTGTCCTGGAGGTCCAGAGTGTTCCAGCAGCACTGGTGCTGTGTGGAGGGAGGGCTGGATGGATGGGTGGCTGTCCTGGAGGTCCAGAGTGTTCCAGCAGCACTGGTGCTGTGTGGAGGGAGGGCTGGATGGGTGGGTGGCTGTCCTGGAGGTCCAGAGTGTCCCAGCAGCACTGGTGCTGTGTGGAGGGAGGGCTGGATGGGTGGGTGGCTGTCCTGGAGGTCCAGAGTGTTCCAGCAGCACTGGTGCTGTGTGGAGGGAGGGCTGGATGGGTGGGTGGCTGTCCTGGAGGTCCAGAGTGTTCCAGCAGCACTGGTGCTGGAGGGAGGGAGGGCAGCATGTCTGTCCTGGAGGAGGCAACATGAGGGAGCGATACTCTTGTATTTCTGGTGATCATGTAACAAGCTAACACAGGGATAACTGCAGGGAAAGATGTACACTGCAGTGTTGTCTCAGGAGGATCGCCAACCAGTTTTTTTAAGATGCTTTCATCTTCAAAAAAGGAATGGGAACCATAAGAAAATATAAGAAAGGGGGTGGGTTCAATGTTTTGTTGGGGGGGGGGGGGTTCTTCTGGTCCTAAAGGCAAAGGATTAGATCCCTCAGTAGATTGATGGACAATTTATGACCAGGCCTAACAAAGAAAGGAGATTAATATCAATCCCTTTATTAGTGATATTGCATCTTGGACCCATGTAGCCATGGAAACCACAACTCTTCATTCAGCTGCCTTGCGGACGTGAATTGTCAACTGACAATGAGAGTCTGTGAGCCACAGATGTGTTCCAATGAAAGCCTGGTTACACAGTTGGTGAGAAACAGAAGCTTCTGGAAGACAACAAACCCTGGTGAGATGAAGACAGAGCAGCTGTGTTGCTCCTGTGTCACTCCTCTATGTTGCTCCTCTGTGTCGCTCCTCTGTGTCGCTCCTCTATGTTGCTCCTCTGTGTCGCTCCTCTGTGTTGCGCCTCTGTGTCGCTCCTCTGTGTCGCTCCTCTATGTTGCTCCTCTGTGTCGCTCCTCTGTGTCGCTCCTCTGTGTCGCTCCTCTATGTTGCTCCTCTGTGTCGCTCCTCTGTGTCGCTCCTCTGTGTCGCTCCTCTATGTTGCTCCTCTGTGTTGCTCCTCTGTGTTGCTCCTCTGTGTCGTTCCTGTGTCGCTCCTCTGTGTCGCTCCTCTATGTTGCTCCTCTGTGTTGCTCCTCTGTGTCGTTCCTGTGTCGCTCCTCTGTGTCGCTCCTCTGTGTCGCTCCTCTATGTTGCTCCTCTGTGTCGCTCCTCTGTGTTGCTCCTCTATGTTGCTCCTCTGTGTTGCTCCTCTGTGTCGTTCCTGTGTCGCTCCTCTGTGTCGCTCCTCTGTGTTGCTCCTCTGTGTCGCTCCTCTGTGTTGCGCCTCTGTGTCGCTCCTCTGTGTCGCTCCTCTATGTTGCTCCTCTGTGTCGCTCCTCTGTGTCGCTCCTCTGTGTCGCTCCTCTATGTTGCTCCTCTGTGTTGCTCCTCTGTGTTGCTCCTCTGTGTCGTTCCTGTGTCGCTCCTCTGTGTCGCTCCTCTATGTTGCTCCTCTGTGTTGCTCCTCTGTGTCGCTCCTCTGTGTCGCTCCTCTGTGTCGCTCCTCTATGTTGCTCCTCTGTGTCGCTCCTCTGTGTTGCTCCTCTATGTTGCTTCTCTGTGTCGCTCCTCTGTGTTGCTCAGGTGTCGCTCCTCTGTGTCGCTCCTCTATGTTGCTCCTCTGTGTCGCTCCTCTGTGTTGCTCCTCTATGTTGCTCCTCTGTGTCGCTCCTCTGTGTCGCTCCTCTGTGTTGCTCAGGTGTCGCTCCTCTGTGTCGCTCCTCTGTGTCGCTCCTCTCTGTCGCTCCTCTGTGTCGCTCCTCTGTGTTGCTCAGGTGTCGCTCCTCTGTGTTGCTCCTCTATGTTGCTTCTCTGTGTCGCTCCTCTGTGTTGCTCAGGTGTCGCTCCTCTGTGTCGCTCCTCTATGTTGCTCCTCTGTGTCGCTCCTCTGTGTTGCTCCTCTATGTTGCTCCTCTGTGTCGCTCCTCTGTGTTGCTCAGGTGTCGCTCCTCTGTGTCGCTCCTCTGTGTCGCTCCTCTGTGTTGCTCCTCTGTGTCGTTCCTGTGCCGCTCCTCTGTGTCGCTCCTCTGTGTCGCTCCTCTGTGTCGCTCCTGTGTCGCTCCTCTGTGTCGCTCCTCTGTGTCACTCCTGTGTCGCTCTTCTGTGTCGCTCCTCTGTGTCACTCCTGTGTCGCTCCTCTGTGTCGCTCCTGTGTCGCTCCTGTGTTGCTCCTCTGTGTTGCTCCTCTGTGTCACTCCTGTGTCGCTCCTCTGTGTCGCTCCTGTGTCACTCCTGTGTTGCTCCTCTGTGTTGCTCCTCTGTGTCGCTCCACACCCTCTGACAGTGTCTCGCCTCACTGGCCTTCCTCCCCAAACACATGGAATGCTGTTTATTAGCATCCCTGCCACATGAAGGAGATGGCCTGGCCTGACTGATCCTTCGAACATGTGACTGGCATCCCCTCTCTCCATCACCAGCCTTCCAAGCCCCAGAGAGGGAGGGTGGCAGGGGGACCCCCTCCGTCCAGGAAGGCCCCAGGAACAGAGCAGGGCTGGTGCTCATCTACAGTGCAGACATCCATGATGTCTGTCCCCTTTTCAACAGTTCTGATTGGCTGTCAAGCACAATAAGAGAGAAAGAGAGAGAGAGAGAGGAATTGGGATTTGTTTGACACATTCGTGATTGTTGGGAAGATCATTCAAACCGTCTGATTTAAGTCTCGACTTGTTAATCTTTCAGCGTCTTTTTGAAGCTCCTCTTTTCATCATCAGAAAGAGACGAGGGGTGTGAATTAGCCTTTTGTTTCTGGTTGCATGACCAATACAGAGTTTTATAATGCAGCTTTGGTGATGCAAACTCTGACTCTGACTCTTGATATGAAAAATCATCATTTTTAATACATATGGGCTGCCAAAGTTTTTATAAAGCCAGTCCTCAAAGTCTCCAACTATATTTGACATCTTTTCCTGGTCTTGGAAGCAGCCTGCCTCATCTCCTGGATGTCTGATGTTGTCCTGGTCTTGGAAGCAGTCTGCCTCATCTCCTGGATGGCTGACATTGTCCTGGTCTTGGAAGCAGCCTGCCTCATCTCCTGGATGGCTGACGTTGTCCTGGTCTTGGAAGCAGCCTGCCTCATCCCCTGGATGTCTGACGTTGTCCTGGTCTTGGAAGCAGCCTGCCTCATCCCCTGGATGTCTGACGTTGTCCTGGTCTTGGAAGCAGCCTGCCTCATCTCCTGGATGTCTAACGTTGTCCTGGTCTTGGAAGCAGCCTGCCTCATCTCCTGGATGTCTGACGTTGTCCTGGTCTTGGAAGCAGCCTGCCTCATCTCCTGGATGGCTGACGCTGTCCTGGCGAATGACAGAATGTGATGATGAGCAGCTCCAACATCCCAGTCAGTTTGTTTTCCGTCCAAGGTCTGCCATTCAGCAAGTACCTCTTCACTAAAACATGAAGGGAAATGTCTTATCTGACGATCTCATGTCCAGTAAAAAAATTATGAAATCCCAAATCACACAAGCTGGCTGGTCTCTGAGTCTGGGTGATTGACAATTCTCAAAACATACAAAGGAGAGAAAGGAGTTGGTGTAGCACACTCCTTTGTCCAGGAGTGTTCCATAGTAGAAAAGGTTTCAGAGGTAGTCATCTGGACACTGTTTTCAAAATCAACCTTTGCCATATTTTGTATGTGGGTGGAATGTTCTGGAATAAGACTATATGGTCCCATAATTGATCCGATGTAGACAAGAGAAGCTAACTAACATGGGATGGATGTTTCTCTTCCTGGTCCAGAGTGCCTAAATGGGAAACATGTTAGCATCACGGCGCTCCTTCTCAATGAAGCCCACTGAGGACCATTCAGATCTCAGACCTGATGTCACCAGACAAACCTGCTCTCATATCTGGGATATGCCTGATCATTCATTAAAAAAAGTTTTGCCATGTTCAACAGCAATTTTTATTTGAATTGGTGTATCCAAGTCATGAAATGCTGAAATCTGAAAGACGAGAAATGTTTCCAAATAACGGAACATTAGCATTGTAGGAAAGCTTTCAGAGGTAGTCATCTGGACAGTGTTTCAGAGGTAGTCATCTGGACAGTGTTTCAGAGGTAGTCATCTGGACAGTGTTTCAGAGGTAGTCATCTGGACAGTGTTTCAGAGGTAGTCATCTGGACAGTGTTTCAGAGGTAGTCATCTGGACAGTGTTTCAGAGGTAGTCATCTGGACAGTGTTTCAGAGGTAGTCATCTGGACAGTGTTTCAGAGGTAGTCATCTGGACAGTGTTTCAGAGGTAGTCATCTGGACAGTGTTTCAGAGGTAGTCATCTGGACAGTGTTTCAGAGGTAGTCATCTGGACAGTGTTTCAGAGGTAGTCATCTGGACAGTGTTTCAGAGGTAGTCATCTGGACAGTGTTTTCAATAGCAATAACATTCTAACTTTCTGAGATGATCGTGAATCCATAAAGACACAACAAAAGCTGTTTTTTCGTAAATGTCCATGAAAATAGTGGACAGGCGCAGCTGCACCCCCCCAGCAGCATCCATGGCCACCCAGGCCAGGACTCCCACCATGTTCCTCCTCGCAACAATTCCCAAGAACGGCAGCATCTCCCGTGCTGGACCATCCCACCCCCCACACCCCCCCCATCACCCCCCCCTCCAAGCCTCTCCATGCTGACAACCTCCATTTCACCGGGGAGCTTGAGAAGCCCAAAACATCCACAGTTGGGGGGTTCCTCTGGCAGATGGCTTCCCACAGAGCTGCCTGTGAGCCCAGGCTGGAGGAGGGGGGGGGGATCTGGGGCTGCACACGATGGACGACTCCCTCCAGTGTCATCCACATGTCATATCCTCTTTGGTGGACAGAGCTGGGATGGGAGGGGAGAGGCTACCTGCAGGGAGGGAAGAATGGCGAGCAAAGCCGCTCTTTCGCGGCGCTACGGGTCGCTCAGCGCGGCGACGGCCAACACAGCGCACACAGCAGACACTAGCTAACGCTCCGGCCAAGAGAGGGGAAGAGAAAAGAAAACTACAGCCCACAGTTCAGGAATCATAATCCTGGCGCCATGGCAACATCCTGGGTCTCCTTCATCAGGCTACCTGCAGTTTCTAGTTTGAAATATTTGGTTGTTTCCGTGGCGAAACCCCGCCGAGAACAGGAGACGACCCAGCATGACATTACAAGTTAGCGCCTGGTGATGTTTCATTTGTTTAATACACGTTTTTACTTTTTACTATCGCTCTCCCGCTCTCCCCCCAAAAAGTCAAAAATGTTCTAACCTTAAAATGCGCTTTTAACTAGCACCTGACTACGAAAACCTACAGGGCACAATCTCCACCTCCGGGCAGGTAAAAGGTTTCCCAACACTGTTTTTATTTACACATCCCCGGGAAGAAAAAAAAACACAAACTCCATGGAAACTAAACAAAATGGTGTCCGTGGGATGTGGGAGTGATCGGTGTGTGGATCAGAGGAGCCCCCCTACCTGGGCATCGCGCTGCCTCCACTCCTGGGTGTGCTGCTGGTGCTGGAGCAGGGTGGCCCTCGCCTGCCTCTCCAGGCTGCCCACCTCCCGCTGACGCTCCTGGACCAGGCTGTCCTTCTCAGCGCTGTGCTGCTGCTGCAGCCGCGTCCTCTCCTGCTCCTGCTGCACGCGCTGCTCGCACATCTGATTGGACAAGCGGCACAGGAGAGAGACCCCCCCCCCATCCGTCAGCCAACGCACGCCCAGAACCAGCCCGTTGTCATGACAACTTGTCCATCCATCCATCCACCCCCTCACATCCTGTCCCCCCACGTCGCTTGCACCTCAACGGGACGGGTGGCCGAACTGTTCCTTCTGGATTAAAGTTCGGGGCTGCTGCCTCGTCATGTGACAGGACCTCAGAACTCTTCGTTTTTATTTTTGTACCTCCCGCTGTTTTCACCCCCCCCCCCCCCCCCCTTCCGTGCTTCTCTTCCAGCCTGGCCATCATCTCTTTATTTCTTTCTTATCTACACATCAGGTCCTGCCTCCCCTCTGCGGCCGGCATTAAGAGCAGCGAGACAGGAGCAGCTACGTGGGCTGAAAGGGGGCCGGCCATCTGGCTCATGGAGCCAAACACTCGCCCCATGCTATGCTATGCCCCATGCTATGCTCCTGACAGCAAGGGAAAATCAGCTTAGGGCGAAGCTGTGGTCCTCATACAACAACACTGGAAAAATGGATGGAGGGAAAAGAGTGGAAAGTTTGGGGAGAAGTTGAGATTCTACCTGTCGTCCTATCGCTGATGAAATGCATTCAAATGTGAGGATTATTTGCACCATTTTTTAAATAATCCTGAAAATCATACCGGTGTGATCGCACACTGTTGGGATTTAACTCACTGGGATGCCAATCTGTTTTCCAGCGATTATCCTCATCTCTAGCTCTCTATTGATAATGAAAACATTAGCATTTTTTGGTGACAAGCTAAATGACAGGAATGCCATCCACAAAACCTCTTCATGGAATACAATCAAAACAATGACGAGAAAAAAAAATAGGAGAAGAAGACGGAAAATATATGCCCGAAAGACATCTTTAAAAGAATAATCAGGCTGTCAGCTGAAGCCAAGCTGTTTCTGCATTGGGGGACTGCACAGTCCCACTGTCTGGATGTAAAGCCTAGCTAGCCTCCCTCTGGGGCGCTGAGGCACCTGCTGTGAGGTGAGCAGTGCCGGCGAGGCGCCAGCCTAAAGCGGCCGCTCTTTCCCAGGCTCTGTTCCCAGTCCCCCATGCAGAGCGGACCACTGACCCCCATCCCTGTCCTGCCGAGTCTCCCTGGCTGGGCCTTGAATGGCCAGACGGGGCCCCCAAGTCCCCTCGTGGCTTTGAAGCTAATCCCTGCCCATATTGTGCTGGATGGCACCCTACCTGGGCTTCCACAGACAGACAGTGACACACTATAGAGCCCCAGACCCAAATACAGCCTCAACTCCAGCCTTCCCTAGTCACAGCCCCAGCCCTGCAGCTTTAGCCCCAGCCCTACAGCACATAGCCCCAGTCCTACAGCATCTAGCCCCAGTCCTACAGCACCTAGCCCCAGTCCTACAGCATCTAGCCCCAGTCCTACAGCACCTAGCCCCAGTCCTACAGCATCTAGCCCCAGTCCTACAGCACCTAGCCCTACAGCACCTAGCCCCAGTCCTACAGCATCTAGCCCCAGTCCTACAGCACCTAGCCCCAGTCCTACAGCATCTAGCCCCAGTCCTACAGCACCTAGCCCCAGTCCTACAGCATCTAGCCCCAGTCCTACAGCTTTAGCCCCAGTCCTACAGCACCTAGCCCTACAGCACCTAGCCCCAGCCCTACAGCACATAGCCCCAGTCCTACAGCACCTAGCCCCAGCCCTACAGCACCTAGCCCCAGTCCTACAGCACCTAGCCCCAGTCCTACAGCACCTAGCCCCAGTCCTACAGCACCTAGCCCCAGTCCTACAGCACCTAGCCCCAGTCCTACAGCATCTAGCCCCAGTCCTACAGCACATAGCCCCAGTCCTACAGCATCTAGCCCCAGCCCTACAGCACATAGCCCCAGTCCTACAGCATCTAGCCCCAGTCCTACAGCACCTAGCCCCAGTCCTACAGCACCTAGCCCCAGCCCTACAGCACCTAGCCCCAGTCCTACAGCACCTAGCCCCAGTCCTACAGCACCTAGCCCCAGTCCTACAGCACCTAGCCCCAGTCCTACAGCACCTAGCCCCAGTCCTACAGCACCTAGCCCCAGTCCTACAGCATCTAGCCCCAGTCCTACAGCACATAGCCCCAGTCCTACAGCACCTAGCCCCAGTCCTACAGCATCTAGCCCCAGCCCTACAGCACATAGCCCCAGTCCTACAGCATCTAGCCCCAGTCCTACAGCATCTAGCCCCAGTCCTACAGCTTTAGCCCCAGCCCTGCAGCACCTAGCCCTACAGCACCTAGCCCCAGTCCTACAGCACCTAGCCCCAGTCCTACAGCATCTAGCCCCAGTCCTACAGCATCTAGCCCCAGCCCTGCAGCTTTAGCCCCAGCCCTGCAGCTTTAGCCCCAGCCCTACAGCACCTAGCCCTACAGCACCTAGCCCCAGTCCTACAGCATCTAGCCCCAGTCCTACAGCACCTGGCCCCAGTCCTACAGCATCTAGCCCCAGTCCTACAGCATCTAGCCCCAATCCTACAGCATCTAGCCCCAGCCCTGCAGCTTTAGCCCCAGCCCTACAGCACCTAGCCCTACAGCACCTAGCCCCAGTCCTACAGCATCTAGCCCCAGTCCTACAGCACCTGGCCCCAGTCCTACAGCATCTAGCCCCAGTCCTACAGCATCTAGCCCCAATCCTACAGCATCTAGCCCCAGCCCTGCAGCTTTAGCCCCAGTCCTACAGCACCTAGCCCCAGTCCTACAGCACATAGCCCCAGTCCTACAGCATCTAGCCCCAGTCCTACAGCACCTAGCCCCAGTCCTACAGCATCTAGCCCCAGTCCTACAGCACCTAGCCCTACTGCACCTAGCCCCAGTCCTACATCATCTAGCCCCAGTCCTACAGCATCTAGCCCCAGTCCTACTACACCTAGCCCCAGTCCTACAGCATCTAGCCCCAGTCCTACAGCACCTAGCCCCAGTCCTACAGCACCTAGCCCCAGTCCTACAGCATCTAGCCCCAGTCCTACAGCACCTAGCCCCAGCCCTGCAGCTTTAGCCCCAGCCCTACAGCACCTAGCCCCAGTCCTACAGCACCTAGCCCCAGCCCTACAGCACCTAGCCCCAGTCCTACAGCACCTAGCCCCAGTCCTACAGCATCTAGCCCCAGTCCTACAGCACCTAGCCCCAGTCCTACAGCACCTAGCCCCAGTCCTACAGCACCTAGCCCCAGTCCTACTGCACCTCGCCCCAGTCCTACAGCATCTAGCCCCAGCCCTATCTATAGTCCTAGTCCCCTAGTCCCTACCCCTCCAGTCATATATCTACTGCCAGCTCCAGTCCAAGCTGTAGACAATATCTATGCTATTCAGAGCAGGTGATAGCAGGAAGCTGTATTCCTTTGCCAGAAGACAGAGAGCTGTTAGCGAACCTAGACTGCTCTCCTTCGCTGAAGAGCGAACTCATATACCGTACAGCTCTTCATTTGAGCTCCAAACAGAAACTCCCTTGGCACTTATTGGTTCTCATGATGTATGATTTACGATCTAAAAAACCGACTGTGTTCGGGGTCTATCACGTTGCTATGCTCAATGACTGATGCTCTTTGTAAAAGCTCTCTCTTGTAAGTCGCCTTGGATAAAAGCGTCTGCTAAATGAATAAATGTAAATGTAAATGTAAACTCTTTTCATTAAGACTCAGTGTGTCATTACAGTGAAGGGGGGATGTATCGTGACTGAATAAAGGGGAAAGAGAAAGGGAGGGGGTAGTAGAATAGAGGGGGGGGGGGGGTGAGCCTGTTCTGGTCACAGCAGGGGAGGATGGTGAGAGGGTGAGGAGGAAGAGAGGAGGAAGAGAGGAAGAAGGGAGGAGGAAGAGAGGAGGAAGGAAGGAAGAAGGGAGGAAGGAAGGAAGAAGGGAGGAGGAAGGAAGAAGGGAGGAGGAAGGAAGGAAGAAGGGAAGAGGAAGGAAGGAAGAAGGGAGGAGGAAGGAAGGAAGGAAGAAGGGAGGAGGAAGGAAGAAGGGAGGAGGAAGGAAGGAAGGAAGAAGGGAGGAGGAAGGAAGGAAGGAAGAAGGGAGGAGGAAGGAAGGAAGGAAGAAGGGAGGAGGAAGGAAGGAAGGAAGAAGGGAGGAGGAAGGAAGAAGGAAGGAAGGAAGAAGGGAGGAGGAAGGAAGGAAGAAGGGAGGAGGAAGGAAGGACGGAGCTTCCAGTCCTCACAGCAGGACACAGATACACAGGACGTGTGTGTATGTGTGTTCACGTTTGTGTCAGTGTGTGTGTGAGAGCGTGTGTGTGCATGTTTGGGCTGCTGTTTCCCTACATGTGAGGAGTGAGCTGGTTCAGGGCTTTCTCAGGGGTGAAAGGTCACAAAGTAGTCAACGGCAGGCTTACGACCTTCCTTTGTCAGTTCAAGGTCAAGGAGGTGTGCTTTGAGGGGTCGGAGGTTCCGGGGGAAGCAGAGGGTCCACACACAGACCCTCTCTGAAGCCAAACCCTGTGGAATGCTGCTTTGGGACTGGCTGAATGGACAAACTTGACCCCCTGACCCAGAGAAACCAACCTCTCTGACGCACAGCTGTCAACCCTCAACCCCCCCCCCCCCCCCCCCCACCCACACACACTTACAGATACCCAAGCACACACAAACACACACACACACACCAGTCTCTTTATCTCTAATACCCACGCCACTGACGCACCACAATGTGTTACAACAGGACAGACACGCAGCTATTCTTCCCTCCCTGTTTTATCACGGAGACAAAGATGGCTGAGACAGAACATTCACTGCCTGTTTCAGCTGACAATCAGCTTTTCACAGTTGTCGTTTTGTTGTTTGGGTTCACGAGCATCATCAGAATATGTTTCCCAGATGTGCTGTTTTCCAAGTACAAATCTTTGGACGAGACACTGAGCAGACAGCACTGATTAAACCACAAACTAAAGCCTGTATCAGACTGAGAACCATGAGTCCAGACACACATTTACCTTCCAATATCCAATGGTTCTTCACATCTTTATAAGTGTAGACATGTGTGTAGACATTTTTAAAGTCGTTTTCATGGATTATACATATATAGATGTACTGTGTAATATTCTATTCAGAAAATAATTGTACCCATAAAGAGGAGCGATTATCAGGACCCAGCTCAGCATATCACTGGATGTTCCTTCCAGGACCAAATCCACCGTTCTGTTTCATTATGCTTCTCAGCAGCAGAGACTTTGAGCTCATATTCAGCCCTCAGAAACACCTACAGCATTTGACACACTGGAAGTCCATCAACGTCTCTGGAATGAGGGTCTGAAGATGTTAGTCACATGAGTGTGAAGCAGATGCTGTTTTTAATAGAGGTCTTGAAATCAATCTTGTCGTCGACCCAGAGCGACAGTCCGGATGATTCCCTTATTAAGAGCCTCGGTCTGCTCTGTGTCTCAGTGTCAGCCGTGACAACATCAACCCAACTGAACCACTCTGGTCATCTGATTGGACCGTGTGAGGGGGGGGGGGGGGGGGGGGGGGGGGTTGGCTAATTGTAGTTAACTGAAAGCAAATCAACAGTGATTGATTTCTTTGCGAAAGTGAATTGTATGTCAATAGTTTATCTTCGTGAAAATGCTTCAATTCACATGTCACATAAGTGTTAATATTCGATCTTTTCTAGTCCGTTTTAATTGGTAATTGGTCCGTGGAATGATAACCTCCATAAGATATTCTTTACGGTGTCAGTTGCATATTTATACCAGCTGAAGGGCTCGATTCACTGATTCAGTCCTGCCCAGAATCCTCCCAGATCAGATCACTTTGATCCGATAAGGGCCATTCCAATGGGTTGATTAAATTTAGATGTGTATAAAAAGCTGATTTTCTATTAGCGAGGTAGGTTGCAGTAAGAAGGAAATCATTTCTAAATTGTTAATCAGAGTTCTTACATGGAGAGGAGATCAATCACTAAAGGTTTCCAACAGGATCTTTTCTGATGACGTTAAAGACTCCAATCTGCTAGACTGAAACCACATCTTTCATATTGAGGAAGACCAGGGAGTGAAGCGAATGGCTGAAACATTTGAATCATGTAATAGTGTTGCAGAAACAGGCTGAGTGTCAGCAGACACTAACCTGACGCTCATATGTCTGCTTCAGCTCCTCCAGCTGATGGCTGAACTCCTTGGCTTGTTCCTCCCTCAGAGATTTGGAGCGACGCAGGTCCTCCTCCACCTTCTCCATCTGCAAACAGAGAAGAAGACTGACGCACTTCACCCCGAGCAGCTCTGAAGGTCAAGGCTTCAGACTGATTTAGAGTTCAGATTTACGACCTCTACTAACCCTTCCCACTGAGAGAGAGAGTCAAAGATGACAGAACACATGTGGCACACAGGGCGAGCTGGGAGAACAGCTAGTCTTACATTTAGTAAGTTTACTGTTATCCAGAGTGACTTACAGCATTCGAACCCCGGCTGTGCCAACATGGTCTTATGTCCCTGGGCAAGGCACTTCACCCTCAAGGGAAATTTCCCTGTTTGCTGTAAATCACTGTGAATAAGAGCATCTGCTAAATGTAATGTAAATGTACGACTTGTTTTGGAAGATACAGGTATACTAAATAACTGACTCTTACTTAGTGAACTAGCAGTCAGATGCAGCAGGATTTATTAACCAGCCACAACAACAACAACAATTGCAAATGTAATTTACCGAAAAAGCTCATGTTCTCCAGGCTATGCTGTTCCCTGCTGCTATTGGTTTAGAAATGTGAAACATGTTTTGATTAATCCCCTTAATACGCTCAATAGCATCCTTTGAACTTAGTGTGTGAGTGGAGATTCGATTCCACATGGCGTGTTTAGATTTGGGAGTCTCACCCAAAATAGGGCAGACGCTCCTTTAAATAGAGTCCAACAGCCCACATGTGCTCCTAACACGTGGGCCTAATCCATTTATGCTACCACTCCATCCCAGAGAGAAAGAGAGAGGGAGAGAAGCAGAGGGATGGTGACAGAGTGATGGAGAGCTAGTGATGGAGGAAGTTAGAGAGTCAAGAGAAAAAACAAACAAACAATAACAACATAAAATAGAAGAAATACTGAGATCCTTTTGATGTCCTAACCAACAGTAAAGGGAGACTGCAAGATCGACAGAAATATACTGACGGTGTGGAGGAAAAAGAGAGAGGGGACGAGGATGGAGGTGGATGTGGCTTTGATGTGGGATGGAGGCTGGGGGCATCGCTGGGCAGGAGGAGAGGAGGAGGAGAGGAGGAGGAAAGGAGGAGGAGAGGAGGAGGAGAGGAGGAGGAGAGGAGGAGGAAAGGAGGAGGAGAGGAGGAGGAGAGGAGGAGGAAAGGAGGAGGAGAGGGAGGTGGAGAGGAGGAGGAGAGGAGAGGAGGAGGAAAGGAGGAGGAGAGGAGGAGAGGGAGGTGGGAGAGGAGGAGGAAAGGAGGAGGAGAGGAGGAGAGGGAGGTGGAGAGGAGGAGGAGAAGGAGGAGGAGAGGAGGAGAGGGAGGTGGAGAGGAGGAGGAGAAGGAGGAGATGGAAAGAAGAGAGGTAGAACTGAAGATGGAAGAGGACAGGAACGTTACTGGAGAGCTGTATGTAATTCACATGCAAGCCTTTGTCCACAGACTTGCAGAGACCTGATCTGATCCATATCCCAGCCTGCAGCATGCAGTAATCACTGCATGGAGCCATAGTGGTGTGATTACTGCATCATGTCCACACACTTCTGAAATGTCCACACCTCGATGTGCCGTCAATAAAGACCCCATGTCAGCGCTCACTCAGTGCTCACTGTCAATGCCTGGAAGTCTTTCACAAACTGACAGAGACCACAAGTTTAACCACACAGACTCAGTTTACAGCCAAGTCTCTATCGATTTGAAATCCTCCAATAAGCATCTGCCCACACTCTGCTAAATGTCAAATAAAGACCAGCAAAGCAACCAATTACAGCGCAGCGTGGCTGTTCTGAACCCCCAACCCTCCCTCCCTCCCTCCCTCCCTCCCTCCCTCCCTTCCTTCATCCCTCCATCCCCCCTCCCTCTCTCCCTCCCTCTCTCCATCCCTCCCTCCCCAATCTATCATGCCCACTAACATTGAACTGTGGGTTGAATATTTTAGAACAGAACTAATCTGAAGTTCATCTGCTTACTGAATACAGACAGACAGCTTCTAGTTGTGTAGTGGTTTATTTGGACTGGTTGAGATGCACAACAGCATGTGTGAGAGATCACTGGGAAATGCTTCACACTAATATGTAGCTAAGTCAAGTCAGTTAAGGAGGCTGATATTGTCTTTCCATTTAGAGTTTGTTTAATTTATTGTTTTGTTTAGTCAGTTCTACGACTGTTAAAGTGTGTGTGTGTTTTTTGCGTGTAGTTCTTCAACTAGTATGTGCAATTATTCTTAACATGCAAAACCTTACCTTATCTTGTACTTCGTATGTTGTATTTTTTGTGTATGTTTTTACTGTATCTTACTGTATTTTGGTTATTTTGGTTAACTTGGTTAGAGAAAGAGTTTAGAGAAAGAGTAAGAAAGAAAGGAGACAGAGGAATCAACAGTGTCGCCAGCGTGGCGCCTGTGTGCATCTGCGGCCAGGCTGTGTGTGTGTGTGTGTGTGGCTGTGTGTATCTGTGTGTGTGTGTGTGTGTCTGTGTATTTGTGTGTGTGTCTGTGTGTGTATGTGTGTGTGTGTCCAGCCTGCAGTCGTCTGTATTGTCTTGGTCTCCTGTCTCTGTGGTTGCTGGTGGGGAGAGGGATGTGTGTGTGTGTGTGTGTGTGTGTGTGTGTGTGTGTGTGTGTGTGTGTGTGTGTGTGTGTGTACACCATGTGTGTATGACAATGTTCTGATTTGTCTGATGTACTGGCATTGTGTATGTACTAGTATTGTGTGTGTGATGTTGTGTACATATTCTTAAAGGCCAGACTCCAAGCTTTCAAATGTTGTGTCACACATGGAAATCTGAACTGAACTGTAGATCCACAGGGTGGAAGAGTCTAGCCCAGATATTCATCTTCCAAGTTTGATTGTTTTGTGTTACTGCCATCATTAGAAGCATTGAGCACTGTTTATTTAACACAATGCCATTTTTTTTTAAATACAATTCAATGTGCACTCAATCATATTCTAGGAACTTGCACAGTGTGTGTGTACTCTGTGTGTGTGCGTGTGTGTGTGTAACTAACCTGCAGTTTCATGTGTACAGTGTGTGTGTACAGTGTGTGTACAGTGTGTGTACTGTGTGTGTGTGTGTACTGTGTGTAACTAACCTGCAGTTTCATGTGTACAGTGTGTGTGTACAGTGTGTGTGTACAGTGTGTGTGTACTGTGTGTGTGTACAGTGTGCGTGTACAGTGTGCGTGTACTGTGTGTGTGTACAGTGTGTGTGTACAGTGTGTGTGTACAGTGTGTGTGTACTGTGTGTGTGTACAGTGTGTGTGTACAGTGTGTGTGTACAGTGTGTGTGTACAGTGTGTGTGTACTGTGTGTGTGTACAGTGTGTGTGTACAGTGTGTGTGTACAGTGTGTGTGTACAGTGTGTGTATACAGTGTGTGTGTACTGTGTGTGTATACAGTGTGTGTGTACTGTGTGTGTGTGTGTGTGTCTAACCTGCAGCGTCATGTCTGCGTAGGCCTTCTCAGAGCTGAGCTCCGCTTGTTTCTTGAACTGTTCCAGAGCAGCTTCAGCCTGCTGAGCCTGCTGTCTCTGAGAGGACCTGGCTCTGTCCAGCTGCTGCTCCCTGTCCCTGGAACACAGAGAGACACACACAAGCACGCACACACAGACGCACACAAGCACACACACACACACAGACGCACACACAGAGAGAGAGAGACACACAGACGTACACAAGCACACGCACACACACAGACGCCCACATGCGCACGCACGCACACACACACACACACACACACACACACACACACACACACACACACACACACACACACACACACACACACAGAGACACACACACACACACAAGCACACACAGACACACACACACAGACGCACACAAGCACACACACACAGAGACACACACACAGAGAGACACACACAGACGCACACAAGCACAGAATTCTATGAAATGAATGAACCAAATACGCAGACAAATATCCACTTGAAGGTCATATTTTTCTAATCTTGCCTTGTACCATTCAGCAATCCCAAACATGGCCCTGCATCAGTATCCAATGACAAATGTACAGTATGGATGTCTGTGTGTATTTAACCCCAGCCTGTGGGGGTTCTTCTGGAGGGGTGAGGCAGGGGCCAGCTGTGTGGTGAGGGGGCAGAGGGGCTGGCTGGAGGGGGCAGAGGGGCTGGCTGGAGGGGGCAGAGGGGCTGGCTGGAGGGGGCAGAGGGGCTGGCTGGAGGGGGCAGAGGGGCTGGCTGGAGGGGGCAGAGGGGCTGGCTGGAGGGGGCAGAGGGGCTGGCTGGAGGGGGCAGAGGGGCTGGCTGGAGGGGGCAGAGGGCCTGGCTGGAGGGGGCAGAGGGGCTGGCTGGAGGGGGCAGAGGGGCTGGCTGGAGGGGGCAGAGGGGCTGGCTGGAGGGGGCAGAGGGGCTGGCTGGAGGGGGCAGAGGGCCTGGCTGGAGGGGGCAGAGGGGCTGGCTGGAGGGGGCAGAGGGGCTGGCTGGAGGGGGCAGAGGGGCTGGCTGGAGGGGGCAGAGGGGCTGGCTGGAGGGGGCAGAGGGGCTGGCTGGAGGGGGCAGAGGGGCTGGCTGGAGGGGGCAGAGGGGCTGGCTGGAGGGGGCAGAGGGGCTGGCTGGAGGGGGCAGAGGGGCTGGCTGGAGGGGGCAGAGGGGCTGGCTGGAGGGGGCAGAGGGGCTGGCTGGAGGGGGCAGAGGGGCTGGCTGGAGGGGGCAGAGGGCCTGGCTGGAGGGGGCAGAGGGGCTGGCTGGAGGGGGCAGAGGGGCTGGCTGGAGGGGGCAGAGGGGCTGGCTGGAGGGGGCAGAGGGCCTGGCTGGAGGGGGCAGAGGGGCTGGCTGGAGGGGGCAGAGGGGCTGGCTGGAGGGGGCAGAGGGGCTGGCTGGAGGGGGCAGAGGGGCTGGCTGGAGGGGGCAGAGGGGCTGGCTGGAGGGGGCAGAGGGGCTGGCTGGAGGGGGCAGAGGGGCTGGCTGGAGGGGGCAGAGGGGCTGGCTGGAGGGGGCAGAGGGGCTGGCTGGAGGGGGCAGAGGGGCTGGCTGGAGGGGGCAGAGGGGCTGGCTGGAGGGGGCAGAGGGGCTGGCTGGAGGGGGCAGAGGGGCTGGCTGGAGGGGGCAGAGGGGCTGGCTGGAGGGGGCAGAGGGGCTGGCTGGAGGGGGCAGAGGGGCTGGCTGGAGGGGGCAGAGGGGCTGGCTGGAGGGGGCAGAGGGCCTGGCTGGAGGGGGCAGAGGGGCTGGCTGGAGGGGGCAGAGGGGCTGGCTGGAGGGGGCAGAGGGGCTGGCTGGAGGGGGCAGAGGGGCTGGCTGGAGGGGGCAGAGGGCCTGGCTGGAGGGGGCAGAGGGGCTGGCTGGAGGGGGCAGAGGGCCTGGCTGGAGGGGGCAGAGGGGCTGGCTGGAGGGGGCAGAGGGGCTGGCTGGAGGGGGCAGAGGGCCTGGCTGAACACCTCACTGCTATGTTGGCAGGTAGCAGTGTGTGTACGGCTGTCTCACTACAGCACAGCAGCTGTTCAGGATCACACTAAAGGCTGCTGTTAGGAGGAGCACTGTACACTGAGGAGCTGAGGGAGAGAGAGAGAGAGAGAGAGGGAGACAGGGGAGATATAGAGGGGGAGGAAGAGAGGGATAGAGAGGGAGAGACGGGAGATATAGAGGGAGAGAGAGACAGAGAGACTGGGGAAATATAGAGGGAGAGATAGAGGGGGAGGGAGAGAGGGATAGAGAGGGAGAGAGACAGGGGAGATATAGAGGGAGAGGGAGAGAGAGAGACACAGGGGAGATATAGAGGTGGAGGAAGAGAGGAATAGAGGGAGAGACAGGGGAGATATAGAGGGAGAGGGAGAGAGAGACAGAGAGACAGGGGAGATATAGAGGGGGAGGAAGAGAGGGATAGAGAGGGAGAGACAGGGGAGATATAGAGGGAGAGATAGAGGAGGAGGGAGAGACAGGGGAGATATAGAGGGAGAGGGAGAGAGAGACAGAGAGACAGGGGAGATATAGAGGGGGAGGAAGAGAGGGATAGAGAGGGAGAGACAGGGGAGATATAGAGGGAGAGAGAGAGGAGGAGGGAGAGAGGGAGAGACAGGGGAGATATAGAGGGAGAGATAGAGGAGGAGGGAGAGACAGGGGAGATATAGAGGGGGGAGAAGAGAGGGATAGAGAGGGAGAGACAGGGGAGATATAGAGGGGGAGGAAGAGAGGGATAGAGAGGGAGAGACAGGGGAGATATCGAGGGGGAGGAAGAGAGGGATAGAGAGGGAGAGACAGGGGAGATATAGAGGGGGAGGAAGAGAGGGAGGATAGAAAGAGGTCCTGACCATTGTGAGCCAGTGTTTTGTGCAGACGCACACACAGACACTCAGAGTCGTGTGTGACCACACACTGAGTACGTGTGCACAAACTAGACCTCCTGACTGGCAGAGCTGCATTTCCCCCCACACGCGTGTGCATCTACATGAGTCCATGTGTGTAATTACTCCCAACAGACTAAAACAACGGAGGAGGATTCATTTTAGCCAGAGGGCAAAAAGAAAGAAGCCAATTATAAAGTAAATACTGCAAGTCAACATATTATTTCAGATTCAGATTCAGAAACTTTGAAAGACTGGAGAGCAAAGAGGTTAAGACATGGGCAGATGTGTTTTAGTGGGTGGGTGATAGCATGCGTGTGTGTTTGGACTAGTGTCAGTGTCATCTATAAATAGTAAAGATAATTGCCTTAACAAGCACATATTGTAATGTATTTTCATCATTTCATCATCATTTTCATATCTACACAGCAGTCCCATATAGATTGGTTTAGCCATTAAAACATGGCAGGCACACAGCTAAGCATCTTCACTAAATCTAAAGGTGGTCAGTCTTTGTTACGAAGCTGTAAAGACGTGCTATTCCTCATGTCGTGCTCCACCAACCAGAAGATGAAAACATCATCATGAAAGGCAGAAAGGGGGGGGTGGGGGGGGAGGGACATTACGGGAAGAAGGTGAACACATTAGTTTCTCTTCGTGGCGTTGGTTCTCTTTGTTGGTTCTCTCTCATGTCAGACATCAAAAGATGACGATACTTTTCCAGCTCCTCAGAATGTTGTGTACTGACGCATTATTAATGAGCCTGGAAACATGACTGGCCTCAGGGTTCAGCCACGGTTCAAAAGGTGAGGTGGAACCTCTGTCTGACAGATTAGAGACAGAGGAGAGAGATGCGTCAGAAGGAGGGAGTCACATGGCTGAGCAGTTAGGAAGTCTGGCTCTTGATCAGAAGGTACCCAGTTTGAACGCCGGCTGGGCCAGTATGGTGTTATGTCCTTAGGCAAGGCACTACACTAGGGATCACCTATCCTGGTCCTGGAGGTCCGCTGTCCTGACAGTTTTAGATGTTTCCCTGCTCCAGCACACCTGATTCTAATGAATGGGTCGTTATCAAGCTCTGTGGAAGCCTCATAATGACCCTTCATTTGAATCAGGTGTGCTGGAGCTGGGAAACATCGGAAACTGTTAGGACCAGGACCAGGATCCAGGACCAGGATTGGTGATCCCTGCACTACACCCTAAAAGAGTCTGCTAAAAGACTAAAAGTAATGGAAATGTCAAAAGCCGGGTCGACGGTTTCTAAAAACAACCAAACAGAAATGTTTAGTGGATGAGTGTTGGTGCTGAACATCCTGTGTGTCTCTCAGCCTGTGACCCAGACAGAACCTTCCTACCTTCCAATACTAAAAGGACGGATTTGGTGTCAACGGTGTTTAGACTGGAGAGAGATGTTGAGGGATACTGTCCTTTCAGAAACACAAGAGGGAACCAGCAGAAGCCTGAACCTGTGTGGACTGACCATGGAGCTGCAGACTGCCTGTCACCATCAGTCTCTGCCTTAGGAGGTGAGATGAGAGGGCAGACAGGAAAAAGATGGAGGGAAGCCTGGTGGAGAGACGGAGGAGTAGAAAAGAAGTAGAAAAGAAGAAGGGGGGAAGGGGGGGGGGTGTAGCTCTTAGTCAGCCCAGTGTCTTTAAATGGCTTCTGGTCAGAGAAGAGGAAGGAGCTGAGACTCAAATTAGAGAGGTGCCCTTAGCCAAAGAGGAAACTCTCTCATCCCTCCATCTTAGAGGGCTGCTTGGAGGAGGGGGGAGGTGGAGAGGAAGAGGGGGAGGAGGTGGAGAGGAAGAGAGAGAGTCTTTAGAAGAGGGGGAGGAGGTGGAGAGGAAGAGAGAGAGTCTTTAGAAGAGGGGGAGGAGGTGGAGAGGAAGAGAGAGTCTTTAGAAGAGGGGGAGGAGCTAGACAGGAGGGCCGGGGATCGAGCTTTTCTCAGACCTCAGACACCACATGACGCTTTGTGCTGAGCAAACACACCGAGCAGCGCACGCACACACACACGCACGCACACACACATACACACACACACCGAGCAGCACACACACACACCGAGCAGCACACACACACACCGAGCAGCACACACACACACACCGAGCAGCACACACACACACACACACATCGAGCAGAACACACACACACACCAAGCAGCACACACCACAGACTGCTCCATAGCCGTGTAAGTTATCTAGTGTGTTGGTAAGCCGTAGAAACAGGCTGCATCTGAGTGGAACGCAGCAACAAATACGCTAACAAACACTTACTGACGCTCACACACACAACGACCCAGAAATGGGGTGTTCCACATGGAGGCTTTCCAGACTCTTCCAGTGTGTGTGTGTGTGTGTGTGTGTGTGTGTGTGTGTGTGTGTGTGTGTGTGTGCGCCTGTGAGCTCATCCCAAAGAAATTATAACGAATCCATCACATCAAAGAGGCCCCAGAAAAAAGGGAGAACACATAAAAAGAGAGCGAATGCAAAACTGAAATAGTCGACGGCTTTAAACGGCTTTTTCATCCCCCTCCCCAGAGAGAGAGAGAAGAGACATGGGGGGGGGAGGGAGGGAGACAGAGAGGGGGAAGGGAGGGAGAGCAAGCTCTGAGACAAGGAAAATGCACATGCAAATATGTCCAATTCCAAAACAGCTAAGCTATTTTATCAGTCAGATATTTGGTTTCTGACAGAGGAGATGGAAGGGGTTCTCACTATAGGAGAACTTAGAACCTTATTGGTAATGTTCTCAGGACTGGACTTACTAATGCGAAGGTCTAATAGAAACGGTCATCATGCTGTCTACATGCTAACATGTCAGACACAGTTTCCATGACATCACATGACTTCCTGTGTGAATGTCTGTCTTTCAGGTCATGACCCAGTCTGGGCTCTGTCACTGGGACACACTTTGAGTCGAATCCAAGTCGAATCCAGTACCAATCCAATTAGTCAGGGACTAACTGTGATTCAAACCTGGTAGGGTCTATAGTATTGAGTTGATGACTGACACCTGTCAGTGGGGATGTGTCCACCATGGGGCCTCTCCTATTGACTCCTGAAGGCTTCTGAGTTCTCCTAGATCCATACTGTTCCTCCACCAGCAGAGGGTCCTGCTCTAACATCTCTGCTCAGCTCACGTAGGTCCTCCACCTCCTCTGGGCTCAGAAAGCGCACCTCAACTGGAGGCGAGATGATCCAGAGGGGCTGGGAAAAGACGAGCTTGGAGGGGCTGGGAAGAGGTTGGAGGGGCTGGGAAGAGCTTGGAGGGGATGGGAAGAGCTTGGAGGGGATGGGAAGAGCTTGGAGGGGATGGGAAGAGCTTGGAGGGGATGGGAAGAGCTTGGAGGGGATGGGAAGAGCTTAGAGAGGATGGGAAGAGCTTGGAGGGGATGGGAAGAGCTTGGAGGGGATGGGAAGAGCTTAGAGAGGATGGGAAGAGCTTGGAGGGGATGGGAAGAGCTTGGAGGGGATGGGAAGAGCTTGGAGGGGATGGGAAGAGCTTGGAGGGGATGGGAAGAGCTTGGAGGGGAAGAGCTTGGAGGGGATGGGAAGAGCTTGGAGGGGATGGGAAGAGGTTGGAGGGGTTGGGAAGTGCTTGGAGGGGATGGGAAGAGCTTGGAGGGGATGGGAAGTGCTTGGAGGGGTTGGAAAGAGCTTGGAGGGGATGGGAAGTGCTTGGAGGGGATGGGAAGAGCTTGGAGGGGATGGGAAGTGCTTGGAGGGGAAGAGCTTGGAGGGGAAGAGCTTGGAGGGGATGGGAAGAGCTTGGAGGGGATGGGAAGAGCTTGGAGGGGATGGGAAGTGCTTGGAGGGGATGGGAAGAGCTTGGAGGGGATGGGAAGTGCTTGGAAGGGTTGGGAAGTGCTTGGAGGGGATGGGAAGAGCTTGGAGGGGATGGGAAGTGCTTGGAAGGGTTGGAAAGAGCTTGGAGGGGATGGGAAGTGCTTGGAGGGGATGGGAAGAGCTTGGAGGGGATGGGAAGTGCTTGGAGGGGAAGAGCTTGGAGGGGATGGGAAGAGCTTGGAGGGGATGGGAAGTGCTTGGAGGGGATGGGAAGAGCTTAGAGAGGATGGGAAGAGCTTGGAGGGGATGGGAAGTGCTTGGAGGGGATGGGAAGAGCTTAGAGAGGATGGGAAGAGCTTGGAGGGGATGGAAAGAGCTTGGAGGGGATGGGAAGAGCTTGGAGGGGATGGGAAGAGCTTGGAGGGGATGGGAAGAGCTTGGAGGGGATGGGAAGAGCTTGGAGGGGATGGGAAGAGCTTGGAGGGGATGGGAAGAGCTTGGAGGGGAAGAGCTTGGAGGGGATGGGATGGGAAGAGTTTCCAGATTAATAAGGAAACACAACAAGGTGTGAGGAGAGTGGAGGTGTCTTGGCGTTCTTCACTTCATCTTTATATTATCTTTATATTTATCTGCTGGTGCTAAACTGTCATTTGGAGGTCGGCCACTGTCGCCAAGGCAGGCCAGCTGCTTAGCAACCAAGCGAACCCTTTGGTGTGTTCTCTCCTCCTGTCCCTCTCTGAGGATCTTAGGCCCCCTGGGATGAAAGAGGGGACGGGAACGTCCTCCGACGGCTTTGTGGTTTCTTGATGCTGTTGCTATAGTAACGTGGACGTGGCGTGCCACGCAGATGATGCGGGGCTCATTTGCATAGCGAGGCAGGGATGGTTTCTCCTCTTTGTAAAGATGGACTAGATGGAGAACAGACAGTCGTCGTCCCCCCCCCCCCATGGTCACATATGCAGCCACACCTGAATGCAGTGTTGGACGGTTCCAAATGCTGTAACTCCACCTGTACTCCCCAGCCTACCCAGGCTTCAAACACCTCACACAGGGAGGATCTGCAGAGGCGCTTAACACACTTTCATTTCATCTCTCATCCTCCCAACTCACCTATCAGCGAGCAGACACACACACGCACACACACACACAGACTTCACGTGTGCCATCTCAAACTGACTTTGAAGTTCTCCTGGATGGCCTTGAAGGGCCTGTCGGTGTTGCTATGGCAGCTGGCAGGTAGCAGACATGTCGCCGGCATGCCTAAGTGAGCGTGTGCGTGTCAGATGGAGCGTTTAATTAGCTAAGCATCCCTGTGACTCCTGGCATCGCTCCTTATTTAACTGTAATGAGAGAGCGGGCATCTCTTTAGCGCTGGGCGGGTGATTTATGCACAGATCAGTCTGCTGTTTCAGGATCCTCTTGGGAGTAGGGGGGTGGAGGGATGGGGGGGGGGGGCAACTGACAGACAATAAGAGAACCTTTGTTAAAAGCCATTTAGCATTTTCCGCAGACCCTAACGCACTTTCGATGGCAAATCCATGCAAGCCAGTTCGCCCAAGAAGAAATGGCAGTCCTTCCCCAATCAAATTCTCTGTTATAATTAACGCTGACGGAGGAAATGTTTAACCCTCAAAGCATCTTTTTTTTTTACCAGAAAAGCGAGAACACGGCCCCCCCCCTCCTCTTCACTAACCCCCTCCAGCCCTACATGGCTCCACAGGCACTGGAGTGTGAGAGCTGGCAGCCTGGGTTCAGCTCCCCTGGATGGGGCTGAGCTGGACCCCATTCTGCCGTGTGACCCAGAGACTGTAGTCTGCCTGTGACCCTGGGGGACTGTGGGGATTCAGACCATGGATGTGTGCCAGCAAGGTACAGTAGATCTGGGGGGGGGGGGGGGAGACAGAGGAAGGAGGAGGAGCGAGGGAGGAGAGGAGGGAGGGAGGGGTCTAAACTGGTGTGGTGGGGGCGCTAACCTTCAAGACAATTCTTCTCTTCTCCTCCAGGGAACATGAAAGACAGGGCCAGGTATGTGATCACCAGTTTAAGAGAACATGCCCTAATGTGACTCGTGAAGCTTGTCATTATCACCTCTCTCTTCTCTTCTACCTCTCTCTTCTCTCCCTCCTTCCCTCCCTCCCTCTCTCTAGTCTCACACACACATGCACACAAAGTACTTCCATATCTCCCAGTCAGCAGCACATTCCTGTAGGCCGGCTGGATTGCCTCCAGCCCTGCCTGGAGCACACAGTAACTCTACTACATCTGGACCAGACATGAAACAGCCACACACATTTCAGCTGCACCCCACCAATTCCATTCTTTCATGATATATTCCCATTTCTCAGAGATGTAACCTCAGCGCTGCTCCTCCCATATTGCAGAAACAATAAAGGTTTCAATCAATCAATCAATCAATCAATCAATCAGAACACAGCATCAGGTAGCAGACATGGCTGACCAGGAGCTTACCTGAGGGACTCTTCCAGGCTCGCTATCCTGTTCCTGGCTTCCATCTTCTCCTTCTCTGCCTCCATGTGGAGTGAACGCACCTGTGAGGAGGGGAGGGAGGGAGGGAGGGAGGGAGGGAGGGAGGGAGGGAGGGAGGGAGGGAAAGAGAGAAAACTCATCAGTCAGAGAGCCTGTGGGCCTCCTGACCTTCAGCACCTGGGCCACTCTTTATCTCATCATCATCACCATCATCAGGGACCTATTTCTCCCAGAAGTCCAGAAGGCACAAGATAAACAAACGCAGCATGAGTGTGTAGTGTTGTGCGTCTCTCAAAGTCACCTCAATGTCCTTAGTCTCCTGAAACTAGACCAAATCTAACCCTGAAATGGACTTCACTCCTGGCCTTACTGGAACAAGCCCACATGTCCTGCAGCTCCAGGCCAGATGTGCCAGCCAGGGCCCCTGTACACCCTGACCCCCGCCCCAGCCCCACCCCAACACACACACACACACACACACTTTATGACTGCCCTTAATCCAGAGCCTTTGAAGCAGAAGATGGTCCAGGTGTTTGGGGGTTCGACATCTTATAACCTGATCTTCACCTGCGGAGACCCACTGACGGCAAACAGCAGCGTCTCATAAAGCAGCCGCTTCTGTCTGCCCTCTCTCTGCTGCTTCACTTCTCTCTGCTTTATGATACAATGTCAGCTTTGAAGATGGGGGGGTGTGTGTGTTGGAGTTCTGAGGGTAAATGAGGTATAAAAACGCACACAAGAGCCCACAATGGAGGTCAAGCCTAGCCCCCACCCTAACCCTAGCCTCCACCCTGACCATAGCCCCAGCCCTAACCCTAGCCTCCACCCTAACCCTAGCCTCCACCCTGACCATAGCCCCCACCCTAACCTTAGCCTCCACCCTGACCATAGCCCCAGCCCTAACCCTAGCCTCCACCCTGACCATAGCCCCAGCCCTAACCCTAGCCTCCACCCTGACCATAGCCCCAGCCCTAACCCTAGCCTCCACCCTGACCATAGCCCCCACCCTAACCCTAGCCTCCACCCTGACCATAGCCCCAGCCCTAACCCTAGCCTCCACCCTGACCATAGCCCCAGCCCTAACCCTAGCCTCCACCCTGACCATAGCCCCCACCCTAACCTTAGCCTCCACCCTGACCATAGCCCCAGCCCTAACCCTAGCCTCCACCCTGACCATAGCCCCAGCCCTAACCCTAGCCTCCACCCTGACCATAGCCCCAGCCCTAACCCTAGCCTCCACCCTGACCATAGCCCCAGCCCTAACCCTAGCCTCCACCCTGACCATAGCCCCAGCCCTAACCCTAGCCTCCACCCTGACCATAGCCCCAGCCCTAACCCTAGCCTCCACCCTGACCATAGCTCCAGCCCTAACCCTAGCCTCCACCCTGACCATAGCCCCAGCCCTAACCCTAGCCTCCACCCTGACCATAGCCCCAGCCCTAACCCTAGCCTCCACCCTGACCATAGCCCCAGCCCTAACCCTAGCCTCCACCCTGACCATAGCCCCAGCCCTAACCCTAGCCTCCACCCTGACCATAGCCCCAGCCCTAACCCTAGCCTCCACCCTGACCATAGCCCCAGCCCTAAGGAAGGTCCAACGATCACCAAGATTTCACTTGTCAACAGAAAGTATTACGTTCCTCTTTAAAATAGTTCATGTTGTGCCTGTAACCTCCTCCTACCCCCGCCCCCCCACTGTGCCCCCCCTCACCCTCATCACTGGTAATCACAGCCTGATCTTACCAACCTGCCACAGGGACAAAGGCACCTTCCTGGATCGTGGAGCTTGTGGTCTGCTAGTCAAAGAGCATTTCAAACGGACCTCAATTTTACCTTACTTGGGTTGAGTTACAAAGACATTTAGCTGCTAGGCTAGGCTAGGCTATTTGAGCAGTACTCCATGTATGTTGTGTCTAATGCTTGGAAGAGCTGAAAGGATGTCCAGTTTGTTTAGTACTGGAAGATGGCCACGCCTGTAGAGGCATGAGGTACTGAACTCAACCTGCCTGATGGTTTATCTGGTGATTCTGATGCATTGTGGGGTTTGTGAGACAGCATAGTGGTACCTTTCTCTCTGTATCGTGGAGCAGCTCTGCTCTCTCCTGCTGCAGCTTCAGATCTTGGTCCTAGAGGAAAACAACAGTTGTGGACACAATCATTCAATTATATATATATTTTTTATGCCTTGTTCAGACTATTTTTCCACAGGTTCTTATTTTCCTTTAGCTTGAATGCTCACAGCAAACACATGACGTATCCACGACGACAAACTTCAAAACGACAGAACAGAAACGTAAGGATTTACCCTGATCTGCTTCTGCCGTCTGTGTTCGCTGTCCAGAAGCTGCTGTTTGAGCTGAGCCACCAGCTGTTCCAGCTCCTGGATCACCTCAGACGCCTGACAGAAAGAACACAACACCAGCTAAACACAGGGACGAAGAGCTCAAGCACACTAACAAGGGTTTCACTTCATACAGCCATGTTCCCAGCAGCTTTAAAAGGGATCCTGCATTACTGTGAGAACACAGAAAAGCAGAAAGCAGAAGTGGACATGGGATCAAATTCCCTGTCATGAGGGGCACGCATGGTTTAACAGAGAGAAAAACATCCCATATGGTGCTGATGAGAGGTAAGATGGTGGTTGTGTTTTAGTGGGAGCCTGGAGGGTCACCTTGGCTGCGGACAGAGCGTGCTCCTGCTGGTAATGGCTCATATCTGCCTGGTGTTTGGACTGGAGTTTGAGCAGCTCTTCCTCCTGCTGCTCACCCAGGCTCTCCTTCTCCCTCAGCAGACACACGTTCCTGCACACCCAGCATGAAGAAGGTGGCGGTACTTTAGCTCAATCGTACAAAAGGTTTCAGAGGCAGACATCTGGATACTGTTTTGAAAAAATCATGTCAGTCTCTGACTTTCAAAGGAAGTCAATCAAAGAAAATGGTCTGGAAACCTTCACTACTCTGTGCTGCATAAGCCCGAGTTCCTTTTAGGAAAAAATTCCGGAAGAATCCCTTATGTTAAATGATGACCATCGACAAGTGTGTTTCATAAGAAGGTTCTCAGTACTCAGTGTCTCTACTGACCTCCCTTCAATACACAGCGTTGATAACAGCAGGGATAGTTAAGTTCTCAGGGGTGCAGGTCAGGACACAACATTCTGAATGGAACATGTGACACACAGCTCAATTTAAACCCCACAAACTATTTTAAACTGTTACCAACGGTGTTATTTCAGTGTTTGCTGAGATAACGACAGTAGAGAGAGTCGGGAGTCATTGGGGAGTGAAGAAAAGGGAGGACATGCAGGAAAAGGACCAGACTTGAGTCAAAGCCAGGCCCCTGACTGAAGGCTCTGTGGAACACACTCACTCCAAACAGTATCTTTAGAGCAGGGGTCTCAAACTCATGCCACTGAGGGTCAAGTCAGATGGCTCAGCAGGTTAATGTGTTGGCCTCATAATCGGGAGGTTGTGAGATCGAGCCCCGGCTGTGGCTATACGATGCTGTGTTTTTGGGCAAGGCACTTCACCCTACTTGCCTCAGGGGGGAATGTCCCTGTACTTACTGTAAGTCACTCTGGATAAAATGAATAAATGTAAGAGGGTGAGGTTTTCATGTCAACCAACACCAGCTGATTACACTAATGAGTTTTCTACTTGGTGAAATCAGCTGGTGTTAGTGCTTGGTTGACGTGAAATCCCTTGGCACTTATTGGTTCTCATGATGTATGTTTTTTCAACCTAGATGCCCGCTATGTTGGGGTCTATCAAGTTGTTGTGCTCCGTAACTGAAGCTCTTTTGTAAAGCTCTGTCTTGTAAGTCGCTTTGGATAAAAGCGTCTGCTAAATTAATAAATGTAAATGTCCATCCTGCCCCCTCTTGGCCCTCCATGGGGCTGGTTAGAGAGCCCTGCTCCAGAGGACCCCCTCTCTGTCTCACCGCATGCCCCCTCTTGTCCCTCCATGGGGCTGGTTAGGGAGCCGTGCTCCAGAGGACCCCCTCTTGGCCCTCCATGGGGCTGGTTAGAGAGCCCTGCTCCAGAGGACCCCCTCTCTGTCTCACCGCATGCCCCCTCTTGTCCCTCCATGGGGCTGGTTAGAGAGCCCTGCTCCAGAGGACCCCCTCTTGGCCCTCCATGGGGCTGGTTAGAGAGCCCTGCTCCAGAGGACCCCCTCTCTGTCTCACCGCATGCCCCCTCTTGTCCCTCCATGGGGCTGGTTAGACAGCCCTGCCCTGCCCCCTCTCTGTCTCACCGCATGTTGGCCTCCTGCAGCTCTGTGCTGATGGTGGCCATGTGGATCTCCAGCTGGTTCTTCTCCTGCGTCACCTTCAGGCGCAGAGCGTTCCCATTCTCCACCTCAGCAGACAGACGAGTCACCTGCCTCTCCATCTCTCTTAGCATCTGCTCCTGAGGGAGGGGGTGGGGGGGGAGACAGGGGGGAGACAGGGGGGCACTGTGTCAGTCCCAAACATACCAGTTGGATTCCAGGCTGGCCGTACCAAAAGACGTTGTGTCCTTGGGCAAGGCACTTCACCCTACCTGCCTCGGAGGGAATGTCCCTGTACTTGCTGTAAGTCGCTCTGGATCAGAGTGTTTGATAAATGACTACATGTAATTGTAATGTAATGAAAAAATCACTTGAAATAGTGGCGTGTTCTAGCTTGTGTAAAGTTGTGGAAACTTTTAAACTCTTCCCCAAGTCTATCTTCTCTATCCTTCCCCTGAATGTGACTCTGGAACACAAAAAGGGGACGTAAGTAAGTTTAACTGCACTGTACAGCACCATGGGCGTCGTTAGCCCTGTTTTGGGGGGGCTGAAGCCCCCCTAAAATGTTCTTCAGCCCCCCTAAATAATTATCGGGATTATTATTATCGGGCCGCCGAAGAAATACGGTAATTAATAACAATATTTTATTTAGAAAAAATACCGGATGCTCTCGGTTAAATGTCGGTAACTTGAGGTTGAGTAAACGAGTAAAAAACGGACGTCTTTGGGAATCGCTGGCTAGCCCCCCCCCCCCCCCCCCCCCCCCCCCCCGGCTAAGCCCCCCTTTTCACCTTTCAATCCTGTACAGCACTACACCTAAACTATATGGGACAAAGATATTGGGACACCTGATCAATGTCTCAATCAATCTGTGATCAATCTGCACATGTCTTCACAGCGGTCAGCAAGCCTTGTGCCTCCTGAGTGTTCCTTCTTCAAATGTACAGCTGACATGCTACATAAACTGCTGCTAAAATGACAACAAAAAAAGACTAAATGTACATAAACATGGATAGGCTACATTTAGGCAACTGGTTATTCCAACAGCCATTGCAACAGCATCCCAGCATAATGTGGCCAAGTTTTTTTTGTTTCTGTAAAATATGTGCTGTGGGTCATGAAACATCATGTAGGGCTAGGATACTTCTCAACCTTGACGAATACATCAACATCTTATCATCAGGGGTCAGATGGCTCAATGGTTAAGGCGTTGGCCTCATGATCGGAAGGTTGTGAGATCGAGCCCTGGCTGTGGCTATATGATGTTGTGTCCTTGGGCAAGGCACTTCACCCTACTTGCCTCAGGGAGAATGTCCCTGTACTTACTGTAAGTCGCTCTGGATAAAAGCGTCTGCTAAATGAATAAATGTAAAAATCAATTATACCAAATATCTGGGTAGGTTTGTGAGGTAAGCTAGTCTAAGGGTTTCAGGGAATTTAGCAAAAAAAGCATTAAAAACAGCCTCCATTGTTAATGTGACTTGATTTGTAACCCTATGATCGACTCGAGGAAATACATGAGCCAGATCCTCGACCAAGTTCAAACCGTAAGAAATTCAGGCAACCTTTTAGTACAAGCATCCCTGTCCATGTGACAGAGCTCATATGAGAGCATCATCCCTCCAGTTAGGAGCTGCTCATGATCCACTGTCAGGAGGACACACTGGACTGAGCTTCACCACCATGACCTTTGTGATATTGAGCTGTGGGGAGAAGAGAAGTTCTTCTTATCAGGGCGGCAGACTGTTAATCACAAATCCCTCCAAAGCAAGTGATCAAACAGCAGCTGATATGACTCTCCTGGCAGTGTCTTAATAAAAACAGTGCGTGTGTTTGCCTGTGACAGAAGGAATGTGACATCCACAGGCTGATATAAGCGATGACAGATTTCTTGATTAAAGATGGGAGCGAGCCGTCCTTTTACACGATGACAGAACCGGGCGATGACAAGATGAGGGAGGGGGGCCACGGAGCCCTGCACGGGGGGCAGTCACGTCCCTTTCAGAGGCCCCCTGGGGATGAGAAGGGGCCTTTGTATGAAAGGGGGGGGGGGAAGGGGGGCGGACGAAAGAGTGAGAGAGAGAAAACCAAGCAGGGACGCGTGCTGACACTTAATGTTCTGGCAGGCGATGAAACATTAGGAGCTCTCAACACAGTCTGAAGCCTCAACACCTGGACTGAGCTCAGGCCTGGTCACCTTATTGGGTCTACAAAGGGAGAGTTAGTCAATGAGAAAGACGCAGTTACTAGGCTACTTATGAAATGATTTAACCCTGAGAGATTTGGTAACAGTAACAGACAGGTTCCTTTGAAGTTTGAACCCTGACTATGGAAGATGGCAGACTGGAAGAGAAGCTCTCCTGGGTGATTTAGTCTGCCTGGACACAACTACTGTGACATGATGGACCTTCTACAAGATAACTAACATACTGTCTATACTAGATAACTGTCTATAGTAGATAACTAACATACTGTCTATACTAGATAACTAACATACTGTCTATACTAGATAACTAACATACTGTCTTTACTAGATAACTAACATACTGTCTATACTAGATAACTAACATACTGTCTATACTAGATAACTGTCTATACTAGATAACTAACATACTGTCTATACTAGATAACTGTCTATACTAGATAACTAACATACTGTCTATACTAGATAACTGTCTATACTAGATAACTAACATACTGTCTATACTAGATAACTGTCTATACTAGATAACTAACATACTGTCTATACTAGATAACTGTCTATACTAGATAACTAACATACTGTCTATACTAGATAACTAACATACTGTCTATACTAGATAACTGTCTATACTAGATAACTAACATACTGTCTATACTAGATAACTGTCTATACTAGATAACTAACATACTGTCTATACTAGATAACTCTCTATACTAGATACAGTTGTGGTCAAAAGTTTACATACACTAGTGAAGATCATGTATGCCATGGCAATATAGGGTTTTCAATAAACTCTACAACTCTTATTTTTCTGTGATGGAATGATAAGGAGCACATATTTCTTTGTCACAAAAAACATTCATGAAAAATTTTTCTTTTATGAATTCATTATGGGTCTTTTGAAAATGTGACAAAATCTGCTGGGTCAAAAATATACATACAGCAATGTTAATATTTGGTTAAATGTCCCTTGGCCATTTTCACCTCAATTAGGCGCTTTCGGTAGACATCCACAAGCTTCTGGCAAGCTTCTGGTTGAATCTTTGACCACTCCTCCTGACAGAATCGGTGCAGTTCAACTAAATTTGTTGGTTTTCTGAGTCGGACTTGTCTCTTCAGCACAGTCCACATATTCTCTATGGGGTTTAAGTCAGGACTTTGGGAAGGCCACTCTAAGACCTTAATTCTAGCTTGATTTAGCCATTCCTTCACCACTTTTGATGTATGTTTGGGGTCATTGTCCTGTTGGAACACCCAACTACGTCCAAGACCCAACTTTCTGGCTGATGATTTTAGGTTTTCCTGCAGAATTTGGAGGTAGTCTTCCTTCTTCATTATTCCATTTACTTTCTGTAAAGCACCAGTTCCACTGCCAGCAAAACAGGCCCACAGCATAATACTACCACCACCATGTTTGACGGTAGGTATGGTGTTCTTGGGGTGAAAGGCCTCACCTTTTCTCCTCCAAACATATTTCTGGTCATTGTGGCCAAAAAGCTCAATTTTAGTTTCGTCTGACCACAGAACTTTCCTCCAGAAGGCCTTGTCTTTGTCCATGTGATCAGCAGCAAACTTCAGTCGAGCCGTAAGGTGCCGCTTCTGGAGTAATGGCTTCCTTCTTGCACGGCAGCCTCTCAGCCCATGGCGATGTAGAACACGCTTGACTGTGGACACTGACACATGTGTTCCAGCAGCCTCCAACTCATTGCAGACTTGCTTTTTGGTGGTTCTTGGTTGACTCTTGACCAACCTGACCAATTTTCTCTCAGCAGCAAGTGATAGCTTGCGTTTTCTTCCTGATCGTGGCAATGATACAACTGTGCCATGCACTTTATACTTACAAACAATTGTTTGCACAGTTGATCTTGGGACCTGCAACTGCTTTGAAATGGCTCCAAGGGACTTTCCTGACTTGTTCAAGTCAATGATGCGCTTTTTCAGATCCGTGCTGAGCTCCTTAGACTTTCCCATTGTAGTATTTCTGGCTGAGTCTAGTGAATGTGTCAAACAAGCCCTATTTACATGGACTGAAAGAAGTCACCAGCTGGAGTCAATCATAATCACTCGTAAGAAGTTAGGAGGCCATGCCAAAAAGCAAATTGGATTGAAACAACTTTTTCTACATCACCAAATTGGTAATTCAATGTGCTGTATGTATATTTTTGACCCAGAAGATTTTGACACATTTTCAAAAGACCCATAATAAATTCGTAAAAGGACCATTTTTCATGAATGTTTTCTGTGACAAAGAAATATGTGCTCCTTATCATTCCATCACAGAAAAATAAGAGTTGTAGAGTTTATTGAAAACCCTATATTGCCATGGCATACATGATCTTCACTAGTGTATGTAAACTTTTGACCACAACTGTAACTGTCTATACTAGATAACTAACATACTGTCTATACTAGATAACTAACATACTGTCTATACTAGATAACTGTCTACACTAGATAACTAACATACTGTCTATACTAGATAACTAACATACTGTCTATACTAGATAACTGTCTATACTAGATAACTAACATACTGTCTATACTAGATAACTGTCTATACTAGATAACTAACATACTGTCTATACTAGATAACTAACATACTGTCTATACTAGATAACTAATTTACTGTCTATACTAGATAACTAACATACTGTCTATACTAGATAACTAACATACTGTCTATACTAGATAACTAACATACTGTCTATACTAGATAACTAACATACTGTCTATACTAGATAACTAACATACTGTCTATACTAGATAACTAACATACTGTCTATACTAGATAACTAACATACTGTCTATACTAGATAACTAACATACTGTCTATACTAGATAACTGTCTACACTAGATAACTAACATACTGTCTATACTAGATAACTAACATACTGTCTATACTAGATAACTGTCTATACTAGATAACTAACATACTGTCTATACTAGATAACTGTCTATACTAGATAACTAACATACTGTCTATACTAGATAACTAACATACTGTCTATACTAGATAACTAATTTACTGTCTATACTAGATAACTAACATACTGTCTATACTAGATAACTAACATACTGTCTATACTAGATAACTAACATACTGTCTATACTAGATAACTAACATACTGTCTATACTAGATAACTAACATACTGTCTATACTAGATAACTAACATACTGTCTATACTAGATAACTAACATACTGTCTATACTAGATAACTAACATACTGTCTATACTAGATAACTGTCTATAGTAGATAACTAACATACTGTCTATACTGGATAACTAACATACTGTCTATACTAGATAACTAACATACTGTCTATACTAGATAACTAACATACTGTCTATACTAGATAACTGTCTACACTAGATAACTAACATACTGTCTATACTAGATAACTGTCTATACTAGATAACTAACATACTGTCTATACTAGATAACTAACATACTGTCTATACTAGATAACTGTCTATAGTAGATAACTAACATACTGTCTATACTAGATAACTAACATACTGTCTATACTAGATAACTAACATACTGTCTATACTAGATAACTGTCTACACTAGATAACTAACATACTGTCTATACTAGATAACTAGTGGCTCCTGTCGAGTTTCTACCATTCTGCATGTGACTGAGTGGGAATCATTGACCAGCTGATAGAATCCACTTCTGCCAGAAAGACAAGCAGAGGAACTTGGTCTGAACCGGCCATGTTTGCCCCGAATGTGAACCTGAACAGGTATTCTCATGTGTATAGTATAAGAGGATTCTATAGTGTATGTGTATAAGAGGATGCAGCGATTATGGATGGCATGGTCAGAACACAGAGGTGGAGGCAAACTGACCAGGCAAAGATTCAGACCATGTGCATGTGTGACTTATTATTATTATTATTATTATTATGTGTGGAGGCCTTTCAAGCACATCTCTACTCTTAAATGTCTATGGTATGAAATACTACAAAATGTATGCAAATATACTTTATTATTTGTGCCAATTAAAATGGCAAACTACAATACAACAAAACCCATGTGTGAAAGTTATTTTATTTTGAAGAATTGTGACATCTTGTATTAATGGTCTGAATGAAGGGGTGTGTGGTTGTGTGTGTAGGCAGGTATCAGAGGTGGAGCCAGAGAAGGTTATATTCAGGGACAGAGGATCCTTTCATGTCAGGCGGCCTGCCTGTGGCCTGCTTCATTATTAAACAGAGGTCTCAGTAAGGGGCTGACCCCCCCCACACACTCTTCAAGACACTTTTATGCAAGTCTGCTGACAGACTAAAGCCAGAGGTACACATGGTGTGTGTGTGTGCGCTCGTGTGTGTGCATGTATGTGCCTGGTGTGTGTGTGTGTGTGTGCGTGCGTGCATTATACCTGTGACAATGCTAACGTCTAATTTAACAATGCTAACCTCGTTACTGTAAGTAGTGCCTGGGACTGGCCTGTGGTGCACATGATCCTCTCATTATCCCCCTCAACACGCACACGCTAAGATCAGAGGTAGCGGTGCATGTGCACAGGTGCTTATGGAGTAAACATGCAAACTGAAGTGATAAGTGCAGCAGAAACCTGCATTCTTTTACAAGATGAGACACGCTAGATTAAAATGGAATTCCTATTTTTAAAAAAAACAGTTCAGTTTCAACTGGATCTTGCCAGTGAACATTTGAGGACGCCCCCTCCTATTCCCCCAGCCCCCCACCCCCCCAGCCCTCCAGCCCTCCAGCCCCCCAGCCCTCCAGGCCTCCAGCCCTCCAGCCCCCCAGCCCTCCAGGCCTCCAGCTCCCCAGCCCCCCAGCCCTCCAGGCCTCCAGCCCTCCAGCCCCCCAGCCCTCCAGGCCTCCAGCTCCCCAGCCCCTCAGCCCTCCAGGCCTCCAGCTTCCAGGCCTCCAGCCCTCCAGCCCCCCATCCCCCCAGCCCTCCAGCCCCCCAGCCCTCCAGGCCTCCAGCCCCCAGCCCCCCACCCCCCAAGCCCTCCAGCCCCCCAGCCCCCCAGCCCTCTCCTTACGGTGGCCTGTGTCTGGACGCTGTACTCGGCCTCCATCTTGGCCAGCCTCTGGTTGGTGTCCTCCACCAGCTCCTGGATGCTCTCTGTGTGCTTCTTCTGCAGGTCGAACTTCTCCTGCTCCATGTCCGCCATGGCCAAATGCAGCTGGGGGGGAGAGACCACGTCACTACACAGCCTCTCATACCTCCAACTGTGGCAGCTGGGGGGGGGGGGACCACGCCACTACACAGTCTCTCATACCTCCAACTGTGAGAGCTGTGCTAATGGCTAGCTGTGCTAACACTGATACTTCCTGTGCTGGTTGAAGGTTAGGGGGAGATATGACTAGCTGTGCTAACACTGACACTTCCTGTGCTGGTTGAAGGTTAGGGGGAGATATGACTAGCTGTGCTAACACTGACACTTCCTGTGCTGGTTGAAGGTTAGGGGGAGATATGACTAGCTGTGCTAACACTGACACTTCCTGTGCTGGTTGAAGGTTAGGGGGAGATATGACTAGCTGTGCTAACACTGACACTTCCTGTCCTGGTTTTCCTAATGGGCTACACTGAGGCTCACTTCTGTTCCAGAATCACATTCAGTAGCTGGATCACTGATCCCTTATTCAGGGGCAAAAAACCTCATTTGAAGTATTTCTCTCATTACATCAGCTTTATTCTCCCCTTAACTTCTGCCATCATATGCTTAGTGGCCCTGAAAACACGAAATGGCAATTTCATTTGGATCTTATTGAACGCCAAAGGCTCACTTAGCTGGAGTTAGACCTACTGAGCAGATGATATACTGAGGGTATATTAGAATCACTTTTCTGCATGAATTCAACATGATCGCAGCTCAAGCTTTGGAATAAAGATTTTTTATGGTCTATCTGTCTTAGTTTATCAAAGGCTTCTTCCTCTAGCTCAGGGCTGCTGAGGGGCTGCTGGGGCTGCTGGGCTGCTGAGGGGCTGCTGGGGCTGCTGAGGGGCTGCTGGGGCTGCTGGGGCTGCTGAGGGGCTGCTGGGGCTGCTGAGGGGCTGCTGGGGCTGCTGGGGCTGCTGAGGGGCTGCTGGGGCTGCTGGGGCTGCTGAGGGGCTGCTGGGCTGCTTAGGGGCTGCTGGGCTGCTTAGGGGCTGCTTAGGGGCTGCTGGGCTGCTTAGGGGCTGCTGGGCTGCTTAGGGGCTGCTGGGCTGCTTAGGGGCTGCTGAGGGGCTGCTGGGCTGCTTAGGGGCTGCTGAGGGGCTGCTGGGGCTGCTGAGGGGCTGCTGGGGCTGCTGAGGGGCTGCTGGGCTGCTTAGGGGCTGCTGGGCTGCTTAGGGGCTGCTTAGGGGCTGCTGGGCTGCTTAGGGGCTGCTGGGCTGCTTAGGGGCTGCTGGGCTGCTTAGGGGCTGCTGAGGGGCTGCTGAGGGGCTGCTGAGGGGCTGCTGGGGCTGCTGGGGCTGCTGAGGGGCTGCTGGGCTGCTTAGGGGGTGCTGGGCTGCTTAGGGGCTGCTGGGCTGCTTAGGGGCTGCTGGGCTGCTTAGGGGGTGCTGGGCTGCTTAGGGGCTGCTGGGCTGCTTAGGGGCTGCTGGGCTGCTTAGGGGCTGCTGGGCTGCTTAGGGGCTGCTGGGCTGCTTAGGGGCTGCTGGGCTGCTTAGGGGCTGCTGAGGGGCTGCTGAGGGGCTGCTGGGCTGCTTAGGGGCTGCTGGGCTGCTGAGGGGCTGCTGGGCTGCTGAGGGGCTGCTGGGCTGCTTAGGGGCTGCTGAGGGGCTGCTGAGGGGCTGCTGGGCTGCTTAGGGGCTGCTGAGGGGCTGCTGAGGGGCTGCTGGGCTGCTTAGGGGCTGCTGAGGGGCTGCTGAGGGGCTGCTGAGGGGCTGCTGGGCTGCTTAGGGGCTGCTGAGGGGCTGCTGAGGGGCTGCTGGGCTGCTTAGGGGCTGCTTAGGGGCTGCTGAGGGGCTGCTGAGGGGCTGCTGGGCTGCTTAGGGGCTGCTTAGGGGCTGCTGAGGGGCTGCTGAGGGGCTGCTGGGGCTGCTGAGGGGCTGCTGAGGGGCTGCTGAGGGGCTGCTGGGCTGCTTAGGGGCTGCTGGGCTGCTTAGGGGCTGCTGAGGGGCTGCTGAGGGGCTGCTGGGCTGCTTAGGGGCTGCTGAGGGGCTGCTGAGGGGCTGCTGGGCTGCTTAGGGGCTGCTGAGGGGCTGCTGAGGGGCTGCTGGGCTGCTTAGGGGCTGCTGAGGGGCTGCTGAGGGGCTGCTGGGGCTGCTGGGGGGCTGCTGGGTGGCTCCTCCCTACCTTCTTTTCCCACTCGTTTCTGAGGGAGTCGACGCTCTGATCGGTCATTTTCTTCAGCTCGACAATCTGCTTCTCTCTGCTCTCACAGATGACCTGGGACTCACGCACCACGCTCTGAACTATGGAGGAAAGACAAGAGCAGATCATGCTTCAGCGGCCACATGCAGCAGGACGCACACACACACACACACACACACACACACACACACACACACGCTGGACAGGCCTCACAGACACACAGCACATGTACGTCACACACTAAATACAGACTTGCTCACATTACACTGGGTTACATGTCAGCATATACGGTTCAAAATGTCACAGGCCAAGATTCAGATGTCCTATCAGCAGAACATACATCTTGGTTATGTTTTGCTAAAGAGGCTATGTTTTTCAAAGCAACAAACAGACTGCAAGCTGTGTCCCTGAGTATGAGCATCACAACAGCCCACACAACATGGCTGCTGTTTGATTCCTTCAGCTGGGCCACATCCTAAAGACACCACAGGATCATAAGGGATCTACTCTGTACAGGCTGTGTTTAAACTGGAGTCTTTCACCTCTCACTACCCCCTCCCCCCACCCCCCCTCAGGACCCTCATAACTAGCAACCGTTCACCTTTTCTCTCCATCTTACGAATGTTGTCCTCCGATTCCTTCAGCTGGATTCGGTGCTTGGTTTTCAGTTCCTCAATCTCAGCATTCTTTCTGTCCAGGATCTGAGGATAATGTGACCAGCATGGTTATGTTCTAAAACTGAAAACTTTTGGCATCAACTTTTCACATAAATGAAGTAAGATATTGAATGCCGGGCTGCAGCCTATTCACAAAACACCTTAAGGCTAAAAGTAGCTCCTAACTTTACAATTTCTGAGAAACGTTTTAAAATAATGGTGGTCCTAATTTTAGGACTCCTCATTTTTTACCCTAAGACTATTTCACTAGGTGTTTTAGTGCTAAAACCAGCTCCTAAATCTGTGAAGAGTTAGGAGTTAAGCAAGAGGACTTCTAAAACCAAATCACAAACAATACTAAAATGTATGTTGTTGTCATTCCACCTTGGAATGTAAATAATATGGGAACATGTCATGATCATGATCTTTAAAAGGGTATCGTTGGGTATTATGACAGTAGTACATTTATTCAAGATGCAGCTACATATAGAAACCACCCAGTAACAATGTTTAAAACTTTACATATGGCAACATAACAGCTGGTTCTAAAATATTTCTATAATGAAATCACTGAGATACATCCCCTATTAGCCAATCACTGGGGGGCATGGTTTTTAAACTTGATGACATCATCATCCATAGAAACAAGGTGAATGCTGCCCTTTGGCTCCTGATTTCTCTGCATTCCTTATTAAAAGTTGAGAACAAACCGTTTTAGTGGGAAGATTAAATGTTTTGTGAATAAGGACCCTGTTTTGAGGTCATGACTACAGAAAGCATACCAATTAGGTGTTTTCTGTATACTAAATACACACTTTCAAAATGTGATGTTATCACTTGTCTACAAGTAGGCTTGATTGGATAACTAAAAATTGTTGTCAGCTGTAACTAATTATCTTGGAAGACCCTGACAGTCCATAAAGGTTTGAGCAGCACATGCTCACTAACTACTAGTTTCTAGGTAGTTGCTGCTACTCTAGAATGTCTATTTGTGCTGACAGGCTGACTGTATAGACATTAACACTGACTTCCATGGCACTGTTTTACAGGTAAACTACAGTTTTCTTCAATAACAAAGTTATGGTGAATGTCTTGTTGGAACCCCAAAAAAATCTTTCTTCTCTGAGTTGTGAGACCGCAGTGAAGCAGGCAGATCTGTTCTATGTTCCAGAATATCCTGGATTTGTATCCTGTTTGGAAGCAGTACACTGGCAGGAGTCCCCCCAAAAAGTAAGTTTTGAACAACATTTCTAAATCACATTTGTGATGTTCTGTACCCTTAACCTTCTCTAACTCCCAGAGATAGACTGGTTTCAAGCTTTGGGCCATCGTGGATTTCAGCCGCCGGATGCTGCGAGTCTCACTGGCTGTCCAGGGACCATTCAGGTTGAAGGAGGACAAGTACAGCAGACACCAGCAAAATGCCAGCTACCCAAGCCACCCAAGACACCCAAGCCACCCAAGATACCCAAGCCTGTGAACTACTACGCATCTTTTATGAACCTGGTTAATTCCAACGCCCCTGGTCTATTTACAAGGAAACCACAAACCAAGCCTTCAAAACCAGGAAAGGGCAGCTCTCATCAGATTCCACAGTCCTATCTACCCGTCTATGTAAAGAAGTCCCAACATAAATATCAGCGTGGAAAAATGGCCTACTCCAAAACCCGTTACACCAAAGGCAGCTCATCTCCAGAACACCTCAGTAAGGCTTTTGATCAGTATCTGTCTTATAAAGGACATAAACATATCAAATAGCATGTCTTTCATGGATAGAGGATAACTGGATTCAAAAAGATTGGACTTGTGCTGTGCATCGTCTGTTTTCAAATAAAATGTAAAATCTCAGTTGTTGCTCTACCTTGTTTGACCTTCCTAATGTCATGAGTAGACTGTGCTGTGATTCCTCATTAACTTGGGTGCTGAGCTTAAAATCTAGAGCTACAATAAATGATTTGACTGAGCCTATGTCTTTTGGCTGGGTGGGTTGTGTGGTTTACACACTATCATTCTGCTGGTGTTTAAGATGGGAGTCTCTAGATGGGGGGGCTCTGGAGGACCAGGATTGGGCACCCCTGCTCTGGACTGATCCAAAAGAGACTTTGGTAGTAAAAGTTATCTTGATGCATTCTGAACCTGTCATCCCAAAAGGGTGGAATAAAGTGCTGAAAGGATGTTATATTTCCTGCTGGTCATCAGTGGTGTGGAAGATGGAGAAAGCTTTGAGGCTTTCATAAGGGCCTGTCTGCAGACACACTGCAGATAGTCTGTAAACATGAAGGGGATATTCCACTACAGCACTGACTCTAGCACTGTGAAGGCACAGAACCACACTAATGACCTGCCTTTCATCTCAAGTTGCACATTTTCTACACGAAGGATTTCATATAGCTTTGTGATTTGCATGTTTTAGTAAAATACTCTGGTTAAAAGTAGCTCAGGTGAGTTTCAACATCAAGAGATCAGTGTCAAGCAAAAGGTCATCACAATCTGCATTTTAGCATCCATTTTTTTTTTTTGAATTGTTTTCACTCGTCTCTCACTTTCTCCCGCTAACAAAGACGATAAGATGAAGCGTTTCATTGGTCCCGAACTTTTCCTATATAGTGTCCCAGGCCTTCCTTCTCATTACCTTCTCCATCTACCAGATAAGGACCTCCACACCACATTTGAATACAACGATATCTCCTGCACCTGGAATACGATAGCTCAAATCTCCCTTTTAAAGTCTTCATGAGAGTCTTGTCTTGGTAGAAAGGGGAGCACATAGGATAATGACACAGTGAGGAATCTGTATGCAATTAGGGGGGTTTCCTTGTAGTGATACACAGCCAGACTAAAGAGGTCAAAGGATAGAACTTGTGATGGAGCAGAACATGATAAAAAAGACAGCTGTCAATCACATCATCAGTCCCTGATAAAGGCAGGAAGTGACCATTTAAACACTGGCTATAGTCAGCATGGTTCTGGCACTAGGTCTTCCCCTGCTCCAGGTATTTAACCCATATTCCTTGACATTGAATTATTAAAAAATCGTTTGTTGGGAAGAAAGAATGGAAACAAGGATTATAGCCGCTAGACCCACTTCTTATCATTTATTGTATCCATGTTTTACTCTTCAACAAATGCAATGTTCTATTACCATATTTCTTTGACATTATGGATGGTATGAGCTGTGGAAGTGACTTATTTAATTATATTTCTTCCCCCCCCCCCATATCAAGGTTGCTTTGTATGAAGCCAGTCTGTCCTTCCATGTCCTACCTTCTGGACTTCTGCATCGTGCCTCTGCTGCAGCTTCAGCAGGTCCTCCTGGGTCTTCACCTGCAGAACCTGGGCCTTCACCTCCATCTTGGAACCACACAAGGAAACAACAACAACAGCAACGTCACACTTCCTGTGCAGCCGGCCCTTGGCTTGAACATTTTGATGTTGCACAAAGACACATGGCCAGGAGGCATAGAGAGAGATAGAGGGATGAGGTGTCCCAGGCAGAGGGCAGGCCATCTGCTAAGATACCATTTACATGAGCGCGCACACACACACACATGCACACACACACTTGTGCATGCCAGGATTAGGAGGGTGCAGGTTTTGAATTCAACCAAGCACTGCACCAGCTGATTACACAAACGGGTTCCTCTGCTTGGTGAAGTGTGCTTGTGCTTGATTCTGCACTACTTGGACAGGAGAGCCAGTCACTCTCACGTGGTCTTGATATGAACAGGAAGCACATTTTATCTGTGTCTTCTGTGACTGAGCGACAAATTGAAGTTACCTACATACATCAATATTCCTATTAAATCTCTCCCCGAAGCATTTTCTTCTATCTGAACTGAACAGGAGTTGTCAGTGTGCTCGCTAAGTGAAGTGTCACTCAGCAGACTAGAGTTCTACTGGCTTCTCAGAGAGTTCCAAATGACTGGGTTCTTCTAGCCTCATTATCCAGCCCTTCAACATCTTCACTTAACAGGCACCAGTCATCCTTCAACCAGCAGGACTCTGAAGTCTCTCCCTTTCTCTCTGCCTTTGCTCTTTTCTGATTGATCACATTTTCCTTGTGCAAATCTTCTGAGACCACAGGAGACCTGTCAGGGTTGGAGGAAGAGACGACACTGACTGAAGTGAGGGAGGGAGGGAGGGAGGGAGGGAGGGAGGGAGGGAGGGAGGGAGGGAGGGAGGGAGGGAGGGAGGGAGGGAGGGAGGGAGGGAGGGAGGGAGGGAGGGAGGGAGGGAGGGAGGGAGGGAGGGAGGGAGGGAGGGGGAGGGAGGGAGGGAGAGGGCGGGAGGGAGAATAAGGGAGGGAGGGAGGATAAGGGAGGGAGGGAGGGTAAGAGAGGGCGGGAGGGAGAATAAGGGAGGGAGGGAGGATAAGGGAGGGAGGGAGGATAAGGGAGGGAGGGAGGGTAAGAGAGGGCAGGAGGGAGAATAAGGGAGGGAGAATAAGGGAGGGAGGGAGAATAAGGGAGGGAGGGAGGGAGGATAAGGGAGGGAGGGAGAATAAGGGAGGGAGGGAGGATAAGGGAGGGAGGGAGGATAAGGGAGGGAGGGAGGATAAGGGAGGGAGGGAGGATAAGGGAGGGTGGCAGCAGGGATGTAAAATATTCTGCCAGCGACGAGAAAACACATGTGGGTGTCACTCTCATCACCTCTTCAAAGGACGCTTTGGAGAAAGTTTGTCAAACTACATCAGGGGCATTTGAGAAACTTGTTTATAAAGGTGTCAGAGAAATAGGGGGGGGGGGAGAAATATCTAGAATTACACCTCTGGGTTCTGAGACGTCTTCAATCAGACAGTTCTGTGTGACTTCCCCCCTTGTCTTTTCCCCCTCCTCTACAGATTTTTGTGACATGCTTTTTGACACTCGGCTCTGGAGTACAGGAGGAATGGGGGGAGGGGGAGACGGATATGGCCAGCAGCCCCTGTGAGATCCAAAACAGGGGTCAAGGTCCCCTCTGAAGGTGCTCAGAATGTCTGTTTATCATTCTGAAGAGCATGGCTGTGTTTAGGAGGACAGCTTCCAGTCTCAATACACACAGACAGCTGTTCCATTCAGTCCACATCATTTTAAGATGGCTACCTCAGGTCATGTCCACTGGTCCTTTTAGGAGGGGGAGCCTAAACTTTGGAACTCTGGAAACACTGTTGACTTACTGGCCCATTAGTTTGTAAAGTCCGACCTTGCTGCTGTGAACCACCAAATGAATGTGAACACTGCTGAAACAGTTCTGCAGCTCATTCATCCCATCCTCCAGACTCCATGATGTTCTGACATGTTACATCAAAGCTAGTCTCCAGCTTCAGCTCTGCTGTAATCTGACATCAGCTCTGGATGCTTTCTGTAGTCAGGTTATGTGAGGTAGCGCACAGGAGAAGATCATAGGCCTACAAATGGGGTTGAATTAATACAAAAAGCTTCATTTTTCACAGAAATATCAATGAATATTCTCCTGTGTCTATTGTCTGTCAGAACATTATACTCATTTCTTATCTAAAACTAAATCCTTGGAATTGGAACACAATATAGGAGCATCTGGGTACAAATCAGTGGAAAACACAGGCATCTTTTTAACTCAAAAATAACAACCAAACAACTCCAAAGAATGACATAACATGAAGCTTTTGTGCGTGCAAATTATTGCAGAAAAATTATAATGCATTCACGTTTAGTATTATACCTCCCTAAACTGATCTCAAACTTCCAGCCCTGACAGGTATATATAGTGGGTTAGGCAGGGACTCCACTATATGCAGCTGGTGTCATTTTAGTTTTTGGGCCCCTGCCCCAAATATCCTGAATCCATCACTGAGTCCGCCACTCACAACACACAGACGCATGCATGCGCATGCACACACACACACACGACACACGACACACACACACACACGACACACGACACACACACACACACGACACACACACACACACACACGACACACACACACACACACACACACACACACACACGACACACACACACTACTTGTGCGTGGCAGGATTATAAAAGTTAGACATCTGATGAGAGGCTTCTCCTCTCATGTAGACCTCAGATCCAGGCAGGACTGTCAGCTGCAGCTAGCAGCACTGGGCTATGAAACAGCCAACATCTCACTCACTAGATTAGCTAGAGGAAGAAGCACAACATGCTAAATGGAAAGTTTCCTAATGTGGCAGAGCTTAACACCATGTGACCAGGATCAGTCCAGGGTGATCTCCCACTCAGCTTTGATGGGAAGTGATGTCACAGTCATTTCCTGTCTGGGGAAGGGCAGACATGCCATGGTGGGTAAGGTTATCACAGGGGGGCTGGGGGGGGCCTGGACAGGGTAGGGTTTCAGGGGGGCTGAACCTGTATGACTGGGTCACCCTGGGTGCTGGTGAGGTGGATATTAGTGTGTGTGTGTGTGTGTGTGTGTGTGTGTGTGTGTGTGTGTGTGTGTGTGTGAATGTGACTGCACAGTATGTCCCTGCAGTGAGCTCATACAAGGACAGGTCCACCGTTCTATTCAATGTTACACAACCAATTACACACATTTTTACATTCTCATATTGCATATTTTCAACTGGTTAATGTTAGCTGTCAATCACTCCTGTGTGTGTGTGTGTGTGTGTGTGTGTGTGTGTGTGTGTGGTGTGTGTGTGTGTGTGTGTGTGTGTGTGTGTGTGTGTGTGTGTGTGTGTGTGTGTGTGTGTGTGTGTGTGTGTGTGTGTGTGTGTGTGTGTGTTTAAGAATTTCGAGCCGTGAGAAACTGTAAAGACAGAAAGTGAGACATGTTAAATGTAATATCTCATCCTTTGAGTTTCATCTCTGTATAAAGAGGCTCAGATTGATAACTGAACACCCGTAATGTGAGCATGACATCACCGTTCAGACCCATGATTGGTTATTGTGCAACCATGGACAACCACTCTGGGCACCCCCCCTGCAACCCCCAGACGGTCGGGGGGGAGGGAGGACAGACGGGGGAGGGAGGACAGATGGACGGGGCGGAGGGGAGGACAGACGGACGGGGCGGAGGGGAGGACAGACGGACATCAAAGCGTGCTTTCAGAACGGGATTTTCATCTTAAATCCGCATCAGGAAACACTGTCTTCACCACGGCCCCTTTTAGTCTTCTTAAAGGACCGCTCAGCCTGTACGGTCGGACATATTGAGCCACTGCTCAGCCCCAGATGATGTGTTGAGGGCTGTGTGTGTGTCTGTGTGTGTGTGTGTGTGTGTGTGTGTGTGTGTGTGTGTGTGTGTGTGTGTGTGTGTGTGTGTGTGTGTGTGTGTGTGTGTGAGTGAGTGAGTGTGAGATAGAAAGAGAGAGACAATGATAGAGATACAGAGACAGAGAGAGAGACAAAGAGAGGGAGACACAGAGACAGAGAGACAATGAGAAACAGAGAGAGAGAGATGCCATATTCAGGCATAAGACTTTGACCCAAATCTTTGTTGCCTTCCTTGATTGACGTTGTTGTAAACATTACCTCCTTGTCCTGTAGCAGCGCGGAGCTCTTCTCCTCAGCCTGCTTACCACTCAGGGACAACTTGAAAATCTTCAACAGAGACAGAAAAAAGGGAGAATATGAAAGACATATGGGTTTAAAGGCTCCCTCATCAGAACAGTCCCAGCAATGAACCACCAGAGAGCAGAGACACTCACTGGAGACAAGGGGATGGGGTCCTCCTTCAGGTACCTGGGCTCCTCAATCTGAAAGACAGCGACACACAGACACACCTTACTGATCATCCTCTGGGCAGTTTTCTAACAGTACCCAGCATAGACGATCCTCCATGTGTCATAAAGCATGTGGAGAAACTTCAAAGCTGGGCTTTGTAACTTGGCCTTCCTCCTTCACTCCAGACTGTTTACAGAGAAGAGAATACCTCAGGCCACTTCAAGGACCTGCCAGGGTGTGTGTGTGTGTGTGTGTGTGTGTGTGTGTGTGTGTGTGTGTGTGTGTGTGTGTGTGTGGCCACAGGGAGACACAGATGTGTACACAGGCACTTCCTTCACTACACAGCGGTGACACCGTTCAAAGCTGACATCTGTATTGTATTAAATGAGTTGAGTTTACAAAGGGCCTGTGACTTAATCCAAACAGCTAAAGCTTTCCATGCAGTATCTATTTTTGACAGTCGACACCCAGACTGGTTCTCAATGAAAAGCATAAACCCTCCAATCAGACAGAGCCCAGCCATGAGGGGGTGTGGCTTATCTGAACTAAACCCTCCCACTCAGACAGAGCCCAGCCATGAGGGGGTGTGGCTTATCTGAACTAAACCCTCCCAATCAGACAGAGCCCAGCCATGAGGGGGTGTGGCTTATCTGAACTAAACCCTCCCACTCAGACAGAGCCCAGCCATGAGGGGGTGTGGCTTGTTTGAACTAAACCCTCCCACTCAGACAGAGCCCAGCCATGAGGGGGTGTGGCTTGTTTGAACTAAACCCTCCCACTCAGACAGAGCCCAGCCATGAGGGGGTGTGGCTTGTTTGAACTAAACCCTCCCACTCAGACAGAGCCCAGCCATGAGGGGGTGTGGCTTGTTTGAACTAAACCCTCCCACTCAGACAGAGCCCAGCCATGAGGGGGTGTGGCTTGTTTGAATTAAACCCTCCCACTCAGACAGAGCCCAGCCATGAGGGGGTGTGGCTTGTTTGAACTAAACCCTCCCACTCAGACAGAGCCCAGCCATGAGGGGGTGTGGCTTGTTTGAACTAAACCCTCCCACTCAGACAGAGCCCAGCCATGAGGGGGTGTGGCTTGTTTGAATTAAACCCTCCCACTCAGACAGAGCCCAGCCATGAGGGGGTGTGGCTTGTTTGAACTAAACCCTCCCACTCAGACAGAGCCCAGCCATGAGGGGGTGTGGCTTGTTTGAATTAAACCCTCCCACTCAGACAGAGCCCAGCCATGAGGGGGTGTGGCTTGTTTGAATTAAACCCTCCCACTCAGACAGAGCCCAGCCATGAGGGGGTGTGGCTTGTTTCACTGGGTTCTAGTTCTTGACTCTGATGGCCCATTGGCTGTTGCAAACACATCATTTACCTTATTACACGCGGTAAGAACTGCAGCTTCAGGGTACTAGGTGTGTTCTGTGTTAATGCTATGCGTGTGTGTTAATACCATACTAATAATGCTGTAAGAATTAAATGTAAAGAAGCATTAGATATTCTGACAGACAATTAGTCTTTATAACAAGATTTCATAACACTTTGGTTGTACCACTCTGGTTGTGACCTCATTACTTTCCATAATCACCCCCCCACAAAAACACACACACACACTGACGCACACTCCCACATCCACACACCCGCACACGCACACGCATACACAACACACGCACACACACGTCAGACAGTCACAGGGATCAGGATCAAAACCTTTGAAAAGTGATGAGCTCAGTTTGCCAGTGACAACAAACACCATGAGTACAGTAAACCCTTCTATTGCTAATCCTGTCAGGAGGGAGGGAGGGAGGGAGGGAGGGAGAGGGAGGGAGGGAGGGAGGGAGGGAGGGAGGGAGGGAGGGAGGGAGGGAGGGAGGGAGGGAGGGAGAGGGAGGGAGGGAGGGAGGGAGGGAGGGAGGGAGGGAGGGGGGGAGGGAGGGAGGGAGGGAGGGAGGGAGGGAGAGGGAGGGAGGGAGGGAGGGAGGGAGGGAGGGAGGGAGGGAGGGAGGGAGGGAGGGAGGGAGGGAGGGAGGGAGGGAGGGAGGGAGGGAGGGAGGGAGGGAGGGAGAGGGAGGGAGGGAGAGGGAGGGAGGGAGAGGGAGGGAGGGAGGGAGGGAGGGAGGGAGGGAGGGAGGGAGGGAGGGAGGGAGGGAGGGAGGGAGGGAGGGAGGGAGGGAGGGAGGGAGGGAGGGAGGGAGGGAGGGAGGGAGGGAGGGAGGGAGGGAGGGAGGGAGGGAGGGAGGGAGGGAGGGAGAACAGAGGAGGCAGACAGAACAGAGGAGGCAGACAGAACAGAGGAGGCAGACAGAACAGAGGAGGCAGACAGAACAGAGGAGGCAGACAGAACAGAGGAGGCAGACAGAACAGAGGAGGCAGACAGAACAGAGGAGGCAGACAGAACAGAGGAGGCAGACTCTTCTCCTCTACCCTCCCTTGTCCACTCATCTCCTCCCTTCATCTCACCCTAGGGGGGAGAGTTGATTTTTACCTTGGAGGGGGGACGCATTTGCTGGCAAAACTCTGTATATTCTTTGTCACGCTTTCAAAATAAAAGCCCCAAATGTACAGTTTCACCCTGCAGTATAACATAACATCAAGGACACCTGATTCAAATGAATGGGTCCTTATGAAACTCTGCAGAAGCCTGATAACAAGCGTTAACCAAGTGTGCCGGAGCAGGAAGGCTCCAGAAACACAGAGGCCAGGTAACCCTGAGCTCCAGAAACACAGAGGCCAGGTAACCCTGAGCTCCAGAAACACAGAGGCCAGGTAACCCTGAGCTCCAGAAACACAGAGGCCAGGTAACCCTGAGCTCCAGACCTGAACACCATCCTGGGGATGTCATGTTACAGGTGCACCCATGTTAACAAGCAGACATGATGTAGAGACAGGATGGTTTCTGAGGGGAGAAGAGGAGCTCAAAGCTCAGAGCTAACCATGTTCAGGTCCTCCCTGGAGGAATGCTTCACTGGACTGGAAGGCAGCACCCGCGATGAAGACCACTCCTCATACTGAAGCCCCCTTCTGGAGAGAGAGAGAGAGAGACAGAGAGAGAGACAGAGAGAGACAGAGAGAGAGAGAGAGGGAGAGAGAGACAGAGACAGAGAGAGACAGAGAGAGGGAGAGAGAGACAGAGAGAGGGAGAGACAGAGAGAGAGAGAGAGAGAGAGAGACAGAGAGGGAGAGACAGAGACAGAGAGAGATGGAGAGACAGAGAGAGAGAGACAGAGAGAGATGGAGAGACAGAGAGAGAGAGAGACAGAGAGAGATGGAGAGACAGAGAGAGAGAGAGACAGAGAGAGATGGAGAGACAGAGAGAGAGAGAGACAGAGACAGAGAGAGACAGACAAAAATGGAACTGGATTCAATCAATCAGAAGTTATCAAAAATTGCATAAACATGGAATTTACTGTGGTAGAATTGATTAAACAATGAACATATACGGGACTTAATAAAAACCATTTAAAGTAGGCAACTATGTTAAACTAATACTTTTTAAGAATAAAGTGTTCCAAATGTTGATCAGATTTAATCAAAAGCTTTACTTCTACAGTGTTTTCAGACCAAAGCTACAATGTTAACAGCTCAGTTTAATAAACAAATGTAAACGTAAAGGTGTGGTTCTGCTTTGAACCACCAATTGCCCCCTCCTGTAACTTCTGCATGTGTTTGTGTGTACGTGTGTGTGTGTGTGTGTGTGTGTGTGTGTGTGTGTGTGTGTGTGTGCATGCATTTGGAGTTACATTCCAACATCTGGCATAGTGTTTATTCATGCAGGAATCTTCAGACAAATGCCATATTTGTGAAGTCTACTACAGATGTTTCATATGTAAACACAAGTTTCTGTGTTATCTGTCATCTGTGTTATAAATATATATATATTATATACAATATAATAATTCAGAAACTGAAAATATATCACCTCATTCTCCTTACCTTCTCTATAACACTATAAAGCAGCCAACACTGAATATCTCCAAGTTAATAGTTTGAACAAGCTATTTAAGAGCCACTGGAGGCAGTTAATTACACCACATTAATGCTGATTGAACACATTCTGGGGTTTAGAGTGTAGCAGACAGCAGTGTGCAGGAAGGCCAGTAGAGGGCACTAACTACACATTCAAACAGTGCCATGCATCATAAAACAATAAAATCATATCTTAAGTCGTTTTACATGTTCCTTTTGGTTCTATTTGATTCTATTTCTTAACTTCTCTACCTCCCATACACAAACTCTCCAGTGTGTCTTTCTGTTAGATTCAAACTAAATCTATATGCGCACAAGAAAGGAGACAAAGGTCTAAAATATACTCATGAGGAGACCAGCAGAGATGTGCTTATGGCAATCCCAAATCTGATCTGGCCCACATCTCTCTGGTACCTCGTTTTATTACTTCAGTTCACAGTATCAGTCTTCACACAATCATAGTACATCAATCAGAATAAACGTCATTCAAGAATGTTCTCGTGGAAGCCTGTTTTTATGGCTTGTTTGTTTTAAGCCTGGTCCTCCTCAGGACACAACCCCAGTCCTGCAGATCATCAGTCAAATGGTAATCTCCAGGTCAACTTCTGCAAGACAACTCAGGGCACATACAAAAGCTACAATTCTATGAAAGTTGTATAAGCAAATATAAGATAACTAAAATTATTCTAACACTTTCTGCCTCTAAAACAGAGAAACCCACAGCTGTAAAACAGAAGGGGGGGGGGGGGGGCAGAGCTCGCAGTTTCAAAGTCAACAGGTGGACGAGGGTAATTGAATCAGACCAGTCTAGAGTCTGAAGCCAGAAGATCAAACGGCTTCACACACACGTGCACAAATACACACACACACACACAATGCAGAGAGGGGAACCTTTGCCATTTTAGCCAGCCTGATTAAAACAGTGTGCCTTCCACAGTCTTTGCTGACAGTCAGGTCTGGAGCTATCAAACCCAGGTGACCCTAACCCCGAAGGTCAACCCAGGGAAAGCAGCCTGGCCCTGGGTCCAAACGTCCCCCTGCCCCCTTTGCCCAACAACACCTGGAGTCGCCTCTGGAAGACAGGAGACAGAGGAGGAAAAAGAGAGAGAGAGAAGAACTGGGCAGATCACGTTCAAGATAAGATCTTTATGAAGTCTCCCAATGGGGAGTTAACAGACTGGAGTTAGCAACATCCAGGTACAGCACAGCACCCAGAGAACCAATAAAGATAAATATATAGAAAAGAAGTGCAGAAAAGTATACAAAGGATGTAACACAACCTAACCGAAAGGACCAGGGCTACATTTCTGGATCTCCTGCGAGGAACTAACACTGCTGAGCCACAATCAGAGATGGAGATTCACATCAAGAACACATCAAGAAGTGTGTGTGTGTGTGTGTGTGTGTGTGTGTTTGAGTGTTGGTGGTCATGCTTGTTTGAGCCTGATGGCTAGAAGGCATGACCCTGGAGCTGGCCTCTTCCCAGCAGAGTGGATGATCAGTGAACTCTGGGAGGCTCCTGTGCTCCTGCACACCGTCTCACCCGCAGAGCCACTGCTCTCAGGAAAGGTGTGTGGCGCCACCATGTGGCCAATACATGGAATGACAGCCAACAAAAGTGGATTTCACTCATACTATTAACCAGTTCAGATGATACCCCTGGATCATAATGACTCTTATTCAGGGACTTGTTGCTCTTGTTGCCCAGTTCTAACCTATTTAAATTGTTGTACTCCCTGTTACGTTTATTATTGTTACTCGCTTTCCTACAAGTACACTATTGCATGTTTGAGATTCATGTTATTTAATTGTAACTTGTTTAACTGAATGCTCTTGTGGCTCTTCCCTTTGGTACTTGTTTGGTTTCACACAATGTATGTTTCATAATTTGACTACGCTGCAATGTTTCGCTGTTATGATCAGTGCCTGATGCTCTTTTGTAAAGCTGTCTCTTGGAAGTTGCTTTGGATGAAAGCGTCTGCTAAAGGAATAAATGTAAATGTAGACCTGGGCTGAATGCAATCATCCAATTATGACACATCCAATGATTCTGGGAATTTAAACAGAAGTAGGAACCACTTGTTTTTTGTGAATGTGATTATTGGTCAGCTGGCCAGAGGAGAAGGATGGATCGAAACCTTCCATATAACAAGCAGCAGTGTGAGGGGGACAATGGTTAGTGGAAGCTAAATAAGAGGACTAAATAAGAGGACTGTCACACTAAATAAGAGGACTGTCACACCAAAACATTTAGCTCCCTACCCCTAAAAATCAATGCACAGTTTGGGGTCATTAACAGATGGATAACAACAATACATTCAAGGGCATGCACTCTCTTTAGTAGAATCCACCAGTGGATATTCATTAAACATGTGTTGTTCCCCTTCCTCTCCTTTCTTATGCTAATGCTTTGTGCCTTTCCAGCCAGTGTGCTTTGATTCCCATCATCTTCCTTGTTAACTGCTATAAAAACAGATCACACCTCCAGCTGCTAAAGACTCCACAATCCAGGGATACAGAGGGATGAAGAGTGTGTGTGTGTGTGTGTGTGTGTGTGTGCGCAAGTGTGTCTGTGCACGTGTGTGTGTGTGTGTGTGCATGCGTGCGTGCGTGTAGTGTATGTGTGTGTGTGGTGTATATGTGTTTGTGTGTGGGTGCACGTGTGTGTGTGTGGTGTATGTGCGTGTGTGCACGTGTGTGTGTGTGGTGTATGTGTGTGTGTGTGGTGTGTGTATGTGTGGTGCATGTGCATGTGTGAACGTGTGTGTTGTGTATGTGTGTGTGTGGTGTGTGTGTGTATGTGTGGTGTATGTGCGTGTGTGCACGTGTGTGTGTGTACATAGGCTATTAGAGGCCATGGTAATGAAGCTGCGCTCAAATTCCAAATCAGAAAAAAACAAGCTGAGAAATGAAAAGAGCAGCAGATAGCAGCCATGCTAATGAGCAGGCTAACAAGCAGCACAGGGCTTTTCCTGTTCCCCCTTTATGAACCGTCTTCCTACAAAAGGAGGTGGGTCTTGTGTGAGTACCTGTGTGTGTTCTGGTGGGTCTTGTGTGAGGAGCTGGTCCTCTCTCTCAGCAGGCTGCCCCAGCTGTCCTCCCTCTGCTCCAGCTCTCCACTCACCCAGTCTGGCAGCCCAGAACTGCTCTGCTCTGCTGCTCTGCTGCACAGCGGCTCGTCAAAGTAGATGGACTGGAGATTCAATAACACAGGCTGGACTTTACAAGGAATACATCTCAATAAACATGTAGGACGTCAATTATTGTTAGGTACATTATATTTTGCAGACTTTTTTGCAGTATCTCTCTCATTCATACGCTTAACTGGCATTGTGAACCCCCCAACTGAGATTATGTATCAATTGATAAGTGATAACGGCAATGATTGCTATCATTTTATTAGAGAGAGATTCATTTAGCAGATGCTTTTATCCAAAGCGACTTTGAGCAAGTACAACGGACAATCCCCCTGAGGCAAGTAGGGTGAAGTTCCTTGCCCAAGGATACAACATCAGATAGCCAGAGCCGGGAATCAAACTCACAACCTTCTGAGGCCAACACCTTAAGTTTACAACGTGACCTAATGCTATAGCTCAGTGGTATCAAACTCGTGCCATCGCGGGCCAAGAGGGTGCAGGTTTTCGTGTCTACCAGGCCACTACACCAGCTGATTTCACTAACGAGTTTCTCCACTTAGTGAAATCAAACTCGTTATTGATATCAGCTGGTGTAATGGCTTGGTTGACGCGAAAACCTGCACCCTCTTGGCCCGCGATGGCACGAGTTTGACACCCCTGCTATAGCTGGTCTAAAAACCCAGTTTACCATATAGGTTGGAAGTGTCTTGAGTGTGCCTGGCTCTGGTCTGTGGGTGAACGGGCCCTCCAGGAGGTCTCTTCTGAGCATGTGCAGGAGCAGCCGGGCATACATGTTGCGGTTCTTCAGTCCCATCAGCCCAGCAGTGGAGGCCGTGGGTTCACAGAGCTTTTTGATCCACAGAGCACATCGCTGGCGCTCTGGAAAAATCCAAAACAAAACATCAACTACTGTGTATCTAAATCAAACTAGTTCCCAATCGATAAGTGCTTAGCAATAGTTCACTACGATCAATTTGCATTGGATGTCAGTCTAGTTATTTCAGTCATCAGGTGGGTTTACCTGTCTTGTGAGGAAGCTTTAACACATACGGTTTCATGTCCACTAGGTAGTGGTCAAACTCAGTGTCCAGTTTATCCCAAACATCCTCCTGTTTGCTCATGATGTCTTCACGAAAAAAGAGTCATCTTAACATGAAACAGAATAAAGAGATGTGTTAACATGAAACAGAATAAAGTGATGTGTTAACATGAAACAGAATAAAGAGATGTGTTAACTTGAAACAGAATAAAGAGATGTGTTAAAATGAAACAGAATAAAGAGATGTGTTAACATCAAACAGAATAAAGAGATGTCTTACCATGAAACAGAATAAAGAGATGTCTTACCATGAAACAGAATAAAGAGATGTGTTAACATGAAACAGAATAAAGAGATGTGTTAACATGAAACAGATTTGTTACAATATCGTCAGTTCTGGCACAGTTTAGTGAGCTTGCTAACTACTAGCTTTTCCAGAAGGGTTAGTTAAGGCTTTAACTTTTCTCAATGGTACATATGAATCCATTGTATTGTCTTAGTAGTTGAAGTCAATGGGAAAGTAACTTTTCATTTAGAAAATGTGTCTAAACGAGACAGATGACCTGACTTAGCTAACACTGATTCAGCTAGCTGAGCGGGCTAACTGTCCATACAGTGTTTCCAATCACTGCGAGCTTCTAGTTGAAACTAAACTAGGTTGACAAAGTCCACGGTAAACAAATTAAGTTTATGTAAGTACCCTTAGAGTGAACGGTAATCAGTAAAACGGGGACTTACACACAGGACAATTCAAATTTTGTCTCGTTTTTCTGCCACCGGCAGATCAGCGCAACATCCGTTTTCCGCAAACAGAGCAGGCAGCGTCCACGTTGTCATGGAAACTGTCAATCAAAATTGGTGAGTTTATTTGTGTAAAGAAGGTTGTAATCTCCAACACGTGTATCAAACAAGAGACATGGTAACAACGCTGGGAAGCAACGGCTCAACTTTTTTGTGGGCAGGGGGTAATCCAGAGATCTGGTGAGACTCAGATAGAAAGAGAGAGAGAGATAACTTCACTGGTCCACTGAGGTTGGAATGAAAGGGGACAGGGTCTTCTGTAGAGTTAGAGAGGAAGGTCAGGGGTCAGAGCTGATGATGCATGGATTGGGGGAACAGAGCCTCTGATGGTCAGGATACAGGTTGGGGCAGGTAGGGGGTTTGTGGAGCTTGGTGCAGTGCAGGTGATGCCAGGATACAGGGTGGGGCAGGTAGGGAGCTTGTGGAGCTTGGTGCAGTGCAGGTGATGCCAGGATACAGGGTGGGGCAGGTAGGGAGCTTGTGGAGCTTGGTGCAGTGCAGGTGATGCCAGGATACAGGGTGGGGCAGGTAGGGAGCTTGTGGAGCTTGGTGCAGTGCAGGTGATGCCAGGATACAGGGTGGGGCAGGTAGGGAGCTTGTGGAGCTTGGTGCGGGGCAGGTGATGCCAGGATACAGGGTGGGGCAGGTAGGGAGCTTGTGGAGCTTGGTGCGGGGCAGGTGATGCCAGGATACAGGGCAGAGAGCAATCAGAATCAGGTTTCATCGCTATGCAAGAGATGAAGATGGGCAGACTGGTCATCTGGGTGTCCGGGGGGGGGGGGGAGTGTTACATCTTGCAGCTCCATGTACCACCAATTGGATGGTGAGTATCAGTGCACTGCCATTTTCAGATCTCTCCAGAGATGTTCAGTAGTCTTCAAGTCTAGCCCAATCAAGAACATGGGTCTTGCTGCATGAGTCTAATGTAGAGAATGTTAACTAGTCTACTAGGTTTAATGATTACTTATATTGTCAGTATGTATAGTGACCTTTACATACGTTCCTCCTATATACATGAATATTTACTCATTTAGCAAATGCTTTTATCCAAAGCAACAAGTACAAGGACATTCTCCAAGGAGAGTAGGGTGCAGTGATTCACCCAAGGACACATCACATAGCCACAGCTGAGAATTGAACTCACAACCTTCCAATCATGCACCCAACACCTTGGCCCACTAAACCACCTAACTCTTAATGTGATTAGGGTGTAGTGGAGGACATATTCAAGTACTTATTTCCAACTAGCAGATATAATCAAGTACAATTCCATACTCTTAACTTGAAACTTCAAGTATTTTTTATTTTAGGTTCAGTTAGGAGAACATTTCAAATTATACCATTAAGACCTCACAGAGTTTACGCAGTGATACTAGTACAATATAACATGATACTCAACTTGAGAAGCAGTTCATTTCCCAACATCAGTGGCATCTTTTCTTAACGATTTAACTTTGAGTTTTGACATCCAGTTTTCAGAAGAAAATATATCAGAGATCACTGCGATGATGTACTTGTATATTTTGCTGTAGTCAATGTTAGAAATGGGCTGGCCTTCAGATTCCTGAGCGTAAGGGACATAAAATTTCTTCTGATAAGAAAGGTGAACAACCTGCCCAGATTGAGCCGAATTATTGTTGGATGTAACCATTCCAGGCTGTTGTGGAGCAGAAATGTCAATACCATGTGCAGGATAAGGAGCACTGATGTTGCTGCCTTGACCAGGTTGCAGTGGAGCAGAGATGTTGCTGCTCTGACCAGGTTGCAGTGGAGCAACAGTGACAATGTTGCCCTGTCCAGGTTGCAGTGGAGCCGAGATGTTGCTGCCCTGGGCTGGTTGTAGTGGAGCAACAGTGACAATGCTGCCCTGTGCAGGTTGCAGTGGAGCTGAGATGTTGCTGCCCTGACCAGGTTGCAGTGGAGCAACAGTAACAATGCTGCCCTGTGCAGGTTGCAGTGGAGCAGAGATGTTGCTGCCCTGTGCTGGTTGCAGTGGAGCAGAGATGTTGCTGCCCTGAACAGGTTGCAGTGGAGCAACAGTAACGATGCTGCCCTGTGCAGGTTGCAGTGGAGCTGAGATGTTGCTTCCCTGGGCTGGTTGCAGTGGAGCAACAGTAACAATGCTGCCCTGTGCAGGTTGCAGTGGAGCAGAGATGTTGCTTCCCTGGGCTGGTTGCAGTGGAGCAACAGTAACAATGCTGCCCTGTGCAGGTTGCAGTGGAGCTGAGATGTTGCTGCCCTGACCAGGTTGCAGTGGAGCAACTGTAACAATGCTGCCCTGTGGAGGTAGTAGTTGAGGAGAGTTGTTGCTGCCTTGACCAGGTTGTGGTGGAGCAGAGATGTTGCTTCCCTGGGCTGGTTGTAGTGGAGCAACAGTGACAATGCTGCCCTGTGCAGGTTGCAGTGGAGCTGAGATGTTGCTGCCCTGACCAGGTTGCAGTGGAGCTGAGATGTTGCTGCCCTGTGCTGGTTGCAGTGGAGCAGAGATGTTGCTGCCCTGAACAGGTTGCAGTGGAGCAACAGTAACAATGCTGCCCTGTGCAGGTTGTAGTGGAGCTGAGATGTTGCTTCCCTGGGCTGGTTGCAGTGGAGCAACTGTAACAATGCTGCCCTGTGGAGGTTGCAGTGGAGCAGAGATGTTGCTTCCCTGGGCTGGTTGCAGTGGAGCAACAGTAACAATGCTGCCCTGTGCAGGTTGCAGTGGAGCTGAGATGTTGCTTCCCTGGGCTGGTTGCAGTGGAGCAACTGTAACAATGCTGCCCTGTGCAGGTTGTAGTGGAGATTGCAGTGGAGCTGAAATGTTGCTGCCCTGACCAGGTTGCAGTGGAGCAGAGATGTTGCTTCCCTGGGCTGGTTGCAGTGGAGCAACTGTAACAATGCTGCCCTGTGGAGGTAGTCGAGGAGAGTTGTTGCTGCCTTGACCAGGTTGTAGTGGAGCTGAGATGTTGCTGCCCTGGGCTGGTTGCAGTGGAGCAACAGTAACAATGCTGCCCTGTGCAGGTTGCAGTGGAGCTGAGATGTTGCTGCCCTGACTAGGTTGCAGTGGAGCAGAGATGTTGCTTCCCTGGGCTGGTTGTAGTGGAGCAACAGTGACAATGCTGCCCTGTGCAGGTTGTAGTGCAGGTTGCAGTGGAGCTGAGATGTTGCTGCCCTGTCCAGGTTGCAGTGGAGCAGAGATGTTGCTGCCCTGTCCAGGTTGCAGTGGAGCTGAGATGTTGCTGACGTGGGCTGGTTGCAGTGGAGCAACAGTAACGATGCTGCCCTGTGCAGGTTGCAGTGGAGCTGAGATGTTGCTGCCCTGGGCTGGTTGCAGTGGAGCAACAGTAACAATGCTGCCCTGACCAGGTTGCAGTGGAGCAGAGATGTTGCTTCCCTGGGCTGGTTGTAGTGGAGCAACAGTAACAATGCTGCCCTGACCAGGTTGCAGTGGAGCAGAGATGTTGCTTCCCTGGGCTGGTTGTAGTGGAGCAACAGTGACAATGCTGCCCTGTGCAGGTTGTAGTGCAGGTTGCAGTGGAGCTGAGATGTTGCTGCCCTGTCCAGGTTGCAGTGGAGCAGAGATGTTGCTGCCCTGTCCAGGTTGCAGTGGAGCTGAGATGTTGCTGACGTGGGCTGGTTGCAGTGGAGCAACAGTAACGATGCTGCCCTGTGCAGGTTGCAGTGGAGCAGAGATGTTGCTTCCCTGGGCTGGTTGCAGAGGAGCAACAGTAACAATGCTGCCCTGTGCAGGTTGCAGTGGAGCTGAGATGTTGCTGCCCTGGGCTGGTTGCAGTGGAGCAACAGTAACAATGCTGCCCTGTGCAGGTTGCAGTGGAGCAGAGATGTTGCTTCCCTGGGCTGGTTGCAGTGGAGCAACAGTAACAATGCTGCCCTGTGGAGGTAGTAGTTGAGGAGAGTTGTTGCTGCCTTGACCAGGTTGTGGTGGAGCAGAGATGTTGCTTCCCTGGGCTGGTTGCAGTGGAGCAACAGTAACAATGCTGCCCTGTGCAGGTTGCAGTGGAGCTGAGATGTTGCTGCCCTGACCAGGTTGCAGTGGAGCAGAGATGTTGCTTCCCTGGGCTGGTTGCAGTGGAGCAACAGTAACAATGCTGCCCTGTGCAGGTTGCAGTGGAGCAGAGATGTTGCTTCCCTGGGCTGGTTGCAGTGGAGCAACAGTAACAATGCTGCCCTGTGCAGGTTGCAGTGGAGCTGAGATGTTGCTGCCCTGACCAGGTTGCAGTGGAGCAGAGATGTTGCTTCCCTGGGCTGGTTGCAGTGGAGCAACTGTAACAATGCTGCCCTGTGGAGGTAGTCGAGGAGAGTTGTTGCTGCCTTGACCAGGTTGTAGTGGAGCTGAGATGTTGCTGCCCTGGGCTGGTTGCAGTGGAGCAACAGTAACAATGTTGCCCTGTGCAGGTTGCAGTGGAGCTGAGATGTTGCTGCCCTGACCAGGTTGCAGTGGAGCAGAGATGTTGCTTCCCTGGGCTGGTTGTAGTGGAGCAACAGTGACAATGCTGCCCTGTGCAGGTTGCAGTGGAGCTGAGATGTTGCTTCCCTGGGCTGGTTGTAGTGGAGCAACAGTGACAATGCTGCCCTGTGCAGGTTGTAGTGCAGGTTGCAGTGGAGCTGAGATGTTGCTGCCCTGTCCAGGTTGCAGTGGAGCAGAGATGTTGCTGCCCTGTCCAGGTTGCAGTGGAGCTGAGATGTTGCTGACGTGGGCTGGTTGCAGTGGAGCAACAGTAACGATGCTGCCCTGTGCAGGTTGCAGTGGAGCTGAGATGTTGCTGCCCTGGGCTGGTTGCAGAGGAGCAACAGTAACAATGCTGCCCTGTGCAGGTTGCAGTGGAGCTGAGATGTTGCTGCCCTGGGCTGGTTGCAGTGGAGCAACAGTAACAATGCTGCCCTGACCAGGTTGCAGTGGAGCAGAGATGTTGCTTCCCTGGGCTGGTTGTAGTGGAGCAACAGTGACAATGCTGCCCTGTGCAGGTTGGGGTGAACCAGTGACTGAAGCAACCTTTCCAGGCTGTACTGCTACGTCAACATTGTGGCCCAATACTTGTTGTGAAGCAATTGAGACGTTGCTGCCAATACCTGGTGGAGGAGTTGCTAAGATAATATCTATGCATGGTTGTATTTCAACTGTAAGATTAATCAACTGGACATGTTCAAATGCAACAGGGATGTTTTCAGTCATATGTCCAGGCTGGGCTGGAGCAGAAATGCTGGTCAATCCTGGGTTAGGTGGTGCAGGAATATTGCTCTCTGATCCAAGTATGTGCAGAACAAGAGTGAGGTCACCTTCCCCTCCAGGTTGAAGTGGACCAGTGAAGTTACTCTGCCCTCCAGGTTGAAGTGGACCAGTGAAGTTACTCTGCCCTCCAGGTTGAAGTGGACCAGTGAAGTTACTCTGCCCACCAGGTTGAAGTGGACCAGTGAAGTTACTCTCCCAATCTATTGTAGACTGATACATACTGGATGCATAATCAGAGGCAGTGAGGTCCAACAGGCTTCCAGAAGGCAAGTGATCAGGGATCAAATCTGTAGCCAGAAGTAAAGAAACGGCTTATTTTTTTTCCAGTCTATATTAGATACTCATTATTTAGGTTCACCCTTCTTACCTCTTGTCTCTGGGCGAACTGTTCTGACTCCCAACAAAAGGACAGAAATCCAGGATACACTGTTTTGAAGAATACAGATTTTCACCTTTTTAGCCTTTCAACCAAGATTACATCAACTATAAACACACATCTTTCTGCTCTGCATCTTACCTGTAGAGGCATCCCAGTAGCATGGCTGCCAGTCAAAGTACAAAATAATATAACTTTAAAGTCTGTACATAGACTCACTAGAATACCAGCCGATAATAAAAATGAAGAGTGAAAACTTCAAGTAACTATTCAGACCGTGATGCTCATTTATAAAGGGAAGGGCGTCAAAGATAATGACTAACAGCTGGGAACAATCGGTCACCCAATCAAGAGCACTGTACTACCACGCACCCTGGATTTCTTCCAGTTACCCTGATTCCCTCACCCTAACAACCGCGATGCTGCATGACAGTGGAAGACAAATAGTTCAATCGAACCAAGTACTTCCAATCTAGAGAATTTGAGTTCACAAAAAAGGGCGGTGCTACTGCTAAACACCTAATAAGCACAAGCATCCATGTTGTTCCGATGCGTTTGAATGTGTTGGGACGGTATCGACACAGCAGGAGTATCGAGCGGGTCATCACTAGCCGGAGGTACGTCAAGTTAAGTGTAACATTTATTTATTTAGAGATCAATACAATGATTACAATGATAATGTAACAGTTTTTGCTAATTGCTTACACACCTTTTGCATAATTTCGCAAGCCAATCAGACTTGGCACTTGGAGATGACAGTTTGGTACAGAACATTGTGCTTTGAAAAAACAAATCCCCCCTCCTTTAGTTTTGCTGGAGCCTTGTTGCAGTCTGCTCTTAAAAAGGACGCCATTTGTAGCATATGATAATCATCTTTTTTTTCTTCAATGGGCCACTGGCTCAATTTACCCCTTCCCTATTGGCTCAACTTACCCCACACCAACAATTTTCACAAAATTGCATCATCCAGCAGTTTAGAGCTATGCTAACAGTATAGCCTCATGTTGTAAATAACTAAAGCACTAACACAGGTGTGAATTTCATTAAAACGTGTCTTTAACTTGTTCAGACAAAAAAATCATGACTCCTTGAACATTTAAAATGACTTCGAAAGGCGGTACTGGTTGGCACTTTTACCCCTTAATTCATGAGCTTTTCTTCTTCAGAGACTAGGTGAAAAGGAGTCTTCAAAAATATATGGTCTCTTTAAGAAATTCGTTTCATTGTGTAAAAAGACAAAGGGTGGCTGAACTTGCCCACCAGCTCAATTTAACCTGTTCTCCCCTAAATTGTTCATTTTAGCCTCAGAGCTGAATTCTACATGCATCTTATTTTATGTTGATCCTGATGCTAGTTTTCTATCCGATCTGCTTCTCATTTATATAAACATTATGGCTTGTATCCTGGCAACCCCTGGCATTATACCATGGGGGGCCCCTCATTCAAACCTGTACTTGCTGGGTAAGAGCATCTGCTGAATGACTGCATGTAAATGTAAACAAGGCAAACCATCTGACTGAGCAACCACCAGAGTCACAGAGACCAAATTCCTTCTGAAACATTTGACATGCTTAACCCAACTACAGTCAACTATGTAGTCAACTATGCAGATACAATGATCTCAGGAACAAGGCCTGCACAAATCTGTTACAACAGACAGGAGAAAACTTGGTAACTGCTGTGGGCTGCAATCTGTGTCACCGATGTGAATTGGCTGATTTGCTCTGACTAGTTGATCCGTGTATCATCTGATTGTGCATTTACTTCATTTAACCCAGGAAAGGAAACCAAAGCTAAATTACAGATCAGATGTATATTCTTTTGATATTTTCTTATTTCCCACGTGGTCTTCCTGCTGCGTAGTGATTGGAGGTTTTATGACATGCAGGGACTCAAATCTTTTGGATCCGGTCTTTCGGAGAATTCACATCCTTTGTTCCCCTTCCTTGTGCCTGTGAAAAATCATGACCCTTTTCTCTTTTTGCATGGTTGAGCTGAATATGATTTATATAATTATGTGCATTAGCTTGTAGTGTACTTTAACAGATAAACCTGTTCTTAGTGTAAGAGACTGACAAGAGTTTTCCAGTTTTCTGTGTAGTCCTATTGTGTATTTCTATTTTGTAAATGTATTTTTACTGTACATGATTAAAGAGGAGTTGTTTTACAAACAACATATTTCCTTCATATGTGATGCTGAATGTTCACTAACTTGGAACTGTTTTCTCCAGATCCCCTGTTGGCCAATCATACCTGATCGTGGGCGGAGTGAGAGAGAGACTGAGAGGTGTGAGAAAGACTCAACCAGAGAGAAACAAGCTTCACACAGACAGACACCAGACAGGATCCTGACAGACCAGACAGAGAGCAAAGAGAGACCTGAATTATGGAGACACATCAGTGTGACACCTGTGGGAAGAGCCTTTCCTCATCCAGGAGCTTCAAGAAGCACATGATGATCCACACTGGAGAGAAGCCCTACAGCTGTGACCTCTGTGGTAAAACCTTTAGAGATGCAAGTGCTCTCACTGCTCACAGCAGGATCCACACTGGAGAGAAGCCCTACAGCTGTGACCTCTGTGGTAAAACCTTTAGCAAGACAAGTCATCTCACTGTTCACAGCAGGATCCACACTGGAGAGAAGCCTTACAGCTGTGACCTCTGTGGTAAAACCTTTAGAGAAGCAGGTATTCTCACTCATCACAGCAGGATCCACACTGGAGAGAAGCCCTACAGCTGTGACCTCTGTGGTAAAACCTTTAGCCGGACAAGTCATCTCACTGTTCACAGCAGGATCCACACTGGAGAGAAGCCCTACAGCTGTGGCCTCTGTGGTAAAACATTTAGAGATTCAGGTGCTCTCACTGTTCACATCAGGATCCACACTGGCGAGAAGCCCTACAGCTGTGACCTCTGTGGTAAAACATTTAGCCGGACAAGTCATCTCACTGTTCACAGCAGGATCCACACTGGAGAGAAGCCCTACAGCTGTGACCTCTGTGGTAAAACATTTAGACATGCAGGTGGTCTCACTCTTCACAGCAGGATCCACACTGGAGAGAAGCCCTACAGCTGTGACCTCTGTGGTAAAACCTTTAGCAAGACAAGTCATCTCACTGTTCACAGCAGGATCCACACTGGAGAGAAGCCCTACAGCTGTGACCTCTGTGGTAAAACATTTAGACATGCAGGTGGTCTCACTCTTCACAGCAGGATCCACACTGGAGAGAAGCCCTACAGCTGTGACATCTGTAGTAAAACCTTTAGCCGGGCTGATATTCTCACTCTTCACAGCAGGATCCACACTGGGGAGACCAGGTGAAAAGGTATTAGCATGTTCAGGTACACCAGACCAGGTGTACTGGTGGAGTCGGTTACTGTGTCTCTCACCATGTGATCACTTGCTATTGTTTTTTTTTTTACACATTTGTGTACATACTTGCCACCCTTTGTATATACTCACACTCAGTCTATATTCCTATTCTCTTTACATTTATTCATTTTTTTTATGTATAGTTATATATTAAAAAACGTTATACCTAAGATTTTGTATTTTTTATGAATACATTTTTGTGAAATTGTGTTTCTGTTCATTGTTTGCACCATCCTGCCAGGGTAGATTCTGTGTTTGTGCAACTTGCATGGTGAATAAAACCAATTCTGATTTCAGACTGGACCTAATATTCTGACAGTCTGTATTCTGACCTTATTGAAGTGCTTAATAAACCTTCATTCTGCTGTTCTGTCTATAATGACGAGTTGTATGTAAGCCAAAACCATTGTCTAAATCGGGGGTCGGCAACCCGCAGCTCTGGAGCCTCATGTGGCTCTTTAACCCTTCTGCAGTGGCTCTGGAGCCTCATGTGGCTCTTTAACCCTTCTGCAGTGGCTCTGGAGCCTCATGTGGCTCTTTAACCCTTCTGCAGTGACTCTGGAGCCTCATGTGGCTCTTTAACCCTTCTGCAGTGACTCTGGAGCCTCATTTGGCTCTTTAACCCTTCTGCAGTGGCTCTGGAGCCTCATGTGGCTCTTTAACCCTTCTGCAGTGACTCTGGAGCCTCATGTGGCTCTTTAACCCTTCTGCAGTGGCTCTGGAGCCTCATGTGGCTCTTTAACCCTTCTGCAGTGGCTCTGGAGCCTCATGTGGCTCTTTAACCCTTCTGCAGTGACTCTGGAGCCTCATGTGGCTCTTTAACCCTTCTGCAGTGACTCTGGAGTCTCATGTGGCTCTTTAACCCTTCTGCAGTGGCTCTGGAGCCTCATGTGGCTCTTTAACTCTTCTGCAGTGACTCTGGAGCCTCATGTGGCTCTTTAACCCTTCTGCAGTGACTCTGGAGTCTCATGTGGCTCTTTAACCCTTCTGCAGTGGCTCTGGAGCCTCATGTGGCTCTTTAACCCTTCTGCAGTGACTCTGGAGCCTCATGTGGCTCTTTAACCCTTCTGCAGTGGCTCTGGAGCCTCATGTGGCTCTTTAACCCTTCTGCAGTGACTCTGGAGCCTCATGTGGCTCTTTAACCCTTCTGCAGTGGCTCTGGAGCCTCATTTGGCTCTAACCCTTCTGCAGTGGCTCTGGAGCCTCATGTGGCTCTTTAACCCTTCTGCAGTGACTCTGGAGCCTCATGTGGCTCTTTAACCCTTCTGCAGTGGCTCTGAAGCCTCATGTGGCTCTTTAACCCTTCTGCAGTGGCTCTGGAGCCTCATGTGGCTCTTTAACCCTTCTGCAGTGGCTCTGGAGCCTCATGTGGCTCTTTAACCCTTCTGCAGTGGCTCTGGAGCCTCATTTGGCTCTAACCCTTCTGCAGTGGCTCTGGAGCCTCATTTGGCTCTAACCCTTCTGCAGTGGCTCTGGAGCCTCATTTGGCTCTAACCCTTCTGCAGTGGCTCTGGAGCCTCATGTGGCTCTTTAACCCTTCTGCAGTGACTCTGGAGCCTCATGTGGCTCTTTAACCCTTCTGCAGTGACTCTGGAGCCTCATGTGGCTCTAACCCTTCTGCAGTGGCTCTGGAGCCTCATTTGGCTCTAACCCTTCTGCAGTGGCTCTGGAGCCTCATTTGGCTCTTTAACCCTTCTGCAGTGACTCTGGAGCCTCATGTGGCTCTAACCCTTCTGCAGTGGCTCTGGAGCCTCATTTGGCTCTAACCCTTCTGCAGTGACTCCCTGCTGCTTTGGCTTTCAAACGGAACACCTCAATATTGGAGGAGGATGTGATGCTGTGACAATTAACATCATTTTTAATAAGCGTTTTAATATGTTGTCAACCGCATAATGCATCCCATCCTGCAATGTCTGTCTTTCTCCAATGCGGGTTGGATATGGTGTTAGACGGGATAAATCCCCCCAAAAGAAAATAGATTCTGCACGGACAAATGCATTTGCTGTCACGGTCAACAGTATTGACTTACATGTGGGCTACACTATGCTTGATATGTGGTGAGAAATTATAAAACTACATAAAAATAACACTAAGGCTGTTTTCACACATGTTGGTGCGCATCCTGGTGCGGCTTTGGAGCGCTCCAAAATACATTGTATCATTTTTCATTTAGTGCGGTCCATGTTCACACATGTTTTTACTCGAAACGTCGCACCGTACACCATGTGACAACTGTCAACGCTGTCATTGGTCCACAGCTCTGACCCCCATGACACCCCGCACGTTTCCACACGCGTAAGCTAGAGAGATGGAGCCAAACAAAGCACGTTTGTTGACCCTGGCTCTGGTTATTCGTTTTTATGTAATTTGTGTAAACTTTTGGCAACTTTTGGCCCATCTTCAGTTTCAAAATGAGACCCGTCTGCGTCGGGAGAGGAACGTGCTGATGCACAGGACTCGATGCCGAATTTCACGACTCAGGAGAAGACGTATTCTCATGGCCTTCCTCAGACTACGATCCCGAAATGCAAGGTAGGTTACGACCATGGTATTGACAAAGAATAAAGTTATAAGTATTACGTTTTGTAACAACTATATATGTGTAATTTGTGGAGTTACTGAAGAGCCCTTTTTGATTTTTAAGACAAAAAAATATTTAGTACGCTATATTGATCATATTCCATACATGGGTAGCACATTGTATCCCAAAAATATTATTGCAATATTATAAATATTACATGTTTTTTATATATGTAATTTTAAATATGGTATACATACATTGTGTAGCAATAAACATTCTGCAAACTACAAGTACAATAGTGTTTGTAAACTCAACTCCACCACCCTATATGAAAGGGATAATTCACCCTAAAATGTATATTCTGGCATCATTTTTTCATCCCCATGTTGTTACAAACATGTATGACTTTGTTTTTCTGATGAACTCATATCTTCTATGTTCATAAAAATAAAATTAAAATCTCATACAGGTTGAGAACAGATGAGTAAATGATAAAATAATTTTCATATTTGGGTAAACTATCCCTTAACTCTATCAAAACTGATTGGCTAATCAGCTTTACCTGTGTTTTGCAGGAGCATATGGACATTTCCACGCAGTAGTACATGGTGGCTAAACATCTGCACCACCAGTACACCAGAGGAATGGTACAAACACTTCAGAATGCACAGACAGACCTTTGATCAGCTGTGTGACATTCTACGGCCCTGGCTGACGAGGCAGAATACAACATTCCGAAGGGCAGTACCTGTAGAGGCTCGGGTGGCAATTTGTATCTGGAGACTAGCCACAAACCAAGACTACAGGTCAATTGGGCAGCTATTTGGTGTTGGGGTATCTACATGCTGCTTGATCACCCAAGAAGTTGTGACTGCGATCAATGTTGTCATGACGCCTCAGTACATAAAACATCCCACTGCAGCAGAGTTCAGGCAAATAATCCAAGGCTATAGAGATAAATGGCGATTTCCCCAGGTTGTCGGTGCAATTGATGGTTCCCACATAAAGATAACAGCTCCACATGAGAACTCGGCTGATTATTATAATCGAAAGGGCGACTACTCGATTATTTTACAGGGTGTGGTTGACCATAATATGAAATTTTGGGATATTAATGTTGGCCGACCAGGGAAGGTACATGATGCTCGTGTTTTTGCCCTTTCATCTTTGTTTCAGTGTGGCAGTGAGGGCACCCTTTTCCCCAGCTGGACTGAAAGATTTGAGGGGGTCAACGTGCCTCTTCTTCTCTTGGGTGACTCAGCCTACCCTCTTTTAACCTGGCTGATGAAACCTTACCCAGAGGGACCAGGGGTAACACCACAGCAGCTCAACTTCAACCACAAATTGAGTCAAACCCGGATGACAGTTGAGCGTGCCTTTGGGAACCTCAAAGGGCGCTGGCGCTGTCTCCTAAAGTTAAATGAAACCCACATAACTTTTATCAGTCGAATAGTGTCTGCCTGCTGTGTGTTACATAATTACTGCGTGGAAAACAATGAAGAATATATTGAGCAATACTGTGAAACAGCTGTTGAGGACAGAGAGGGTCATCTGCCAGAGCATCATGGGCAACTGCAACAAATTAACATTAGAAATGCACTGTGTAGATATTTTTCTACCATGTGAATGCACCTCACAAGCAATATTTTCCAGTGCCACATTTGTGTTTGGTGTCGGTTGACATATCTAATTTTTATATTTTTATTTGTTTGTGTTTTTATAGACCTACCATTTTACAAAGGAGGACCCTGTTTTGTGTTTGAAAAAAGGGTGGATACATCTTTGCTTTTGCTGTAAATAGTTTATTTTTAACCTTTTAAATCTGTGACATTCAACATTGCCACATCTTTCATTTTCTGCACTGTAAAACCTACGAAGTTAACGCAACTCAAACCATTTGAGGAAACTGATTAACCATTTAAGTTTAAAACACATACATTTGAGTATAGTGAACGTAGAGTCATATGCAAATATGCACTTATATTTAAGTTCACAGTACTCATTTGTATGTGTTTTTAAACTTAAATGGTTAATCAGTTTCCTCAAATGGTTTGAGTTGTGTTATCTTCGTAGGTTTTACAGTGTGATACATTTCTTAAATGTTTTCTTCTGTATAATCAAAAATAAACAATTGTACAGAGTTTGTTGAACATTATAAATCTCTGTAAATGTAAAAATGTAATAAATAAATGTAAACAACAAAAATCTGCATAGGCTATTCTGCTCATATAGCCCAAGAACAGGGCCTTAACAAAATACTGAAGAAATGTAACTTGTAGTACGATGAAATTTGAACCATGCTAGTGACTTTGCACAAACACCCTAGAGGCTGCTGTAGTCCCCTTGACTATTTAGGTCATGTAGGAAAGAGGCGGTGCTGGTATGTTCATCCTGTCTGTGATGTAGATATGAAGGAATCGCAGGTGGCTGGACACTAGGTTGTGGCTGCTGATACTGAAGAGGCACAGACCAGGCCCTGGGTGGTGGTGGTGGTGGTGGTGGTGGTGGTGGTGGTGGTGGTGGTGGTAAAGGTGTGGTGGTCCAGGGTGGTACTGATGAGGTTTGAGGTTGAACTGGATTCAAAGCACTTGCAATATTGCCCATTAATTGGAAGAACATCTGGGTTGTGGCCTGTTGCTGTGCTTGCATTTCGCGGAACCGTTTCTCCTCAGCATCTAGTTGTGCCTATAACATAACATAAGCCTTTACTATATTTTGCAGGGGAGGAATGGGGTATGTACATCACATAAATTGAAAAAGGTAAGCAGAGGAATGCAATAGAAACTAGTAAGTGTGTGTCACTGATTAGGGATGATATTGAATATACAAGACACATAACATGCTACCCAGGTGAAGAAATATTATAGTAAATACTATAGTGTTTTTGAACCATACTATAGTAAATTGTAGTATACTGTATATATTATAGTATTTACAACACTTTGTTAATGTTTGCTACAGCATACTGTGTATTAACTATAGTAAACTGACAAACTGTAATAAATACGTTTACTTTATACTACAGTAATCTGTAGTGTATATACTAGTATAATATACCTTATAGCTGTAGAAAATGTGGTACAGTATTGGACAAAGTAATTAATTTATATTACTATAGTTATGTTATCACAACAACTACAGAATTACCACAACAAATTAATTAAAGTACATTACTATAGTATGGGTCAAAAACACTATAATATTTACTATAAATTATTACAGTATTTTTTATCTGGGTAAATTCAGATAAATACCTTAAGCATCCTCTCAAATTGACTCTCCTGCCGTTGGTCAGCAGCATGTATGTCATCCATCACCCTTTTCAGGTCTGTCATGAATTCACTGGATGATTTGGCCTTTCTCTTCCGGGCCCGAGCTCCGGGTATAGCTAGCCTCTCTCCTGCTGATGCCCTAATCACTCCCTCTGCCTCAGAGGGACTGTTTAGGGCATCAGTGGAAACGTTACTGCTATTCCCCCCTGTGTATTGAAATAAACACTGTTATCAGCATAATAGTACAGAAATAAAATCTAATGCAGTTATTTGTACACAACGTCTCCGCCTGTCAACAGGTGCTGCTATATGCAGGACAAAAAAGTTTGAAACTTACCATCAGAACTCGTGTCGTGTAGAAACTCGGGCGAGATGTCAGTCGTGCCAGTGGAGGAAGCAGGACTATCAGTAGCAATGGACTCAACGACATCCACTGGTTCAACTACTGGTTTAGTACCAAGTATTTGGTGCAGCTCGTCGAACCAGGGAAATGTCTCTTTTTCTGTCCCATCACTTCCAGTTTTCTGAAGTGCATCGCGTATTTTTATGTACTCCGCGCGAAGTTTTTTTGCTTTAACGCGGCATTGCGCCACTGTCCTACTAAACCCCTTTTCACGGAGCCTTTTACTGAACACCCCATAAATATCGCTGTTTTTATGGGTGGAAGATAGCTGTTTATTAATGAAATCATCTTTCCAAATGTCTAGAAGACAGCGAATCTCATCAGCCGACCAACACTGTCCACGCGAGCTACTCCCTGCCATGTTTGTCCTTTCCCTCCTAATGTCTGTATTCGTAAATTCAACATCCGGCTCACGTCACGACGGAAGTCCAGTGACGTGAAGAACTTCCTGTATTTGGTTCGGCCCGAGGTCCAGTAGCGTTCACACCACAGATGTGTCGCTCCGAGACCGCTCCGAGACCGGTCTCAGACCACCTGTTTAGAGCGGTCTGAGAGCGGCCGTTTAGTGCGCACCAGAGTGCGGCTGTTGTGTTCACACTGACCCAAACGAACCGTACTCGGAGCGACACGTCATTTGGGCCGACCTAAACAGTGTATGTGTGAAAGCAGCCTGAGGCTGTTTTCACACATGTTGGTGCGCATCCTGGTGCGGCTTTGGAGCGCTCCAAAATACATTGTATCATTTTTCATTTAGTGCGGTCCATGTTCACACATGTTTTTACTCGAAACGTCGCACCGTACACCATGTGACAACTGTCAACGCTGTCATTGGTCCACAGCTCTGACCCCCATGACACCCCGCACGTTTCCACACGCGTAAGCTAGAGAGATGGAGCCAAACAAAGCACGTTTGTTGACCCTGGCTCTGGTTATTCGTTTTTATGTAATTTGTGTAAACTTTTGGCAACTTTTGGCCCATCTTCAGTTTCAAAATGAGACCCGTCTGCGTCGGGAGAGGAACGTGCTGATGCACAGGACTCGATGCCGAATTTCACGACTCAGGAGAAGACGTATTCTCATGGCCTTCCTCAGACTACGATCCCGAAATGCAAGGTAGGTTACGACCATGGTATTGACAAAGAATAAAGTTATAAGTATTACGTTTTGTAACAACTATATATGTGTAATTTGTGGAGTTACTGAAGAGCCCTTTTTGATTTTTAAGACAAAAAAATATTTAGTACGCTATATTGATCATATTCCATACATGGGTAGCACATTGTATCCCAAAAATATTATTGCAATATTATAAATATTACATGTTTTTTATATATGTAATTTTAAATATGGTATACATACATTGTGTAGCAATAAACATTCTGCAAACTACAAGTACAATAGTGTTTGTAAACTCAACTCCACCACCCTATATGAAAGGGATAATTCACCCTAAAATGTATATTCTGGCATCATTTTTTCATCCCCATGTTGTTACAAACATGTATGACTTTGTTTTTCTGATGAACTCATATCTTCTATGTTCATAAAAATAAAATTAAAATCTCATACAGGTTGAGAACAGATGAGTAAATGATAAAATAATTTTCATATTTGGGTAAACTATCCCTTAACTCTATCAAAACTGATTGGCTAATCAGCTTTACCTGTGTTTTGCAGGAGCATATGGACATTTCCACGCAGTAGTACATGGTGGCTAAACATCTGCACCACCAGTACACCAGAGGAATGGTACAAACACTTCAGAATGCACAGACAGACCTTTGATCAGCTGTGTGACATTCTACGGCCCTGGCTGACGAGGCAGAATACAACATTCCGAAGGGCAGTACCTGTAGAGGCTCGGGTGGCAATTTGTATCTGGAGACTAGCCACAAACCAAGACTACAGGTCAATTGGGCAGCTATTTGGTGTTGGGGTATCTACATGCTGCTTGATCACCCAAGAAGTTGTGACTGCGATCAATGTTGTCATGACGCCTCAGTACATAAAACATCCCACTGCAGCAGAGTTCAGGCAAATAATCCAAGGCTATAGAGATAAATGGCGATTTCCCCAGGTTGTCGGTGCAATTGATGGTTCCCACATAAAGATAACAGCTCCACATGAGAACTCGGCTGATTATTATAATCGAAAGGGCGACTACTCGATTATTTTACAGGGTGTGGTTGACCATAATATGAAATTTTGGGATATTAATGTTGGCCGACCAGGGAAGGTACATGATGCTCGTGTTTTTGCCCTTTCATCTTTGTTTCAGTGTGGCAGTGAGGGCACCCTTTTCCCCAGCTGGACTGAAAGATTTGAGGGGGTCAACGTGCCTCTTCTTCTCTTGGGTGACTCAGCCTACCCTCTTTTAACCTGGCTGATGAAACCTTACCCAGAGGGACCAGGGGTAACACCACAGCAGCTCAACTTCAACCACAAATTGAGTCAAACCCGGATGACAGTTGAGCGTGCCTTTGGGAACCTCAAAGGGCGCTGGCGCTGTCTCCTAAAGTTAAATGAAACCCACATAACTTTTATCAGTCGAATAGTGTCTGCCTGCTGTGTGTTACATAATTACTGCGTGGAAAACAATGAAGAATATATTGAGCAATACTGTGAAACAGCTGTTGAGGACAGAGAGGGTCATCTGCCAGAGCATCATGGGCAACTGCAACAAATTAACATTAGAAATGCACTGTGTAGATATTTTTCTACCATGTGAATGCACCTCACAAGCAATATTTTCCAGTGCCACATTTGTGTTTGGTGTCGGTTGACATATCTAATTTTTATATTTTTATTTGTTTGTGTTTTTATAGACCTACCATTTTACAAAGGAGGACCCTGTTTTGTGTTTGAAAAAAGGGTGGATACATCTTTGCTTTTGCTGTAAATAGTTTATTTTTAACCTTTTAAATCTGTGACATTCAACATTGCCACATCTTTCATTTTCTGCACTGTAAAACCTACGAAGTTAACGCAACTCAAACCATTTGAGGAAACTGATTAACCATTTAAGTTTAAAACACATACATTTGAGTATAGTGAACGTAGAGTCATATGCAAATATGCACTTATATTTAAGTTCACAGTACTCATTTGTATGTGTTTTTAAACTTAAATGGTTAATCAGTTTCCTCAAATGGTTTGAGTTGTGTTATCTTCGTAGGTTTTACAGTGTGATACATTTCTTAAATGTTTTCTTCTGTATAATCAAAAATAAACAATTGTACAGAGTTTGTTGAACATTATAAATCTCTGTAAATGTAAAAATGTAATAAATAAATGTAAACAACAAAAATCTGCATAGGCTATTCTGCTCATATAGCCCAAGAACAGGGCCTTAACAAAATACTGAAGAAATGTAACTTGTAGTACGATGAAATTTGAACCATGCTAGTGACTTTGCACAAACACCCTAGAGGCTGCTGTAGTCCCCTTGACTATTTAGGTCATGTAGGAAAGAGGCGGTGCTGGTATGTTCATCCTGTCTGTGATGTAGATATGAAGGAATCGCAGGTGGCTGGACACTAGGTTGTGGCTGCTGATACTGAAGAGGCACAGACCAGGCCCTGGGTGGTGGTGGTGGTGGTGGTGGTGGTGGTGGTGGTGGTGGTGGTGGTAAAGGTGTGGTGGTCCAGGGTGGTACTGATGAGGTTTGAGGTTGAACTGGATTCAAAGCACTTGCAATATTGCCCATTAATTGGAAGAACATCTGGGTTGTGGCCTGTTGCTGTGCTTGCATTTCGCGGAACCGTTTCTCCTCAGCATCTAGTTGTGCCTATAACATAACATAAGCCTTTACTATATTTTGCAGGGGAGGAATGGGGTATGTACATCACATAAATTGAAAAAGGTAAGCAGAGGAATGCAATAGAAACTAGTAAGTGTGTGTCACTGATTAGGGATGATATTGAATATACAAGACACATAACATGCTACCCAGGTGAAGAAATATTATAGTAAATACTATAGTGTTTTTGAACCATACTATAGTAAATTGTAGTATACTGTATATATTATAGTATTTACAACACTTTGTTAATGTTTGCTACAGCATACTGTGTATTAACTATAGTAAACTGACAAACTGTAATAAATACGTTTACTTTATACTACAGTAATCTGTAGTGTATATACTAGTATAATATACCTTATAGCTGTAGAAAATGTGGTACAGTATTGGACAAAGTAATTAATTTATATTACTATAGTTATGTTATCACAACAACTACAGAATTACCACAACAAATTAATTAAAGTACATTACTATAGTATGGGTCAAAAACACTATAATATTTACTATAAATTATTACAGTATTTTTTATCTGGGTAAATTCAGATAAATACCTTAAGCATCCTCTCAAATTGACTCTCCTGCCGTTGGTCAGCAGCATGTATGTCATCCATCACCCTTTTCAGGTCTGTCATGAATTCACTGGATGATTTGGCCTTTCTCTTCCGGGCCCGAGCTCCGGGTATAGCTAGCCTCTCTCCTGCTGATGCCCTAATCACTCCCTCTGCCTCAGAGGGACTGTTTAGGGCATCAGTGGAAACGTTACTGCTATTCCCCCCTGTGTATTGAAATAAACACTGTTATCAGCATAATAGTACAGAAATAAAATCTAATGCAGTTATTTGTACACAACGTCTCCGCCTGTCAACAGGTGCTGCTATATGCAGGACAAAAAAGTTTGAAACTTACCATCAGAACTCGTGTCGTGTAGAAACTCGGGCGAGATGTCAGTCGTGCCAGTGGAGGAAGCAGGACTATCAGTAGCAATGGACTCAACGACATCCACTGGTTCAACTACTGGTTTAGTACCAAGTATTTGGTGCAGCTCGTCGAACCAGGGAAATGTCTCTTTTTCTGTCCCATCACTTCCAGTTTTCTGAAGTGCATCGCGTATTTTTATGTACTCCGCGCGAAGTTTTTTTGCTTTAACGCGGCATTGCGCCACTGTCCTACTAAACCCCTTTTCACGGAGCCTTTTACTGAACACCCCATAAATATCGCTGTTTTTATGGGTGGAAGATAGCTGTTTATTAATGAAATCATCTTTCCAAATGTCTAGAAGACAGCGAATCTCATCAGCCGACCAACACTGTCCACGCGAGCTACTCCCTGCCATGTTTGTCCTTTCCCTCCTAATGTCTGTATTCGTAAATTCAACATCCGGCTCACGTCACGACGGAAGTCCAGTGACGTGAAGAACTTCCTGTATTTGGTTCGGCCCGAGGTCCAGTAGCGTTCACACCACAGATGTGTCGCTCCGAGACCGCTCCGAGACCGGTCTCAGACCACCTGTTTAGAGCGGTCTGAGAGCGGCCGTTTAGTGCGCACCAGAGTGCGGCTGTTGTGTTCACACTGACCCAAACGAACCGTACTCGGAGCGACACGTCATTTGGGCCGACCTAAACAGTGTATGTGTGAAAGCAGCCTGAAAGACATTTCCAGAACACGCAGCTTGTACATGGCTGGACGACGTGAATGAAAAAGAGGCTTCTGAACTTAAGTGGAAAGCTGATCAGAGCAAATACTTTCACGATGTGTACTAACTACTGCTAGTTTTGTGGCAGTTTATTGTTGCCCTTTATGATAACTGGTATAACCAACAACAAAATATTATTTTGGAAGTTATCTAGTTAAATATATGCAACGTAAATAAATGTATTAATATATATGTCATGTAAAATATCTTTTAGGGGTGAAATGGCTTTGCGGCTCCAGATAATCTTTCGTTCCCATAAGAGGGGATAAAATGTCTCAGATAAAGAAGGTTACCGACCCCTACAACGTCAAAAGATATTTTGTACGTACAGAATCACTTTGTTTAAATTGGAAACAATTCAATATGTGGAAATAGGTAGCTTTAATAGATTATCAGACATGAACTGAGTGACATAAGTACATTGGCGGTAGTCTATTAGCCATGCCTGGACATCAAAGCTAGGGATCAGATATGGCTGTCAGGCGGTTGCCCAAGGTGGAGCTCCGAGGGACGGACTAGAGCAGGGGCTTCCTCTGGTAACATCAATTTGCACCATCTTGCACATCTGCATATAGTACCATTTTGTACTATCTGTACATACAACACTAAATACTGTAAAAATACTATAAAATGTTCAACCATACATCTGTATATTTGTACTACCAAATCACTTTTAATACCCTGTACATATTCTGTATATTCCGCTTATGCTGCCTGTTTTGAACTTCTGCTTGAATGCTTACTGCATTTTGTCACCCTGTACTTGTGCATGTGTAATGACATTAAAGTTGAATCTAATCTAACAGAGAGCAGGGGCCTCCTCAGATATCTGGAACAGAGAGCAGGGGCCTCCTCAGATATCTGGAACAGAGAGCAGGGGCCTCCTCAGATATCTGGAACAGAGAGCAGGGGCCTCCTCAGATATCTGGAACAGAGAGCAGGGTGGAACAGAGAGCAGGGGCCTCCTCAGATATCTGGAACAGAGAGCAGGGGCCTCCTCAGATATCTGGAACAGAGAGCAGGGTGGAACAGAGAGCAGGGGCCTCCTCAGATATCTGGAACAGAGAGCAGGGTGGAACAGAGAGCAGGGTGGAACAGAGAGCAGGGTGGAACAGAGAGCAGGGGCCTCCTCAGATATCTGGAACAGAGAGCAGGGTGGAACAGAGAGCAGGGGCCTCCTCAGATATCTGGAACAGAGAGCAGGGTGGAACAGAGAGCAGGGTGGAACAGAGAGCAGGGTGGAACAGAGAGCAGGGGCCTCCTCAGATATCTGGAACAGAGAGCAGGGTGGAACAGAGAGCAGGGTGGAACAGAGAGCAGGGGCCTCCTCAGATATCTGGAACAGAGAGCAGGGTGGAACAGAGAGCATGGGCCTCCTCAGATATCTGGAACAGAGAGCAGGGTGGAACAGAGAGCAGGGTGGAACAGAGAGCAGGGGCCTCCTCAGATATCTGGAACAGAGAGCAGGGTGGAACAGAGAGCAGGGTGGAACAGAGAGCAGGGGCCTCCTCAGATATCTGGAACAGAGAGCAGGGTGGAACAGAGAGCAGGGTGGAACAGAGAGCAGGGGCCTCCTCAGATATCTGGAACAGAGAGCAGGGTGGAACAGAGAGCAGGGTGGAACAGAGAGCAGGGGCCTCCTCAGATATCTGGAACAGAGAGCAGGGTGGAACAGAGAGCAGGGTGGAACAGAGAGCAGGGGCCTCCTCAGATATCTGGAACAGAGAGCAGGGGCCTCCTCTGATATCTGGAACAGAGAGCAGGGGCCTCCTCAGATATGTTTAGCTGGAACATTTGTCAGAGCTGGAGGTCCTAGAGTGTCCTCTACCTCCCAGAAGCAGGATGTCAAACAAACGTCTCTGGATTAGCACAAATGTTTTTGGATTAGCACAAATGTCTCTGGATTATCACCCTTCAAAAATCTGGCAGGAGGGAGATGAAGTGCAGGACTGGTGTTGGATGGTAAATAACCAAGACACCAGGGGGACTGTTCTCATCCACCCCCCTCACTCCCCCTCACACACACATACCTAACCCTAAGTACCCCCTCTGACACACACACCACTCTATCCCACCCCCAGTACTTCCCTCACTACACACAATAAGTAGAACATGTACGACACAGGTCTGGTATGGGAAGATGAACACCACATTAAAATAAAGTATTTGATCGTTGAGGATGATGGTTCAGGATTGTGACTCAACCTCACGAGGGTCAGTGTATCTATAGGGGGGCTCCTTGAGGAATCAAGAAGGGTTAGGAAGCCTTGTTTAGGTGGGGGAGGGAGAGGGGGTAGCCAGTGGAGTGGGCAGGTGTTAGATCTTTGTCAGCCACAAATACACTCAATGTGACATTGGCTTGTTCAGAATGTGAAGGTCCAACTCTTCTATCCTACACACCTGCCCGATGGTTTACACACCTGCCTGATGACCTTCATCATTACTCGAAACACTGAAAGAGATAAGAACCTACAGGAAACCAAACAATCACCTGTTTACATCTTGTTTGTTTTGTATCTACAGGTAGTTGTCTCTCCTTCTGGTGGACGTAGGGAGTGACTTACAGTCTTGAGAAGAGTGGATGATGCAGAGCTGACCCTGAGTTTAGAGCTGCCTCTAGAGTCAGACAGGATGGAGGCAGGGTAGCTGCCTCTAGTCAGACAGGGTGGAGGCAGGGTAACTGCCTCTAGTCAGACAGGGTGGAGGCAGGGTAGCTGCCTCTAGTCAGACAGGGTGGAGGCAGGGTAGCTGCCTCTAGTCAGACAGGGTGGAGGCAGGGTAGCTGCCTCTAGTCAGACAGGGTGGAGGCAGGGTAGCTGCCTCTAGTCAGACAGGGTGGAGGCAGGGTAGCTGCCTCTAAGACAGGATGGAGGGAGGGTAGCTGCCTCTAGTCAGACAGGGTGGAGGCAGGGTAGCTGCCTCTAGTCAGACAGGATGGAGGCAGGGTAGCTGCCTCTAGTCAGACAGGGTGGAGGCAGGGTAGCTGCCTCTAGTCAGACAGGGTGGAGGCAGGGTAGCTGCCTCTAGTCAGACAGGATGGAGGCAGGGTAGCTGCCTCTAGTCAGACAGGGTGGAGGCAGGGTAGCTGCCTCTAGTCAGACAGGGTGGAGGCAGGGTAGCTGCCTCTAGTCAGACAGGGTGGAGGCAGGGTAGCTGCCTCTAAGACAGGATGGAGGGAGGGTAGCTGCCTCTAGTCAGACAGGGTGGAGGCAGGGTAACTGCCTCTAGTCAGACAGGATGGAGGGAGGGTAGCTGCCTCTAGTCAGACAGGGTGGAGGCAGGGTAGCTGCCTCTAGTCAGACAGGGTGGAGGCAGGGTAGCTGCCTCTAGTCAGACAGGGTGGAGGCAGGGTAACTGCCTCTAGTCAGACAGGGTGGAGGCAGGGTAACTGCCTCTAGTCAGACAGGATGGAGGGTATAAATAGAGTGTTGAGGATCGACACCCGCAGCTTCTCCTTGTGACCCCCAGAAGTCTCTCCAACGCTGGAAAGGAATCGATAATGCGACTGGATTGAGATTTGAATAGAACGGCATGAGCTGTAGAGGGTTGAGGGGCGCGTTGCTGCAGATATAAGGAGCTGGGCTGGACAGGTTTCTGAGACACAGCAGCAGTAAGACCTGGGACTCACTCAGCAGCAGTAAGACCTGGGACTAACTCAGCAGCAGTAAGACCTGGGACTCACTCAGCAGCAGTAAGACCTGGGACTCACTCAGCAGCAGTAAGACCTGGGACTCACTCAGCAGCAGTAAGACCTGGGACTCACTCAGCAGCAGTAAGACCTGGGACTCACTCAGCAGCAGTAAGATACCAAATCTCTTTGTTCACAAAATTCATCCATCATGAGTCTTCTCTGTCTGTCTGTCCACTGGAACCGACCCAACAGTTATAGATGTTGATGGCCGTCTTGACCTTATCAGCAGGTGACGATGATGCTTTTCCTGTTGTTGTGTCCAGCTTTACGACAGAGAGAGAGAGAGAGAGAGAGATAGAGAGAGAGAGAGAAGAGAGAGAGAGGGGGAGAGAGAGAGAGACTCCACCGAGGGAGCAGAGGGAGAACGGTAAGTGAAACTAAATGGGAGAAATGTATTTGTAGTTTTATTACATTTTGAAATCAGAATATTTTATGTATGTGGTGCGTATATATTTTGTGTCTGTGCATCTTTATGTTTAAATATGTGTGTGTGTGTGTGTGTGTGTGTGTGTGTGTGTGTGTGTGTGTGTGTGTGTGCGTGCGTGCGTGTGTGTGTGTGTAATGTAATTGTACCTATTGTGTGTGTGTGCATTAGTGAGCCACCACCATGAGCTCTGATGCAGAGATGGCCGTGTTCGGCCCGGCTGCCATCTTCCTCCGAAAGCCTGAGAAGGAGAGGATCGAGGCCCAGAACCGGCCCTTTGACGCCAAGACGGCCTGCTTCGTATCTGACCCCAAGGAGCTGTATGTCAAAGGACTGGTGCTGAAGAGAGAGGGGGGCCAGGCCACCGTGAAGACCGAGGCTGGGGAGGTAAGGCCCAGTGTTCTGAGGCTGGGGAGGTGAGGCCCAGTGTTCTGAGGCTGGGGAGGTGAGGCCCAGTGTTCTGAGGCTGGGGAGGTGAGGCCCAGTGTTCTGAGGCTGGGGAGGTGAGGCCCAGTGTTCTGAGGCTGGGGGAGGTGAGGCCCAGTGTTCTGAGGGTAGATTTGTGCTTGCTGTTGTCCAGACTGTGACAGTGAAGGAGGAGGACTGCCATCCCATGAACCCTCCCAAATATGACAAGATGGAGGACATGGCCATGATGACCTACCTTAATGAGCCCTCAGTGCTCTTCAACCTCAAGGAGCGCTACGCTGCCTGGATGATCTACGTGAGGACACAGGCAGACACACTTACACCCTTACACACACACACACACACACACACACACACACACACACACACACACAGGCAGACACACTTACACCCTTACACACACACACACACACACACACACACAGGCAGACACACACAGAAACACACAGGCAGACACAAACAGACACACACAGGCAGACACACACAGGCAGACACAAACAGACACACACACAGGCAGATACACACAGACACACACACAGGCACACACACAGACACACAGACACACACACACACACACACATAGGAAGATACACACAGGCAGACACACACAGACACACACACAGATGCACACACAGGCACACACACAGACACACACAGACACACACACACAGACACACACACAGACACACACACAGACACACACAGACACACACAGACACACACAGACACACACACATAGGAAGATACACACAGGCAGACACACACAGGCAGACACAAACAGACACACACACAGACACACAGACACACACACACACACATAGGAAGATACACACAGGCAGACACACACAGACACACACACAGATGCACACACAGGCACACACACAGACACACACAGGCACACACACAGACACACACAGACACACACAGACACACACACACACACAGACACACACACAGGCAGACACACACAGACACACATGAACATAATCCAGCTCTCCTCTGCATTCCCAGACCTACTCTGGGCTGTTCTGTGCCACTGTAAACCCCTACAAGTGGCTGCCTGTCTACAACCAGGAAGTGGTGTCGGCCTATAGGGGCAAGAAGAGGATGGAGGCCCCGCCCCACATCTTCTCTGTGTCTGATAATGCATATCAGAACATGCTCACAGGTGATTCAATTCTATATTCAGACCCCACAGGTGAGTGTGTATGATGAATTCAGATGATCCCTGTGTCTTAGGAAGTGTTTCAACGTTACCAAGGAGTATAACAAGTAATATGTACAAACAAAGGCTTTCTGTGATGCTTATGAAGACATTTGAGTAGCAGGTGCTTTTTTGGTTTCCATCCCAATCTTACGTTTACATTTATTCATTTATCAGACGCTTTTATCCAAAGCGACTTACAGTAAGTACAGGGACATTCTCCCTGAGGCAAGTAGGGTGAAGTGCCTTGCCCAAAGACACAACATCATATAGCCACAGCCGGGGCTCGATCTCACAACCTTCCATTCATGAGGCCAACGCCTTAACCATTGAGCCATCTGACTCCCATCTGACTCCCATCTGACTCCCATCTGACTCCCATCTGACTCCCATCTGACTCCCATCTGACTCCCATCTTGACTCTTTGTTGTCCTGCAGACCGAGAGTGCCAGTCAGTCCTGATCACGTGAGTCCCTCTGTCGTCCTTCTGGAAGGCATCAAGCTGAGGAGATAAGCTGTTCAAAACTCTTTGTGTTTGATGTGTTTTATATTGGTGTTCTGCTGTTCTGGTTTTTGAACAGAGGTGGTCAATCATATTTCTTGTGTTTGATCAATGCTAACGTGCGATATTTGATCCCAGTGGAGAATCCGGTGCTGGAAAGACTGTCAACACCAAGCGTGTCATCCAGTACTTTGCGACAATCGCAGTGGCTGGTGGCAGTGACAAGAAGAAGGAGGCGGCACCTGGCAAGATCCAGGTCAGAGACAGAGGGGGGGAGGGAGGGAGGGAGGGGCCCAACAGGAGACTACAGTGTCTAATCCCCACCGCCCCCAACCTTTTAAAACATAAAACCTATTAAACAAAAAACTAATTCTAGAGCAATTATTCCCAAACTGTGGGCGGTAGCCACCTTCTGGTCTATGAGGGTTAAGAAGATGGGGCGCCAAACCAACTAAAACTAAACATAAAAATTAATAAATATCCAAAATATTTACCACATTGGCTAGCTAGCTGACGGCAGATTTGAACAATATTTTAGCTAGCTTTTATTTAGCTTTAGCTTTAGCTTTTATTTTGGCAAAATTATATTTAAGTATGATTGCTTTGTATGTGTTGGATGTGGTGGACATGTTGGACATGCTGAACGTGTTATGATGTGTTGGATGTGTTGGATGTGTTGGACGTGCTGGATGTGTTGGATGTGTTGGATGTGCTGGATGTGTTGGATGTGTTGGATGTGTTGGATGTGCTGAACAAGTTCTGATGTGTTGGATGTGTTGGATGTGTTGTACGTGCTGGATGTGCTGGATGTGTTGGATGTGTTGTACGTGCTGGATGTGTTGTACGTGCTGTATGTGTTGGATGTGTTGGATGTGCTGGATGTGTTGGATGTGTTGGATGTGTTGGATGTGTTGTACGTGCTGGATGTGTTGGATGTGTTGGATGTGTTGGATGTGCTGGATGTGTTGGATGTGGTTTCCAGGGGACACTGGAAGATCAGATCATCTCAGCGAACCCTCTGCTGGAGGCGTTCGGGAACGCCAAGACTGTGAGGAACGACAACTCCTCTCGCTTCGTGAGTAGCTGGACTCTCCTGAAAGCCTTTTTTTACCACAGATGGAAACTCATATTTAACACCCAATATGTGAATGTCATTGGAACAGGGTAAATTCATCAGAATACACTTTGGAACCAGTGGAAAATTGGCTTCTGCTGACATTGAAACATGTAGGTTAGCTTGACTCACTAAAAACATGCATTCTCCACTTCCTACTGTTCTCTAGATTAATCATCCTTTCTTCTATAGATTAATCACCCTGCCAATATCTATAGTTAATAATCATGGCTATCTTGCTCTTTAAAGATGAGTCATCCTGGTTCTCTAGCTATGAGTGTATTAACATCAGTGATACTTGTCCTGTAGATCTGTTGGAAAAGTCCAGGGTCACATTCCAGCTGTCTGATGAGAGAAGTTACCACATCTTCTACCAGATCATGACCGGCCACAAGGCTGAACTCATAGGTACAGTAACCAGATCATGACTGGCCACAAGGCTGAAATCATAGGTACAGTAACCAGATCATGACTGGCCACAAGGCTGAACTCATAGGTACAGTAACCAGATCATGACTGGCCACAAGGCTGAACTCATAGGTACAGTAACCAGATCATGACCGGCCACAAGGCTGAACTCATAGGTACAGTAACCAGATCATGACTGGCCACAAGGCTGAACTCATAGGTACAGTAACCAGATCATGACTGGCCACAAGGCTGAACTCATAGGTACAGTAACCAGATCATGACTGGCCACAAGGCTGAACTCATAGGTACAGTAACCAGATCATGACCGGCCACAAGGCTGAACTCATAGGTACAGTAACATCACCCAAGCGCACATTTACAGTTACTTCTGTATTTGATTTATGTGATTTTTTAAATGTACCATGTAGTAAGGCACTCTATCATCATTCTATCACATTCATATAAGTGTAGGAAGTTAAATCAGATCAGTGTATGGTAACCCTGTCTGTCTGTGTGTCTGTCTGTGTGTGTCTGTGTGTGTGTGTCTGTGTGTGTGTGTCAGACCTACTGCTGATCTCCACCAACCCCTACGACTTCCCCATGATCAGCCAGGGTCAGATCACTGTGGCCAGCATTGACGACAAGGAGGAACTAGATGCCACGGATGTAAATCAAGTCACATACTGTATATATTTGTGAATATGTCACAATTTCTTCATATATAACAACAAACTTTCAAATCAGAGCCCATCGATTACAGTTTAGATTAGATTTTAGGTGGAGTAAACTTGTCTCTGACAGCAGATTCAGATTCACTTACTCAGCTCTGTGAAAGCTCCATGTTTGTGTGTTATGGGATGTTTCCACTCCCATGTCCTCCAGACCGCTATAGACATCCTGGGCTTCACCGCTGAGGAGAAACTGGGCATCTACAAGCTGACCGGTGCAGTGATGCATTATGGGAACATGAAGTTCAAGCAGAAGCAGCGTGAGGAGCAGGCTGAGCCTGATGGCACAGAGGGTGAGGACACACAAAACATACAACACACAACACATACAACACACAACACATACAACACACAACACATACAACACACAACACATACAACACACAACACATACAACACACAACACATACAACATATAACACATACAGCACATAACACATACAACACACAACACATACAACACACAACACATACAACACACATAACATACAACACACAAAACATACAACACACAACACACACAACACACAACACATACAACACACAACACATACAACACATAACACATACAACACATAACACATACAACACATAACACATACAACACACAACACATACAACACATAACACATACAACACATAACACATACAACACACAACACATACAACACATAACACATACAACACACAAAACATACAACACACAACACATACAACACATAACACATACAACACATAACACATACAACACACAACACATACAACACACAAAACATACAACACACAACACATACAACACATAACACATACAACACATAACACATACAACACACAACACATACAACACACAACACATACAACACACAACACATACAACACACAACACATACAACACATAACACGTATAGCACATAACACATACAACACATAACACATACAACACACAACACATACAACACACAACACATACAACACACAACACGTATAGCACATAACACGTATAGCACATAACACATACAGCACATAACACATACAACACACAAAACATACAACACACAACACATACAACACATAACACATACAACACATAACACATACAACACATAACACATACAACACACAAAACATACAACACACAACACATACAACATATAACACATACAGCACATAACACATACAACACACAAAACATACAACACATAACACATACAACACACAAAACATACAACACACAACACATACAACACATAACACATACAACACATAACACATACAACACATAACACATACAACACACAAAACATACAACACACAACACATACAACACATAACACATACAACACATAACACATACAACACATAACACATACAACACATAACACATACAACACATAACACATACAACACATAACACATACAACACATAACACATACAACACATAACACATACAACATATAACACGTATAGCACATAACACATACAACACACAAAACATACAACACATAACACATACAACACACAACACATACAACACATAACACATACAACACACAAAACATACAACACACAAAACATACAACACATAACACATACAACACACAACACATACAACACATAACACATACAACACACAAAACATACAACACACAAAACATACAACACATAACACATACAACACACAACACATACAACACACAACACATACAACACACAAAACATACAACACATAACACGTATAGCACATAACACATACAGCACACAACACATACAACACATAACACATACAACACACAAAACATACAACACATAACACATAACACGTATAGCACATAACACATACAGCACATAACACATACAGCACATAACACGTATAGCACATAACACGTATAGCACATAACACATACAACACATAACACATACAACACATAACACATACAACGCACAAAACATACAACACATAACACGTATAGCACATAACACGTATAGCACATAACACATACAACACACAACACATACAACACACAACACATACAACACACAACACATACAACACACAACACATACAACACACAACACATACAGCACATAACACGTATAGCACATAACACATACAGCACATAACACATACAGCACATAACACATACAGCACATAACACATACAGCACATAACACATACAGCACATAACACATACAGCACATGACACGTATAGCACATGACACGTATAGCACATAACACGTATAGCACATAACACATACAGCACATAACACATACAACACATAACACATACAGCACATAACACATACAGCACATAACACATACAACACATAACACGTACAGCACATAACACGTATAGCACATAACACATACAGCACATAACACGTATAGCACATAACACGTACAGCACATAACACGTATAGCACATAACACGTACAGCACATAACACGTATAGCACATAACACATACAGCACATAACACATACAGCACATAACACGTATAGCACATAACACGTACAGCACATAACACGTACAGCACATAACACGTACAGCACATAACACGTATAGCACATAACACATACAGCACATAACACGTATAGCACATAACACATACAGCACATAACACATACAACACATAACACATACAACACACAACACATACAACACACAACACATACAACACATAACACATACAACACACAACACATACAACACACAACACATACAGCACATAACACATACAACACACAACACATACAACACACAACACATATAGCACATAACACGTATAACACATAACACATACAACACATAACACATACAGCACATAACACGTATAGCACATAACACATACAGCACACAACACGTACAGCACATAACACATACAGCACATAACACGTATAGCACATAACACATACAGCACATAACACGTATAGCACATAACACATACAGCACATAACACGTATAGCACATAACACATACAGCACATAACACATACAGCACATAACACGTATAGCACATAACACATACAGCACATGACACGTATAGCACATAACACGTATAGCACATAACACGTATAGCACATAACACATACAGCACATAACACATACAGCACATAACACATACAGCACATAACACATACAGCACATAACACATACAGCACATAACACATACAGCACATAACACATACAGCACATAACACGTATAGCACATAACACATACAGCACATGACACGTATAGCACATAACACGTACAGCACATAACACATACAGCACATAACACATACAGCACATAACACATACAGCACATAACACATACAGCACATAACACATACAACACATAACACGTATAGCACATAACACATACAGCACACAACACGTATAGCACACAACACGTATAGCACACAACACGTATAGCGGACGCTTTTATCCAGATGCTCTGCTACTGAAGCACCCTCCAGCCTGTTGTTGTGCCTGATGTCTTGCTGTTTGGCCTCCTCAGTGGCAGACAAAGTAGCCTTCCTCATGGGCCTGAACGCGGCTGACCTGGTGAAAGGCCTCTGCTACCCCCGGGTCAAGGTCGGGAGTGAGTACGTCACCAAGGGGCAGACGGTTCAGCAGGTGAGACAGAAAGACAAATGACAGACAGATGGAGATATAAATACCTGCTTTATTCAACCCCCTTGTGGGAAATCACACTTCTTCAAATCTACCTTCAACAGGTCATCAATGCAGTTGGTGCTCTGGCCAAGTCTGTCTATGAGAAGATGTTCTTATGGATGGTCATCCGAATCAACGAGATGCTGGACACCAAGCAGCCGAGGCAGTTCTTCATCGGGGTCCTGGACATCGCTGGGTTTGAGATCTTTGATGTTAGTCTTCTTCAGCCTGTCATCAACACTAACCTGCAGCGCTAACTTACAACACTCAAGATATCTTGTAAGGTGCAACCGTGGGACGAAGAATCTAACTTACCTGATGATGTCACCTCTCAGTACAACAGCTTGGAGCAGCTCTGCATCAACTTCACCAATGAGAAACTGCAACAGTTCTTCAACCATCACATGTTCGTCCTGGAGCAAGAGGAGTACAAGAAGGAGGGCATCGACTGGGAGTTCATCGACTTTGGCATGGACTTGGCAGCTTGTATTGAGCTCATAGAGAAGGCAAGTTTCCCTTCCATATCCACTCAAGTTAACCATCACGTATGAGTAAAACACTATATCTCTAAGATGATGTTTTATGGACCACAGCCCATGGGTATCTTCTCCATTCTGGAGGAGGAGTGCATGTTCCCCAAGGCTTCAGACACGTCCTTCAAGAACAAGCTGTACGACCAGCACCTGGGCAAGAACAACGCCTTCCAGAAGCCCAAGGTTGTGAAAGGCAAAGCTGAGGCCCACTTCACTCTGCTTCACTACGCCGGCACGGTGGACTACAGCCTCACTGGCTGGCTGGACAAGAACAAGGACCCTCTGAATGAGTCTGTGGTGCAGCTGTACCAGAAGTCCTCAGTCAAGCTGCTGTGTTTCCTCTACGCCTCCTTCTCAGCAGCAGATGCAGGTAACTTTCAAGATGTGTTGCTGACGGGGAGATTCAACAGCTGAAAGACTTAGGGCACAATAATGTACTTTTTAAAAATGAAGCAAAACTTATGATCTTTCTTTATGAAAAAAAAAGAGTTTCTTCAAAACTTTTTATACTGCTACTCAAAAAACAAACCCAAAAAGGACATAAGACAATATTCATGGTAAAGATTGTGGGTGCCTAATCTTTACGTCTGTTTTGACACGTCTGTCTTGTAAAGAATCCAGTGGAGGAGACAAGGCTGCCAAGAAGGGAGCCAAGAAGAAGGGAGGCTCCTTCCAGACAGTATCTGCTGTTTTCAGGGTAAATTCATCAGAAATATCATAATTTTTTTTTAAAATGGAACTAAGGACAACTGCTCTGTAATGGTTTCTTAAGTTTCTGTTAAGACATCTGTGACTTTCATGCTGAATTCAGTTGTATTTAGAGGAAAGTTGATAGTGGTGCGCAGTGGCAGTGCAGTTAGCGCTCTTGCCTTTGATCCAGATGACTAACCAGGATACATTTGACAGGAAAATCTTGGAAAGCTCATGACCAACCTGAGGAGCACACATCCTCACTTTGTCCGCTGTCTGATTCCCAACGAGGTGAAGACACCAGGTAACCCTCTACTGGTTACTGCATTATCACACCAGGTAACCCTCTACTGGTTACTGCATTACCACACCAGGTAATCCTCTACTGGTTACTGCCTTATCACAGCAGGTAACCCTCTACTGGTTACTGCATTATCACAGCAGGTAACCCTCTACTGGTTACTGCCTTATCACAGCAGGTAACCCTCTACTGGTTACTGCATTATCAGAGCAGGTAACCCTCTACTGGTTACTACATTATCACACTAGGTAACCGTCTGTTACTGTCTTATCACACCAGGTAACCCTTTACTGTGTAGAGGTGTGTAGTATGTAGTAGACTTCTGCATAGTACTGTATGACGATGATAACTAAGGAGGAAAACCTGTAAAACCCCTGAAACGTGAAAGACACTGTTGGTGTTTTCCTGTGTATTTGGCCCGTACATTGTCTACTTCCTGTTAAGTACATTGATTCCTGTTAAACCCAGGCATCATGGACAACCACCTGGTGATTCACCAGCTGCGGTGTAACGGAGTGCTGGAGGGCATCAGGATCTGCAGGAAGGGTTTCCCCAGCAGGATCCTCTATGCAGACTTCAAGCAGAGGTGCACACTTTATTCACACAGTTTGGCTGGCATAACTGTGAACATACACGGACCAAAAGCGCAAATCAAATATTTTTATTGTCACACAGCCATGGACACCTTGAGGGTTTAGGCTAGTTGAGGGGCAGTTCTATGGGCGTATGTGAAGCCCTCTGTGACATTGCTTGTAAAAAGGTCCATAAAAATACATTTGATTTTATTTACAGGAGTGCAGTAGAGGGTAGAAGTCTTGGATGCATTTACACATCTGTTACAACCCAATGTACAATATACACCTCAGAAATACAATATACAGTTGTATTTGTATTTATTTATTTCAGGGGACAGTGCATATTAATCCACATTTGTATGTAAATATGTCAGAATTATCCACATATTAGTTAAACAGCATCACTCTAAAATCATACAATAGACAGACACTGTTAGCAGACAAACATTGAACACGCACACATAACAAAGAAAACAGCAACAAGGCAAACAAGTAACAACAATCAACCAAAAAGTTCACACAAAAGACGACTGTACACAGTAAAGCTCCTGTCCAGTAGCAGCAGAGAGCAGGTTTTCAGGTGTGTCTGCTCTCACTTGGACTGTGATATGTTTCTGTTTGAGTAGATACAGGATCCTGAACGCCAGTGCGATCCCTGAGGGACAGTTCATCGATGGCAAGAAAGCTTCTGAGAAGTTACTGGGCTCCATCGATGTTGACCACACCCAGTATCGATTCGGGACCACCAAGGTGAACAGCAGGCCAGGATGGCAGGGTCGGCCCTGAGGGGATGGCTGGGATTTTTCAGGGGACACAGGATTGGAGTCTCTACCCTACTGTGAACCTTATGACCCAGTCCCCCAGATATGGTCTAAGCCTAGTCCTAGACTAACACCATTTTCAATTAAAATGTTGATAGAATTTGTACTCTACCACAGGACTAGCCTCAATCTATATCTTAGACCTAGCTATTTTCTCAGCCTCATACTCAAGGTGTTAGAATGTGACTCCAGGTGTTCTGGGTGTGACTCCAGGTGTGACTCCAGGTGTTCTGGGTGTGACTCCAGGTGTTCTGGGTGTGACTCCAGGTGTTCTGGGTGTGACTCCAGGTGTTCTGGGTGTGACTCCAGGTGTTCTGGGTGCGACTCCAGGTGTGACTCCAGGTGTTCTGGGTGTGACTCCAGGTGTGACTCCAGGTGTTCTGGGTGTGACTCCAGGTGTTCTGGGTGTGACTCCAGGTGTTCTGGGTGTGACTCCAGGTGTTCTGGGTGTGACTCCAGGTGTTCTGGGTGTGACTCCAGGTGTTCTGGGTGTGACTCCAGGTGTTCTGGGTGCGACTCCAGGTGTGACTCCAGGTGTTCTGGGTGTGACTCCAGGTGTTCTGGGTGTGACTCCAGGTGTGACTCCAGGTGTGTTGGGTGTGACTCCAGGTGTTCTGGGTGTGACTCCAGGTGTTCTGGGTGTGACTCCAGGTGTGTTGGGTGTGACTCCAGGTGTGACTCCAGGTGTTCTGGGTGTGACTCCAGGTGTTCTGGGTGTGACTCCAGGTGTGACTCCAGGTGTTCTGGGTGTGACTCCAGGTGTTCTGGGTGTGACTCCAGGTGTGACTCCAGGTGTTCTGGGTGTGACTCCAGGTGTGACTCCAGGTGTGTTGGGTGTGACTCCAGGTGTTCTGGGTGTGACTCCAGGTGTTCTGGGTGTGACTCCAGGTGTTCTGGGTGTGACTCCAGGTGTGACTCCAGGTGTTCTGGGTGTGACTCCAGGTGTTCTGGGTGTGACTCCAGGTGTGACTCCAGGTGTTCTGGGTGTGACTCCAGGTGTTCTGGGTGTGACTCCAGGTGTGACTCCAGGTGTGTTGGGTGCGACTCCAGGTGTTCTGGGTGTGACTCCAGGTGTGACTCCAGGTGTGTTGGGTGCGACTCCAGGTGTTCTGGGTGTGACTCCAGGTGTTCTGGGTGTGACTCCAGGTGTTCTGGGTGTGACTCCAGGTGTGTTGGGTGTGACTCCAGGTGTTCTGGGTGTGACTCCAGGTGTGACTCCAGGTGTTCTGGGTGTGACTCCAGGTGTTCTGGGTGTGACTCCAGGTGTTCTGGGTGTGACTCCAGGTGTGACTCCAGGTGTGTTGGGTGCGACTCCAGGTGTTCTGGGTGTGACTCCAGGTGTGACTCCAGGTGTGTTGGGTGCGACTCCAGGTGTTCTGGGTGTGACTCCAGGTGTGACTCCAGGTGTTCTGGGTGTGACTCCAGGTGTGTTGGGTGTGACTCTAGGTGTGTTGGGTGTGACTCCAGGTGTTCTGGGTGTGACTCCAGGTGTGTTGGGTGTGACTCCAGGTGTTCTGGGTGTGACTCCAGGTGTGACTCCAGGTGTTCTGGGTGTGACTCCAGGTGTTCTGGGTGTGACTCCAGGTGTGACTCCAGGTGTTCTGGGTGTGACTCCAGGTGTTCTGGGTGCGACTCCAGGTGTGACTCCAGGTGTGACTCCAGGTGTTCTGGGTGTGACTCCAGGTGTTCTGGGTGTGACTCCAGGTGTGACTCCAGGTGTTCTGGGTGTGACTCCAGGTGTGACTCCAGGTGTGTTGGGTGCGACTCCAGGTGTTCTGGGTGTGACTCCAGGTGTGTTGGGTGTGACTCCAGGTGTTCTGGGTGTGACTCCAGGTGTGTTGGGTGTGACTCCAGGTGTGTTGGGTGTGACTCCAGGTGTGACTCCAGGTGTTCTGGGTGTGACTCCAGGTGTTCTGGGTGTGACTCCAGGTGTTCTGGGTGTGACTCCAGGTGTGTTGGGTGTGACTCCAGGTGTGTTGGGTGTGACTCCAGGTGTGACTCCAGGTGTTCTGGGTGTGACTCCAGGTGTTCTGGGTGTGACTCCAGGTGTTCTGGGTGTGACTCCAGGTGTGTTGGGTGTGACTCCAGGTGTGTTGGGTGTGACTCCAGGTGTTCTGGGTGTGACTCCAGGTGTGTTGGGTGTGACTCCAGGTGTTCTGGGTGTGACTCCAGGTGTGTTGGGTGTGACTCCAGGTGTTCTGGGTGTGACTCCAGGTGTGTTGGGTGTGACTCCAGGTGTGTTGGGTGTGACTCCAGGTGTGTTGGGTGTGACTCCAGGTGTGTTGGGTGTGACTCCAGGTGTTCTGGGTGTGACTCCAGGTGTTCTGGGTGTGACTCCAGGTGTGTTGGGTGTGACTCCAGGTGTTCTGGGTGTGACTCCAGGTGTGTTGGGTGTGACTCCAGGTGTGTTGGGTGTGACTCCAGGTGTGTTGGGTGTGACTCCAGGTGTGTTGGGTGTGACTCCAGGTGTTCTGGGTGTGACTCCAGGTGTGTTGGGTGTGACTCCAGGTGTTCTGGGTGTGACTCCAGGTGTTCTGGGTGTGACTCCAGGTGTTCTGGGTGTGACTCCAGGTGTTCTGGGTGTGACTCCAGGTGTGTTGGGTGTGACTCCAGGTGTTCTGGGTGTGACTCCAGGTGTGTTGGGTGTGACTCCAGGTGTGTTGGGTGTGACTCCAGGTGTGTTGGGTGTGACTCCAGGTGTGTTGGGTGTGACTCCAGGTGTGTTGGGTGTGACTCCAGGTGTTCTGGGTGTGACTCCAGGTGTTCTGGGTGTGACTCCAGGTGTTCTGGGTGTGACTCCAGGTGTGACTCCTGGGGCCTCATGTACAAAGACTTGCGTGGATTTCCTACTGAAACTTGGCGTACGCCAAAACCCAGAAACTGTCGTACGCACAAATAAATTCAGATGTATCAAAGTGTGCGTAGGCATGAATCCAAGCACGTTTCTTTTGTACATCACAATCACCGTGGAATTGAGCGCACATGCAGAGGTGCCGAACTCCTCCCTGTCCACGCCCCCATTTAAATATGCAAATTAATGTAAATAGGCCCTGGACCTGAGATTTCCCTCTTGTGTCTCACATTGCGCATGCTTTTTATGAGATCAGGGCCGACTCTTGGCATAGGCGACATAGGCGGTCGCCTAGAGCGCCATCGGTTGGAGGGGCGCTGCCAGGCACCCTTAATCATGCCGTTTTGTGTGAAGACGTTTTATTAAGTAGAGCCGGCCCTGGATCAGATAAATCAAAATGAGTAGAGGGAAGAAAAGAGTCAATCAGTGGCTTGATAGAAAGCTTTGCAGCTCAATAAAATAAAAACATATGAATGCACACTTGCCCAAATGTGCATTTCGCTGTTTTACGTTATTGTTTGCAAGTAAATCCTTGCGTTCCCTAAAAGCTTGCTCACGTCGGATTGCACCATTTGCAAGGTCCTTAAACAACGCTAACGCTGCCATTGTTAATACCATTTTCTTCATCACTTTGCGCATGCTTTTATATTCACCTATACGATTACAAACGCCTGGGTGTGTAAATTGTTCATGACAGTGTCTCTGATGTGCACATCACTCTGATGACTGTTTTCACATTATTAACAGTTTCCCAGCATCACCTCTAAGTGTCGCCAAAGGAACAATAGCTGTAGAAACGTGCGTACGACAGCTATGAAGTTGGTGTGGGGCACCGCACATTTCCACGGTCATTTCACGTTTGATACATCTGAACGTGAGCGTGGGAAAGGACGTACGCCACGTTTTTGTGCGTACGCAACCTTTGTACATGAGGCCCCAGGTGTTCTGGGTGTGACTCCAGGTGTGACTCCAGGTGTTCTGGGTGTGACTCCAGGTGTGACTCCAGGTGTTCTGGGTGTGACTCCAGGTGTTCTGGGTGTGACTCCAGGTGTTCTGGGTGTGACTCCAGGTGTGACTCCAGGTGTCTGAGTGTGATTCCAGGTGTGTTGGGTGTGACTCCAAGTGTGTTGGGTGTGACTCCAGGTGTGCTGGGTGTGACTCCATGTGTTCTGGGTGTGACTCCAGGTGTGCTGGGTGTGACTCCAGGTGTGTTGGGTGTGATTCCAGGTGTGCTGGGTGTGACTCCATGTGTTCTGGGTGTGACTCCATGTGTTCTGGGTGTGACTCCAGGTGTGCTGGGTGTGACTCCAGGTGTGTTGGGTGTGATTCCAGGTGTTCTTCAAGGCTGGCCTTCTGGGGGTTCTGGAGGAGCTAAGGGATGAGCGTCTGGCCTCTCTGGTCACCCAGACTCAGGCTGTATGTCGTGGATACCTCGTGAGGAGGGAGTTCGCCAAGCGATTTGAACAGAAGTAAGCACAAGCACATGCTCTAATATTCTACAATGCGTCATTGAAGCCGTTTCTTTTAGCTTGTACAAACGACTGACTCAATGATGCATTTGATGGTACCAGAGATGCTGTGTACGCCCTGCAGTACAACCTGCGATTGTTCATGAATGTGAAACACTGGCCATGGATGAAGCTCTACTTCAAGATCAAGCCGCTCTTGAAGAGCGCCGAGACCGAGAAGGAGATGGCCAACATGAAGGAAGATTTTGTCACATGTAAGGAAGACCTGTTGAAAGCAGAGACCAAGAAGAAGGAGCTGGAGGAGAAGATGGTGTCTCTGGTCCAGCAGACGAATGATCTGCTGCTACAAGTTCAGGCTGTGAGTCGCCCCTACATGAAATCTTATCATCAGGATAGAGGGTAGCAGTATTTATGTTGTGGGTTGTGTTCTAATGCAGTTAGACAGATGAGCTGGTTTGATGGACTATGAGATGTTTGCATCACCAGGACACACTTCAGCTAGAAAGGTTTTCAAAATCTAAATATTTAGAGAAATTCTGCCATCCCTTTTTCAACTCGTAGGACTCTGAGAACTTGGCGAACGTGGAGGAGAGGTGTGAGGGTTTGATCAAGAGTAAGATCCAGCTGGAGGCCAAGCTTACCGAGCTGAGCGAGAGGCTGGATGACGAGGAAGAGGTGAACGCTGAACTGACAGCCAAGAAGAGGAAGCTGGAGGATGAGTGTGCTGAGCTGAAGAAAGACATAGATGACCTGGAGATCACATTGGCCAAGGTGGAGAAGGAAAAACATGCCACTGAAAACAAGGTTAGTAGTAAATAGGTTTGTAGTTCTTCAGGTTTGTAGTTCTACAGGATTGTAGTTCTACAGGTTTGTAGTTCTTCCGGTTTGTAGTTCTACAGGTTTGTAGTTCTACAGGTTTGTAGTTTTACAGGTTTGTAGTTTTACAGGTTTGTAGTTCTTCCGGTTTGGGTTCTACAGGGTTGTAGTTTTACAGATTTATAATTCTACAGGTTTGTAGTTCTACAGGTTTGTAGTTCTACAGGTTTGTAGTTCTACAGGTATGTAATTCTACATCTTTGTACATGTCTGCTTATCTAGTAGAAGACGTTTGGGAGGGTTTTTATGAGACACAGTTGTGGTTTTGTCCCTGGTCCACCACAGTGAAGCATGCATGTCTTTACAGGTTAAGAATCTGACTGAGGAGATGTCTGCTCAGGATGAGAGCATCTCCAAGCTGACCAAGGAGAAGAAGGCTCTCCAGGAGGCTCAGCAGCAGACACTGGACAACCTTCAGAGTGAGGAGGACAAAGTCAATACTCTGACCAAGGCCAAGACCAAGCTGGAACAGCAGGTTGATGATGTGAGTAAATTACTATAGCATGAAAGTAGATGCTGAAAGGTAAGTTTGGGTTTCCTTCAGTCATCTGCAGTGAAAGACCTGGATTGAGTGTTTGTTTGGTGCAGCTGGAAGGTTCTTTGGAACAAGAGAAGAAGGTCCGGATGGATCTGGAGAGGGCGAAGAGGAAACTGGAGGGAGATTTGAAACTTGCGCAAGAATCCATCATGGATCTGGAGAACGACAGGCAGCAGTCTGAGGAGAAAATCAAGAAGTAAAACTCATATGAAGGCAATCATTTTTCTATTTCCTCAGCCCACACAAAACACATGCATAAATGTTTCCTTTACATGCATTTTTTTACAGGAAAGAGTTTGAAAGTTCGCAGCTGCAGAGCCAAATCGACAGTGAACAAACGATGTCAACCCAGCTTCAGAGGAAGATAAAAGAACTCCATGTAATAACTGACATTGTGTAACATCTTCAAGATTATTGCATAGATGTAGGTTAAGAACAAACACGAGAGGCTCCTTCAACCTCCCTCCATGTTTTTCTATGTTTTTCACCTGCGTTTCCCGTCGAAAGGCTCGTATGGAGGAGTTGGAGGAGGAGGTGGAGGCAGAGCGAGCAGCTCGAGCCAAGGTGGAGAAGCAGCGCTGGGATCTCTCCAGAGAGGTGGAGGAAATCAGCGAGAGGCTGGAGGAGGCTGGAGGATCCACCGCTGTGCAGATCGAGCTGAACAAGAAGCGCGAGGCGGAGTTCCTGAAGCTGCGCAGAGACCTGGAAGAGGCGACGCTACACCACGAGGCTATAGCAGCAGCCCTGCGCAAGAAGCATGCGGACAGCATGGCACAGCTGGCAGAGCAGGTGGATAACCTCCAGAGAGTCAAGCAGAAACTGGAGAAAGAGAAGAGCCAATACAAGATGGAGGCTGATGATATGGCCAGCAACCTGGAAGCTATGGCAAAATCTAAGGTCGGTTGAACTAAATGTTACAACTAAATACATCATATGAATTTGGCAGTCAAAAATCTAAAGATGACTCCTGTACAAGAATGTGTTGGTAATTTGTTGCATGATTTTTGGATGTTGTTTTTTTTTTTTGGCAGGTCAACCTGGAGAAGATGTGCCGCTCACTTGAAGATCAGATGTTGGAGTTGAAGACCAAACATGAGGAGAATGTGCGTCAGATTAGTGACCTCAGCGCCCAGAAAGCTCGTCTCCAGACAGAGAACGGTAAGCGACTTCACAAACAGGCTTCTTCGTTCCATGCAAACAGCAGGCAGATTGACGTCTCTCTGACCTGACGTCTCTCTGACGTCTCTCTGACCTGACATCTCTCTGACGTCTCTCTGACGTCTCTCTGAGCTGACGTCTCTCTGACGTCTCTCTGAGCTGACGTCTCTCTGACGTCTCTCTGACGTCTCTCTGACCTGACGTCTCTCTGACGTCTCTCTGACGTCTCTCTGACCTGACGTCTCTCTGACCTGACGTCTCTCTGACCTGACGTCTCTCTGACGTCTCTCTGACCTGACGTCTCTCTGACGTCTCTCTGACCTGACGTCTCTCTGACGTCTCTCTGACCTGACGTCTCTCTGACCTGACGTCTCTCTGACGTCTCTCTGACCTGACGTCTCTCTGACCTCTGACGTCTCTCTGACCTGACGTCTCTCTGACGTCTGACGTCTCTCTGACCTGACGTCTCTCTGACCTGACGTCTCTCTGACGTCTCTCTGACGTCTCTCTGACCTGACGTCTCTCTGACGTCTCTCTGACCTGACGTCTCTCTGACCTGACGTCTCTCTGACGTCTCTCTGACCTGACGTCTCTCTGACCTGACGTCTCTCTGACCTGACGTCTCTCTGACGTCTCTCTGAGCTGACGTCTCTCTGACGTCTCTCTGACCTGACGTCTCTCTGACCTGACGTCCCTCTGACGTCTCTCTGACCTGACGTCTCTCTGACGTCTCTCTGACGTCTCTCTGACCTGACGTCTCTCTGACGTCTCTCTGACGTCTCTCTGACCTGACGTCTCTCTGACCTGACGTCTCTCTGACCTGACGTCTCTCTGACGTCTCTCTGACGTCTCTCTGACCTGACGTCTCTCTGACGTCTCTCTGACGTCTCTCTGACCTGACGTCTCTCTGACGTCTCTCTGACCTGACGTCTCTCTGACGTCTCTCTGACCTGACGTCTCTCTGACCTGACGTCTCTCTGACCTGACGTCTCTCTGAGCTGACGTCTCTCTGAGCTGACGTCTCTCTGACGTCTCTCTGACCTGACTTCTCTCTGACGTCTCTCTGACGTCTCTCTGACGTCTCTCTGACCTGAAGTCTCTCTGACCTGAAGTCTCTCTGACCTGACGTCTCTCTGACCTGACGTCTCTCTGACGTCTCTCTGACCTGACGTCTCTCTGACGTCTCTCTGACCTGACGTCTCTCTGACCTGACGTCTCTCTGACGTCTCTCTGACCTGACGTCTCTCTGACGTCTCTCTGACGTCTCTCTGACCTGACGTCTCTCTGACGTCTCTCTGACGTCTCTCTGACCTGACGTCTCTCTGACGTCTCTCTGACGTCTCTCTGACCTGACGTCTCTCTGACGTCTCTCTGACGTCTCTCTGACGTCTCTCTGACGTCTCTCTGACCTGACGTCTCTCTGACCTGACGTCTCTCTGACGTCTCTCTGACGTCTCTCTAACGTCTCTCTGACCTGACGTCTCTCTGACGTCTCTCTGACCTGACGTCTCTCTGACGTCTCTCTGACCTGACGTCTCTCTCACCTGACGTCTCTCTGACGTCTCTCTGACCTGAAGTCTCTCTGACCTGAGGTCTCTCTGACGTCTCTCTGACGTCTCTCTGACCTGACGTCTCTCTGACGTCTCTCTGACGTCTCTCTGACCTGACGTCTCTCTGACCTGACGTCTCTCTGACGTCTCTCTGACGTCTCTCTAACGTCTCTCTGACCTGACGTCTCTCTGACGTCTCTCTGACCTGACGTCGCTCTGACGTCTCTCTGACCTGAAGTCTCTCTGACCTGACGTCTCTCTGACGTCTCTCTGACCTGAAGTCTCTCTGACCTGAGGTCTCTCTGACCTGAAGTCTCTCTGACCTGACGTCTCTCTGTTGTCTCTCTGACCTGAAGTATCTCTGACCTGAGGTCTCTCTGACCTGACGTCTCTCTGACGTCTCTCTGACGTCTCTCTGACCTGAAGTCTCTCTGACCTGACGTCTCTCTGACGTCTCTCTGACCTGACGTCTCTCTGAGCTGACGTCTCTCTGACCTGACGTCTCTCTGACGTCTCTCTGACGTCTCTCTGACCTGAAGTCTCTCTGACCTGAGGTCTCTCTGACGTCTCTCTGACCTGACGTCTCTCTGACCTGACGTCTCTCTGACGTCTCTCTGACGTCTCTCTGACCTGAAGTCTCTCTGACCTGAGGTCTCTCTGACGTCTCTCTGACCTGACGTCTCTCTGACCTGACGTCTCTCTGACGTCTCTCTGACGTCTCTCTGACCTGAAGTCTCTCTGACCTGAGGTCTCTCTGACGTCTCTCTGACCTGAAGTCTCTCTGACCTGAGGTCTCTCTGACGTCTCTCTGACCTGACGTCTCTCTGACCTGACGTCTCTCTGACGTCTCTCTGACCTGAAGTCTCTCTGACCTGACGTCTCTCTGACCTGACGTCTCTCTGACCTGACGTCTCTCTGACGTCTCTCTGACCTGAGGTCTCTCTGACGTCTCTCTGACCTGAAGTCTCTCTGACCTGAGGTCTCTCTGACGTCTCTCTGACCTGACGTCTCTCTGACCTGACGTCTCTCTGACGTCTCTCTGACCTGACGTCTCTCTCACCTGACGTCTCTCTGACCTGACGTCTCTCTGACCTGACGTCTCTCTGACCTGACGTCTCTCTGACGTCTCTCTGAGCTGACGTCTCTCTGACGTCTCTCTGCCCTCGAAGGAGAGTTCTCTCGGCTGATAGAGGAGAGAGAAAGCCTGATCTCCCAGCTGACCAGAGCGAAGCAGAGCTTCACCACGCAGGCTGAGGAACTGAAGAGGCAGCTGGACGAGGAGACTAAAGTAAGTCCAATCTTGATCTGTTACCAGAGGACAACCGTACTGTGGCAACACACCTCGCCGGTCTAATGCCCCATGTGGACTGGGGTTCAAATCCCAGGCCCTTCACCACTTGCACCGCCCTCTCTCTCTCTCTCTCTCTCTGTTTCTGTCTATCTCTCTCTCTGTCTCTCTCTGTTTCTGTCTATCTCTCTCTCTCTGTCTCTCTCTCTCTCTCTCTGTTTCTCTCTCTCTCTCTCTTTCTGTTTCTGTCTATCTCTCTCTGTCTCTCTCTCTCTCTCTCTGTTTCTGTCTATCTCTCTCTCTCTCTCTCTCTCTCTGTCTCTCTCTCTCTCTCTCTTTCTGTTTCTGTCTATCTCTCTCTGTCTCTCTCACTCTCTCTCGCTCTCTCTCTCTCTCTGTGTCTCTCTCTCTCTCTCTCTCTGTTTCTGTCTCTCTCTGTCTCTCTCTCTCTGTCTCTCTCTCTCTGTCTCTCTCTCTCTCTCTCTCTCTCTCTCTGTTTCTGTCTCTCTCTGTCTCTCTCTCTGTCTCTCTCTCTGTCTCTCTCTCTCTGTCTCTCTCTCTCTCTCTCTGTTTCTGTCTCTCTCTCTCTCTCTGTCTCTCTCTCTCTCTCTCCTTACATAACATGTCAAACACATCATGTCTATCATGAACATAAAGTCAGCAATGCCGCCACAAATATGTTTGTGGAAGTAACAGAATGACCCACCAGTATCCGAGCCGTAACGCTGAGAGTGTGTCCTCCACAAGGCCAAGAACGCCCTGGCGCACAGCCTGCAGTCATCCCGTCACGACTGTGACCTCCTGAGGGAGCAGTATGAGGAGGAGCAGGAGGCCAAAGCTGAGCTGCAGCGCAGCATGTCTAAGGCTAACTCTGAGGTGGCTCAGTGGAGAACCAAGTATGAGACTGATGCCATCCAGAGGACAGAGGAGCTGGAGGAGGCCAAGTGAGCAACCAGCCCTGTTTGCCCTCTCCTCTCGTCAGCATAGTGGCACACAGGGGACAGAAATGATCCTTGGTCTGTTGTGTTTTCTTTTCTTCTCTGCTTCAGGAAAAAGCTGGCTCAACGTCTCCAGGAAGCCGAGGAGCAGATTGAGGCGTCCAACTCCAAATGTGCTTCGCTGGAGAAGACCAAGCAGAGACTGCAGAGTGAGATGGAGGATGTGATGATGGATGTGGACAGATCCAACAGCCTGGCTGCAAACCTCGACAAGAAACAGAGGAACTTCGACAAGGTGCTGGACGTCTCCTGTCTCCTTGGGACGCACTCGTGTGGATGAGAACTGCTTGTGGTTTATCATGATACCTTCCACCCTCACCTGTAGATTGTAGCTGACTGGAAGCAGAAACACGAGGAGAGCCAGGCGGAGCTGGAGGCGGCACGGAAGGAGTTCCGCTCTCAAAGCAACGAGCTTTTCAAGCTGAAGAACTCGTATGAAGAAGCTCTGGACCACCTGGAAACTTTGAAGAGGGAAAACAAAAACCTGCAACGTACGGCTGGGAAATAAGAATGGGAATCTAAGAGCTCAATCATACAATTCAATGCATATAACATTGTATTATTATTCAATGTGTTTAATTGAAGGGCTCCATGGGAAGAAACGTGTCTGGTCAGATGATAAACATGAATTAATGAGGTAAATTGTGTGTTTTCCTCCTCAGAGGAGATCACAGACATGTTGGAGCAGGTTGGGGAGAGCGGGAAGAACAGCCATGAAATGGAGAAAGCAAAGAAACAGCTGGACTCTGAGAAGATGGAGATGCAGACAGCACTGGAGGAAGCTGAGGTAAAACCACCAGTCTTTAAGAACAAATACTCCACTGTGATGCTCTGTGTTCCAGGCTGCATTACCTGTGATGTTCTGTGTTCCAGGCTGTATTACCTGTGATGCTCTGTGTTCCAGGCTGTATTACCTGTGATGCTCTGTGTTCCAGGCTGTATTACCTGTGATGTTCTGTATTCCAGGCTGTATTACCTGTGATGTTCTGTGTTCCAGGCTGTATTACCTGTGATGTTCTGTGTTCCAGGCTGTATTACCTGTGATGTTCTGTGTTCCAGGCTGTATTACCTGTGATGTTCTGTTTTCCAGGCTGCATTACCTGTGATGTTCTGTGTTCCAGGCTGTATTACCTGTGATGCTCTGTGTTCCAGGCTGTATTACCTGTGATGTTCTGTGTTCCAGGCTGTATTACCTGTGATGTTCTGTGTTCCAGGCTGTATTAACTGTGATGTTCTGTGTTCCAGGCTGTATTACCTGTGATGCTCTGTGTTCCAGGCTGCATTACCTGTGATGTTCTGTGTTCCAGGCTGTATTACCTGTGATGCTCTGTGTTCCAGGCTGTATTACCTGTGATGTTCTGTGTTCCAGGCTGCATTACCTGTGATGTTCTGTGTTCCAGGCTGCATTACCTGTGATGTTCTGTGTTCCAGACTGCATTACCTGTGATGTTCTGTATTCCAGGCTGTATTACCTGTGATGTTCTGTGTTCCAGGCTGTATTACCTGTGATGTTCTGTGTTCCAGGCTGTATTACCTGTGATGTTCTGTGTTCCAGACTGCATTACCTGTGATGTTCTGTGTTCCAGGCTGTATTACCTGTGGTGTTCTGTGTTCCAGGCTGTATTACCTGTGATGTTCTCTGTTCCAGGCTGTATTACCTGTGATGTTCTGTGTTCCAGGCTGTATTACCTGTGATGTTCTGTGTTCCAGGCTGTATTACCTGTGATGTTCTGTGTTCCAGGCTGTATTAACTGTGATGTTCTGTGTTCCAGGCTGTATTATCTGTGATGTTCTGTGTTCCAGGCCACCCTGGAACACGAGGAGACCAAGATCCTGCGTGCTCAGCTGGAGCTGAACCAACTGAAGGGTGAGCTGGGCAGGAAGCTGGCAGAGAAGGACGAGGAGATGGAGCAGATCAAGAGGCACAGCCAGAGGGTGATGGACTCCATGCAGGGCAGCCTGGACGCCGAGGTAAGGAGCAGGAACGACGCTCTGCGGATCAAGAAGAAGATGGAGGGAGACCTGAATGAGCTGGAGATCCAGCTGAGTCGTGCTAACAGGCAGGCAGCAGAGGCCCAGAAGCAGCTGCGCAGTGTGCAGGCACAGCTGAAGGTGAGGGCTCACACACCCTCCAAGACACGTCTGCAGACGGATTAAAACGAGCAATTTAAACTGATTTAAACCATCAAATAATGTTGAATAAATATTTGAATATTTGAAATAAGAATGAAGAAACAAACTGGATCAAAATCATTCACACGTTGACTTTAAATCTAGAGACACACAATTTAATTGAAGATTTTTAATGGAACATAGTATAAGCTCCAGTGTGCAATGTTGTCGTCAGGATTCCCAGCTGCACCTGGACGACTCCAGCAGAGCGCAGGAGGAGCTGAAGGAGCAGGCGTCCCTGACGGAGCGCAGGAGCGTGCTGCTGCAGGCGGAGGTGGAGGAGCTGAGAGCTGCGCAGGAGCAGACGGAGAGAGGACGCAAGGTGGCAGAGCAGGAGCTGCTGGACGCCAGCGAGAGAGTGACACTGCTGCACTCACAGGTAGGGCCTTCTGAATGACTGTGTGTGTGAGAGGATGAACAAAGGACTTCCAAATGGAGGTTTTGAGTGCTGCTGAGGGGAAAAGATGCAGTAGGAATGCAGTTGATTTCCTGTTTCCTGTGTCGTCCTCAGAACACAAGCCTCCTGAACATCAGGAAGAAGCTGGAGGCTGATGTGACTCTGTTGCATGGAGAGGTGGAGGACGCCAACCAGGAGGCGAGGAACGCTGAGGAGAAGGCCAAGAAGGCCATCACTGACGTAAGACTTACACTGAGTCACAGGATGTCAGTCTAGGATGGAGTTCGATCCTACAATATGCACTTTTTCATTAAACACACTTATTAATCAGTCTGATTTATAGTTATTATTCTTTATTTATCGCTTATTTTATGTTTTTAGTGTATGCTTTGCTGTTCATTGTCATGTTTAGAAAAAAGGAAACTGTGACCTTTTAATGTTCATCATGTTTGTTTTCACAATGTTGCCTCATCATGTTCAGCTATTCTCAGACAAAGAAGCAAAGATTTCATGGATAGTCATCTGGATACTGTTTTCGAAATCAAGATGTTATGACACCCATCCAGGAGTCATTCTCAGTCAGAGAAAATGGTCTGAGAACTCAGATATTTATGCTAGTCTGTGTTTCCTAAGCCCTGACTTCTGGTCTTCGAGTCTACTTTAGTGTCTAAAATTAATATGTAGTATCAACTGTAGCTTTAACTGAATTTTGTAGTATTCTGCCCTTTAATGACCCTGTATACTCAGAGAAGCTATGCAGGAAGTAAAGCAACACTCACTTCCTGTTTTTTCCATCCTGCCAGGCGGCCATGATGGTAGAGGAGCTGAAGAAGGAGCAGGACACCAGCGCTCACCTGGAGAGGATGAAGAAGAACCTGGAGGTGACAGTGAAGGACCTGCAGCAGCGCGTGGTCGAGGCAGAGAGCCTGGCCCTGCAGGGAGGGAGGAAGCTGCTGCATAAGCTGGAGAGCAGGGTGAGTCCAGAGGCACCAGGGTGTCCAGAGGCACCAGGGTGAGTCCAGAGGCACCAGGGTGTCCAGAGGCACCAGGGTGTCCAGAGGCACCAGGGTGTCCAGAGGCACCAGGGTGTCCAGAGGCACCAGGGTGTCCAGAGGCACCAGGGTGTCCAGAGGCACCAGCGTGTCCAGAGGCACCAGGGTGTCCAGAGGCACCAGGGTGTCCAGAGGCACCAGCGTGTCCAGAGGCACCAGCGTGTCCAGAGGCACCAGGGTGTCCAGAGGCACCAGCGTGTCCAGAGGCACCAGGGTGTCCAGAGGCACCAGGGTGTCCAGAGGCACCAGCGTGTCCAGAGGCACCAGGGTGTCCAGAGGCACCAGCGTGTCCAGAGGCACCAGCGTGTCCAGAGGCACCAGGGTGTCCAGAGGCACCAGGGTGTCCAGAGGCACCAGCGTGTCCAGAGGCACCAGGGTGTCCAGAGGCACCAGGGTGTCCAGAGGCACCAGGGTGTCCAGAGGCACCAGCGTGTCCAGAGGCACCAGGGTGTCCAGAGGCACCAGCGTGTCCAGAGGCACCAGGGTGTCCAGAGGCACCAGGGTGTCCAGAGGCACCAGGGTGTCCAGAGGCACCAGGGTGTCCAGAGGCACCAGGGTGTCCAGCATATATAATCACACATTTGTTAGGTTTCTCACTCTTGTGTTTGTTTCTTAAATAGGTCCGTGAGCTGGAGAGTGAGCTTGATGCGGAGCAGAAGCGTGGAGCTGAATCCATCCAAGGAGTCCGTAAATACGAGAGACGGGTCAAGGAGCTGACCTTTCAGGCAAGTTATGATGCCATGTTTGTGGATGTGATAACCAGGGTTGTCAGTTCCTGGTGGGTATGGGGATGAGAGGGTTCCTCAGTGTGGATATGGGGTGAATACTATTAAAGGGTCTCCTTAACTCTAATGGGGGTTCTCAAAACGTGAAGTTTTTATTTGTAATGCTAATAGGGAGTTCACTTGCCACCTCAGTTGTTAACCTGAGACTTCCATCTGTCTTCCAGACTGAAGAGGACAAAAGAAATCTTAGCAGACTGCAGGACCTCGCAGACAAACTCCAGATCAAAGTCAAGGCGTACAAACGTCAAGCAGAGGAAGCTGTGAGGCCCCTAGACCAATCACAACACAGCCAAACACACTCCAGTCTTGTCACCAGGCAGCAACAGTAGCCAGTAGTGTTGGATTTGTGTTGTGTGCAGGAGGAGCAGTCTAACGTCCACATGGCTCGTCTGAGGAAGCTGCAGCACGAGCTGGAGGAGGCACAGGAGCGTGCTGACATCGCAGAGTCCCAGACCTACAAGATGAGAGCCAGGAACAGAGATGTGGGCTCTAAGGTGCAGTATCATCACCGTCATCACCAGTATCATCACCAGTATCATCACCCTCATTATCATCATCACCACCACCGTCATCACCACCATCATCATCACCACCATCATCATTACCATTATCATCACCACTATCATCACCATCATCATCACCACTATCATCACCATCATCATCACCACTATCATCATCATCATCATCATCACCACTATCATCACCATCATCATCACCACTATCATCACCATTATCATCACCACTATCATCATCATCATCATCATCATCATCATCATCATCATCATCACCACTATCATCACCATTATCATCACCACTATCATCACCATCATCACCATCATCATCACCACCACTATAATCATTGTCATTATCATTCTACTTTTCTTCATCACCACCAACATCATCATCACCATTATCATCATCATCATCCCGATCCTCTTCATTGCCATTATCATCATCATCCCCACCATAATTATCATCACCATGACCATCTTCATCACCTTCATCATTATTATCATCACCACCACTATCATCACGGACACACCATTGTCATCATCACCATCATCATCACTCATATCCTCACCATTATCATTATCATCACCATTATCATTATCATCACCATTATCATCATAATCCTCATCATTATCGTCAGATGGTACAGAAGAGTGGAGACTCAGACAGTCTCAAATCATACGTACCATAATATGTTCCACTCATAATGATTATTGTTTATATCTCTACATTTTATCATGATACTCTGTGTTTTTCTGATTAGCGTTTCAACGCAACTATTTCCCATTTCATTGTTCCTTCCGTACAGGGACAAGAAGGAAAAGCAGAGTAGCATGGCCACATGCTAGGTGGTGTGTCTCTGGCTATGTCTGCTTCCACTATGTGCGTGATCTTAGTTCTTTCTAGTTCTTTCTTCTTCTAACAGTTTAGATCCAGGTGCTTGTAATAAACGTTAATTATGAATTAGTTAGTTAATTAATATTCAGTTAGCAGATGCTTTTATCCAAAGCGACTTACAGCAAGTACAGGAACAAACCCCCTGAGGCAAGTAGGATGAAGTGCCTTGACCAAGGACACAACATCACATAACCACAGCCAGGAATAGAACTACCTTCTGATCATGAAGCCAACGCCTTAACCTGCTGAGCCACCAGAAACCCTGGGATAATGAGTCATGTTGTTGAGAAGCACTTTTTGTCATATTAGCCTACATACATTTTGACAATTTTGACAGTGATATGAAATTAATCTGACATCTGTTGGGGACTAAAGACTGTAATAAACACAACAAATCATTGAACTGTACCCTGACTAATGATTGGACGGGCTGTCTGCTTGCCAACCTGCATGCAATCTGCCCCTGCACACAGTGTGTGTGTCTGGGTGTGTGTGTATATTACTTTTGTGGGAGTGGCTTTGAATGGCAGGGTGGGATATTATGGTTTTAATTATTTACATATTGACATAAGTACTCCTTACTGCATTTATAATGTTTTGGAAACCTCCTTCAATCTGGTAATAAATAATAAACCAATGCAATTTTGAAAGTTTTATTTTTAATAAAGAAAACAAACATCATCTACATCACACTGACAACATACATGTTTTCGTCTTAAATGTAATCTTAAATGTCGTTATACGTCTTTATATGTATATTTCTCATGACAAAATAGGAGAGCAGCTTCAATATATGAATCGCCAATTGAGCTACTGCAATCGAAATAAAGCTTTCATATTACACATGTTTGCATTTTTGATGACCGACTTATCGATTTAATAATGAAGGTGGATGTTCTCCTGTTACGATGTGAAACTCTTCTTAAAACAACATTCAGGTGGCTTTTTAACTTTGCTATCAACAATGCAAGCAGATCATCTCATCTTTAACATTCACTTTGGGACTCGTACACATGCACAAGTGGCTGGGATTATGCAACTCTATTGTATTTAAACGTTAAATTTAAACAATTAAATCCATCAAAAATGATGTCCCTCAGCTAAACTGTGTTTAAAAAATTTCATACAAGTCTTGATTCAAATAAGGAAGTTTTAATTAACTAACAGGGTCAGAAATTGGCTAAAAACAATGATTTTTCTGTTAAGGTTTTGACTCTTTTGGCCACTAGGGAACACTGTTGAGCACATGTCACTTTTCTTTGTTTAGCTTTGTGTTGTGTTCCTGCCCCGCCCTCTCATTATGTTTCCCTCCATTTTGTTTCCCTACCACCTGTGGTCTATTATGTGTCATGTGATCAATTGGTTGGTGTATTTAAGTTCTGCTTTTTCCTTTGTTCTTCACTGGGTCTTTGTGTCACATGCCTGCGTTGTTGGTAAGCTCACTGATATCATTGCCTAGTCCTGGATCTCTACCTTTGTTCTTGGCTACCTCCTTAGTTTTTCTTTTGTGCTTGTTTTTGAAAAGATTTTTCCCCAAGACCTTTTTGTATCTTCTGAGCGTTTGTGGATAATTTTTTATGTTTGCCTTTTGGATCTTCTGAGCGTTTGTGGATTATTTTTTATGTTTGCCTTTTGGATCTTCTGAGCGTTTGTGGAATATTGTTGGACATTAAAACTCCTTAGTTTCGAATCTCTGCATTTGGGTCTCATTGACAATTCTCTAGTGGTCACCTCACTGGCATGCCAAACCGCCGACCTTAACATTTTCACATTTTCTCATACTTAAATATGCAATTTTCTCCACACTTCGAAGATAGACTACATATGGTGACAAATCATGTCTCAGCCCTGGTCCCAGGGCCCACTGTCCTGCATGTTTTAGATGTTTCCCTGGTCCTCAGGACCCACTGTCCTGCATGTTCTAGATGTTTCCCTGGTCCTCAGGACCCACTGTCCTGCATGTTTTAGATGTTTCCCTGGTCCTCAGGCCCCACTGTCCTGCATGTTTTAGATGTTTCCCTGGTCCTCAGGCCCCACTGTCCTGCATGTTTTAGATCTCCCCCTTCCAACACACCTGATCCAAATGAATTGTCATTATCAGGCTTCTGCTGAGCATCATAAGGACCCATTAAGTTTTAATCAATTGTGGGAAACAACTAAAACATGACTTCACTTGGACAACCAAAACCAAACTTCCAAACCAAACTTCACTTGGACAACAAACTGGACTGGGCAAAGAACACTCAAGCTGTCTACAAGAAGGGCCAAAGCCGCCTCTACTTTCTGAGGAGGCTGAGGTCCTTTGATGTCTGTGGTAGCCAGTGCTATCCTCTATGCTGTTGCCTGCTGGGGCAGCAGGTTGAGGGCAGCTGATGCCAACAGGCTCAACAAACTTATCCGGAAGGCTGGTGACATTGTGGGGGTGGAGCTGGACTCTCTGGCAGTGGTGTCGGAGAGGAGGATGCTGGCCAAACTCAACGCCATCCTGGACAGTACCTCCCACCCACTCCACAATGTGCTGGTCGGACAAAGGAGTACTTTCAGCGGGAGACTCATCCTCCCGAAATGCACCACGGAGCGCCACAGGAAGTCATTCCTGCCTGTGGCCATCAAACTTTACAATTCTCACACCAGTAGTTTGTAAGCCAACTGTATATCCTGTGAAATAGCATAACATCCAGGGATATAACAATGGACATTAAGCAATAGTCTGACACAACTTCTGTAACATAACTACATATTTGGCAATATTCTGGTACAACTGTAATATGACTATGTACAGTATATTCTGCTAATAACCTGCAAATCCTGTATATGCTGCAAATGACTGTAAATCCTGTACATCACAATTACTTGCATAACATCCTGTATATTCTGCTGTACATAATGCACATTCTGTACAAAAACTGAAAATCATGTACATTCTAATATAATACTGTATATTATACAAGACCAATACTGTATAATTGTAAATGTATAGCTTCTGTACATAATCATTATGCTCCCTGGGAGGATTCACCTCACCCACCATTTTTTTTAACTTATTGTTATTGACCCCACCCCCTATCCCTGTGTACACTTTCTAATCTTTTACCCCACACCCTTACCCTTGTGTGCTGTTGATACAAAGGAGTTTCCCTCGGTATCAATAAAGTAATCTGAATCTGAATGCAGTGGGCCCTGAGGACCGGAATTGAGAACCACTGCTATGGAGACATGCATCAGCATTGTGGAGTTGCAGGGGGTGTGGTGTTCTGTACATAATCATCATGCTCCCTGGGAGGATTCACCTCACCCACCATTTTTTTTACTTATTGTTATTGACCCCACTCCCTATCCCTGTGTACACTTTCTAATCTTTTACCCCACACCCTTACCCTTGTGTGCTTTGCGAGACTGTGTGCCGTTGATACAAAGGAGTTTCCCTCGGTATCAATAAAGTAATCTGAATCTGAATCTGAATGCAGTGGGCCCTGAGGACCGGAATTGAGAACCACTGCTATGGAGACACGCATCAGCATTGTGGAGTTGCAGCGGGTGTGGTTCACCATCCAAACCTCCATGAGGCACCTCCTCCAACCTCCCAACACCCTCTAATTACTGTTTCTAGAGCCAATGTATTTTCCTTCAGCCTGCTAACGCCCACTAGTTACCAACCTGTTGCAGGTGTGTCTGATTAATCAATTCCACCCTGCCAGCTTAAAAGGTGTCAGAGGAGCACGTCTACATACAGTTGACCTCTCACTTTCTGAGTGTCAGCAAGTGATTCTGTTGCATATCAGTTTAATAGGTAAGACTTTTTTTGGACACTCTTTAAAATGACATCAGATATCTTGATAGTATTTAGGTGTTGTGATAGTAAGGAGATTAATAGAATGATAGTGTTTGGAAATACTTTTCTTCCAGGCCTGAGAACTATAGCTGCACCACCCATCTTGTCCAGCCAACATGATCCAAATGGTACTAAATACTGGGTTTTGTGTTTTGGTTGTTATTTGAAACAATCCCTGAACTGACTGACTGTCCATGTTTCTCTTTCTCTCAGCTGGGCTTTGCTGTCATCGCTGGACTTCTCTTCAGCTCTGGTGCAGCCATTTTATTGCTAACCAAAACAGTTTTTTAAATGTTTAGAAAATTGCATTTTATTTTTGTGACTTCAGCCATTTACAAATTATTTTGTAAGTAAAGTGTATAGTTATTCCCTGATGAGTGGAATGTAGCTTGAATTAAGAATCATGACATTCTTTTTTTTTTATTTTTTATTTTTTTAATCTCAGTTATCTCGGCAGACACTGCTGCACCGACTCCAGACACAGGTGCACAGACTGTATTTCAGATGAATTATCCATTTGAATGTTTAACTTGAGTTAATTCAGTCTTCTCTGTTCAGCAGTCCCCTGCTACTATCCTACTCACATGCGTAAGTACTTTGATTTTCATGGTCGGTGTGGAAATGCATAAAGTGCTGGGGAACTTGCCATCTACTTTTCGGTTTGTGACTGTTCCAGAGTGCTGGACAGACTGGTTTGACCGGGATGACCCCAGTGGGGTCGGAGACTTTGAGACCCTGGTGGATCTCCGTGCTGAGAATCCTGGAAAGATCTGTCCCAGTCCTGTAGAGATCGAGGTCACCACCCTCAATGGAGTGAGTCACACTGCAACAGGGAATACGTTTGATGTGTAAGTACAACCTGGATTGGTTTGCTGATTTATTTATTTATATATTTTTTTTAACAAATTTAACACTGTTACTCCTTATGTGGTGGAATGGTTTACCACCTGCCTATCAGGTTGGTTTTGACTGTTTCACATATTCAGTGAATGGCTCATGGTAGCCCCTTAAAGTATGTTTTCATGGTTCTTTCAGGGTTGATACAATAACAGGCTTCGTCTGTCACAACCTCCATCAGCCACCTAAAACCCCCTGTCAGGACTACCGTGTTCGTTTTAGTTGCTACCCACCATTTTGTGGAAATGGTAACCAGTTGATCTGTCCAGAAAGCTTTTCCATTACTGTGATTCTCTTTATGTACGAAAGTGACTTCTTTTTTTCTTTAACTGTTTTGCTAGTTTGCTGGACCAACTGGTTTGATCGTGATGACCCTAGTGGGACAGGAGACTGGGAGCTCCTCATTGACCTGCGCAAACAGTATCCTAAAGTCTGTGCTACTCCTCTGTATATAGAGGCTGTAACTGTGGACACTAACACCCCTGCCATTGCAACTGGACAGCATTTCCTCCAGCAAGTACCCTTTTGGAATGTTTTCTGATGTGCACACTGGTTTGACTAACAGAATTAATCTTTAACCAGAAAGGTAGACTGTACATTTACAGGAGGCAAAGACTCTCTGTAGTTTCCTATACTTCATTGTCAGTCACATGAACTGAGCTCATGCTAATGTATTATTCCCTGTCAGTTGCTTTCTAACAGATTTCATCTTTAGTAGGACAAATGGTGCTGAATGTTTTTGCTTGATTCTAAAGGTGCTTATGGTGTCGACTGTCCTCATCCCTTTTCTTTTTCTTCTCCAGCTACAATCCAACCGTGGGCTTTGTCTGTCGTAATGATGACCCAGGAAACGGTGCCTGCCGGGATTACAAAGTGAGATTCGGGTGCCCTTGTGGTTGTTAATTCGACTGGATGGAGAAAGTTTAAGGCTCACTAATACTCTACTAAAAAACATGTTCAAAAAAAATCTCTGGGATTTTATTGTGGAATAAAAGTATCAATTCTGTTCATGCTATTCTGGTGCTTGTGTGTGAACTGGCCAAATCTTGGTGTCTTAAAGGGGGCAGGGCTGGAGGACTTCCTGATTGCACCCCAGGTCTTCCTTCTCTGTCCTCTCTCTGAGAGAAGGCCTTGGTCTTAAGAGGCAGGACGACCAAAGGAAGGGGGAGTAGCTGCCTCTGGCTGAGCTCTCAACCCTCTCTTCCCCACCCTGGCCATTGTTCCCAGCCCCATGGAGACGCCTCACCTCCCCTGGCTTTTTAAAGGGGATGGACTGGTTCTTTTTCCTTCTGTCACCTGAGATCTCCTATGTAGATCAAGTTCCTATGCGGAGTGAGGGAGAAAGCAAGAGGAGGAAAGACAAGTTTCGAAAGTCTAGTTTGAGTTAGAAAGTCTCATCGAGTTGTGCTTTATTCTACACAGTGTACTGTACTTCTGATGTTTTGGACAGAACTAGTCAAATTAGAATAAAAGAAAAAGCTGTTGAATTTATCAGAATGGGGGGGGGGGTTTATTCACTATGCAAGATTAACAAACAGAAATTCTGAGAATTCTAACTCAAATGGGCTCTGCTAATCATTTTGTAATAAGAACAGTCAGGAGCTTGACTGGTGATACTGGAGTGGGTACAGTGAGTCGGAGACTCCTTTGGAGAGAAGTAAATGTCAGGTGACTCCTTGCTGTACTCCATGCAGGGTGTGTTGGGCAGGGCTGGGGAAACCTTAACAGAGCTTCTTGTATGCTGTCATAACTGCCAGCTTTGCCAACACAAAACAACGTTATTCTCTGTCACACATCATGGCCTGCGCATACACACATACACACACTCTCTCACATACACACCTGTGAAACAGACCCATTCAGATTCTGAATACTTTATTAATCCCCTTGGGGAAACTCTTTGGCAGGACAGTGCCCACCGAGGCAACACGACAAAGTACATTATCGGCGCACAAGCCTTCTGAAATGGAGAAAACACAATAGATAGTCAAGGAGAAAAAAAAACAATGACAAGGGGTTCGTGTCCCTTCCAATAATGGAAAGTGTTGCATGTTTCCCCCCCAATAAAGATGAGTCTATACTGCAGGGTAAAACAAAGTCTACATTGGGATCTTTTTATTTTGAAAGCACTACCGAGAAGATATTAGGGTTTGTCAGCAACACCCCCCCCCCCCCCCCATGTCAGAGTTAATCCTATTACCTTGAACCCAGAGCTTCTAGACATTTTATAAAACACCTCCAATTAGTCCATTTCTTTTACTAGCCAGCAGGGGGCAGACGAAATCCAATATTGACGTATTAAGGACAAGGATTCTTAGAAGCAGCTCTCTTCAAGCAAGACCCCCGTCCTGTATGCTTCTGAAATCTTCCTGCTGTAGCACAGTTTGTTCAAATGGAAGGAAGGTTGTTAACACTATTCTGGAGAGGGACAGTTTGACCTCTTCAAATTAAAGTTGATTATAGTAGGGAAACATCTCAAACATACAGGACAGTGGGACCTAAGGATTAGGTCTACATTTATTTTAATATTTTATGCAATATATTTACGTTGCATTGCATTCTGGATTAAATAATTCCATTACTATGGGCTTTCTAATGTAGTCATGATCACCTCAGAAAACATCTCTGGTATATCACACCAAAAAAGAAATACCAGTATATCTGTCTCCTCTAGTACGATTTGAAATGTTTTTACTTGCTATGAGGTCTACTATTCATACTGGCTTTCCTACAGGTGCACTATTGCACGTTTGAGATTCATGTTATTTCATTGTGACTTGTTTAACTGAATGCTCTTGTGGCTCTTTCCTTTGGCACTGGTTTGGTTTCACTCGATGAACATTTCATAATCTGACTACCCAAAATATTTGGTACTATAACGTTATGACCAGTGACTGATGCTCTTTTGTAATGCTCTCTCTAGGAAACTGCTTTGGATAAAAGCGTCTGCTGAAATAAAATAAATAAATGTGATGCTCATCTAAATATTCAGATAACTTCCCATGTGGAGATCAGCTGCTCCAGCTCACTGGTCAAGTCAGAAGGTCAGAAGTCAGAAGGTCAGAAGTCAGAAGGTCAGAATGTCAGACGATGTGATCCATCTCTTTCCAAAGGACAGGCTAAAGCCACACGAAACCAACCTGCTCTCCAGCTTCTAGCAGCACGACTAGCTGAATCTCCTACAATATCATTCCCTTAGTCTAGATGGGAGTTGTGATGGAGCAAGGTCCTTTGACATTACCTCAGGTTTAAGCAGGATTCTTGCCATTGCCATGAAAGTATAAGTGTACTTGTACATGTATAAAATATGTACGTATGTATTATATATGTATGTGCTGTATGTATGTATATGTTTCATTTTTACGTAATACCCTCTCTACTGAGACTGCAGTGTTGAAATTCACACACACACACCCACAAAAACATATTCCGAGTTCGGTGTGTTATGTTCTTGTTCTGATCTAAAGAATATAAACAAGCAATAGGTTCTGGTAACACAGACCCAAATATGTGTGAAGATCTTAACCTTGTTCTGAAATGGCAACACATTTCCCATGTGGTCCCCAGATGTGTGGCGGTCCTGGGACAGGGAGACAGGGCTGTTGCGTAACATCTGATGAGTCGGTGTAGACCCAGAAGGGTTTCATTGTTTCTCAGACCATTTTCTCCGATTGAGGATGACTTCCGGATGGGATTTCGAAACTTGGTTTTGAAAACAACGTCCATCTGAAAGCTTTTTTACAATATCTGATGGGGATATAAAATGTGTGAAATGGAATTAGGGACTGATGGTGAAGCTCCCACTCTCCTGGTCAGAACCTAGATGTCCATTTATGGGCATTGCTATGGAAACATCCTCTCCCTGGTCCTGGGTTCAGAAACTGTAATGATTTTAGGATTAGTCTCTAACAACTGTCTTGGTTTTCTCCTGCACCCCTCCCATCCCAGACCAGGGGCTCCTGCACCCCTCCCATCCCAGACCAGGGGCTCCTGCACCCCTCCCATCCCAGACCAGGGGCTCCTGCACCCCTCCCATCCCAGACCAGGGGCTCCTGAATCAGAATCAGAATCAGAATGGGGGTTTATTCGCTATGCAAGATAAACAAACATAGAATTTACTTTGGCAGGAATGAGCAAACATAGAACATAAATGTGGCCTACTAATAAAATGAAAATGGATACCATGTAAGATACACTGCAGATATGATACATATAGACAAGTAATACAAATGTTACAAATAATACAATAATAATACAAATGATGCGAGTAGTGCAATGATACAGGTAACATGGAATGCAAATGTTACAAATAATACAAATGATCCCAGACCAGGGAGTCCTGCACCCCTCCCATCCCAGACCAGGGGCTCCTGCACCCCTCCCATCCCAGACCAGGGGCTCCTGCACCCCTCCCATCCCAGACCAGGGGCTCCTGAACCCCTCCCATCCCAGACCAGGGGCTCCTGCACCCCTCCCATCCCAGACCAGGGGCTCCTGAACCCCTCCCATCCCAGACCAGGGAGTCCTGCACCCCTCCCATCCCAGACCAGGGGCTCCTGCACCCCTCCCATCCCAGACCAGGGGCTCCTGCAATCCACATATTTCACTAAATCCACATAAAACAGTATGTGCTGGTCGAAGTTTCTTGTGTCTATGTGCACTCATCAGGACGGATGCCTGATCGTCAGCCCTTCCTGTTCCATTGAGGTGTGGGTGGTGGTATATGGGCTTGTTTGCTGCCTTTAATGTGTGGCTCAGCTCTGCCCAAAGACGTTGATCCAAATCAGTGGGATGTCAAACCATGACATTTACCTTGGGTCAAGCAGCCCCAAGTCCCTGTACTTGCTGAAAGTTGCTCATAAGATCGTCTGATAAATGACTTCATGTAAACATACTGTAAACGTAAGAAGTGAAAAGCACCGGTCTATTTGGTCCAGGCTGTCCAACTGCAAGGTAGCTTACAGTACGTGCCAACCGTTACATCAGCCCCCGCATGTTGGGAATGAGATTAAGGTTGAGTTGGTTCATTAATCACTGGCTGTCCACCATGATGTTTCATCGTGCTCACAAACCATGTGACGTTAATTAGGTAGTATGAGACAGATTAGATTCTGCACCCCCATCCCACACTCCCCTTCACGCCAACACTCACTGACCCCCTCGCTCTAAGCCTCAGAGGTATTTCCCTCAGTATGGAAATATGGAAGGAAAGCCTGAAAGTCCACCACAGGCAGCTAACTATGGACCCCTTGGGGAGACTTGTGGCCCCTGAGAAGTGCCCCTTTTGTGGACCCTTTTGCTGTAAAATCCCCCTCCCACCTTCCAAGATGTGAAGCATTCATCTAATGTCATTACTTACAAATACTGGTTTAACATGGTGTTGTTATTAACAGTTGTGGTAAAATAAGTGATAAGGCCTTAGTGAGTTAGTTATTCTTATTAACGCATATTAATGTCAATCAGCATCTTATAAGGGCCTTCATACTTACTATCAAACTCTGATCTCACTGTATAGTAACCCTAACCCCAGCTCCAACCCTGACTAACGTTATTTAAACGCAAATAGTCTTTTTAACATGTATTCATGTTAATACACATCTCAGATGAGCCTTTTGACCTATTACCTAACATCGCAAGCCTCTGAAGCTAAACTGTCACCTAGATTGCTGTTGATAAGATTAGATTCAACTTTACTGTCATTACACACGTACAAGTACAGGGTAACGAAATGCAGTTAGCATCCAACCAGAAATGCAAAACCGGCAGCTAGTTAAGATGAGGTAGTTAAGATAAGATAGGAGTTAAACTGGACTACAGGTAAAGTGCTCCCACAGTTGTGTCCTATATGTCTTTACTCCATTTAGTTGACTAGACTTTCCTAGTACAAAGGTGACTACAGTGCATGAGAGTGTTCTGCACACAAGACAAAATACACAACTTCAGACATTCAATGTTTATAACGTCCACATTTGCTTTGTATTAACACCGGGAATTCAAGAATTAGAAGATAAAAACAGGGTTCTGGAAAATCATAAAATCCAAGTGTATACGCTTGTGTGGAGACCCTGTGTTTCCACACTCTGTCCCTGTGTCCTTGAGACATGGAGGCATCTGGAACCTCGATGGGGCCCTCCACCACTTGGTGTTTAGAATGTGACATGCTTTCAGTCTCTCATGTGTCCGAAATTCTGGGAATAATGGAGACTCAACCTTCCTAAGAGTCGAGGGGCCCAAATGGGGGGGGTCAGCAAAATAGACATACTGTGTGGAATAGGATGGAGAGCAAGGTTCTGGAACACACTAATGATAAACTGTGTGTGTGTGTTTGTGTCTGACTAAAGACAGACAGTAATTCAACTTGGGTTATTTCATGCCTGAAAATATGCCTGTTTGTGTTTGGGATTTTTATGTTTTAAATCATTTTTGTCTACTCATAGTAAGACAAACTGTGTGTGTTAGAAGAGGGTTTTGTCTCTAAATGTACACCTGTTTATGTGTACATGTGTGCGGTCTAGGCTGTGTGTGTGTGTGAGTGTGTGTGTGTGTGTGTGTGTGTCTTCCGGTCAGTGAGGGCCTCTTTGAGCTCAGCAGGAGATCCTCTGTGGAAACAGCAGATTGCAGGAGACAGCCTCACACATGGACATTCAGACATTTTGATGGACCACTTAAGACCCTGTGTATACTGTCCCAAGTTAGAGTTATGTTAAATGGATGTTATATACTTAATATCTTACAACTTGTAAATCATATCTCACCATTATTAAGGGGCTTGCACAATTGACACAAATATATGAATTTATCTATATGATATACCAGTAACTGTGTTATTTAAAAAACATGCCAAAAGTCTCTGACGTGTATAGATAAACGTATGGTCAATGTTTGCGAAAATATTAGTATTTAATGAAGTGCAGACTGTTGAGAACAGAATGTAAAGCGACCTCTAGTGTTGAAAAACAAATCTGTAGATGAGAGAATGACTTCTGGACATTGAATAGTGCCATCTTCTGGAAATACATGAAGTGTCTGTTAGTAATCATGTTTTGCTTGACATGCTGAGATCATTATTTTGTAGCTCTGAAGTCCAAACAGAGGCGCTTGTCTGAAAGCACATTTCTAAAATGGTATAATTGAATATCTTATAGCAAGTGTTATTCAGGTGTTCAAATTTTAAACCATGTTAAAACGTTGACTGATCCAGACAGTATTTATTGTTGATAGGTAAGGATAAAAGATATGCTGCAACAACACAATCTTCCAATCTTCCAACTCAATTCATGACCACAACCCAGGACTGCTAAATCATTCAAAAGTCTAGGAATATGGATGAAAGTTGCAGTACGCGATAATGGCAAGACACAATTGTAGAGTTGTGTATGAACCTTGCAGCCTCAGGAAGGGTTAAAGGGTGTCACCTTGCACACAGGTGCCCCCTCTCACCCACTGAAGTCTGAGGACTTTTTAATAAGATCATCATAACTGTAACTCGTGTGGGATCTTCTGTCGGTGAAGACAGAAGTCACTGTAATTCATGTAGTTTCATCCCAAGAGGTTTCACATCCCGCTACTTCATCTCTTCTATATACTGGATCCAGTCAGACCGCAGAGTCCTCCTACAGGGAGGGCTGGGCACATGACTACACTGCGTTTTAAATTTGGCAAATTAGTTCCTGTCTTATTTTAACTGGCTTGTTAAACCGACAGTTTTTCCACCGCGGAAAGTAAAACTTCAACATTCAGATATATATTTTTTAATAGTTTGGGATCTTTACGTGCTGGAGATGTGGTGGATGTTGTTTCCCCGGTGGATCTGGTTCGTGTTTGGACGCTGTTTGGTCTTCTTCTTAACAGTAGATCCTGATGGGGTCAGATCGATGCCCATGTCTGCTGCCAAGCTGGTTTACTCTCATGCAGGAATGTGTCCTAACGAGATGAACCCTAACCTGTGGGTGGACGCCATGAGCACCTGTCTGCGAGAATGCGAGTCTGACCAGGTAAGTTCACACATGTCCTGGTGGAAAGTTTGAGTAGTATGTAACCCATGTATTATTATGTCTCTACAGTCCAATGTAAAAACTGCCTTTCTGCTGTGTCCAAATTAGAGGAAAGAGGAAATTCAAAATAAGTTGCAAGGAGGAAATCCAAACCATTTGATTTCTTAGATATTCTTATTAACATACGTTTTTAATGTGGATTTGTATTTTCTTTTTGTCATCTATAACCATTTAGCCATTTGAATGTCAACTGTGTTGTGCTTTATAGCCTTACCACTTATTTTATAGGCTAATTTGATATGTAGGATTTCAGTCTTTTGTTTATTATGAAATAATACGTAATGCCAAACGTCGCAGGCACTGTCATTTTCCTGTTTCCCTATGAAAGGATTGTGAGACGTTTGAAAAGTGCTGCCCCAACGTGTGCGGCAACAAGAGCTGTGTGGCTGCCCGCTACATGGACATCAAAGGGAGCAAGGGTCCAGTGGGCATGCCGAAGGGCGCCACCTGCGACAAGTTCATGTGCACCCAGCAGGGCTCCGAGTGCGACATCTGGGACGGCCAGCCCGTCTGCAAGTGCCGCGATCGCTGCGAGAGGGAGCCCCACTTCACCTGCGCCTCAGATGGGATGACCTACTACAACAAGTGCTACATGGACGCGGAGGCCTGTTCTAAGGGCATCTCCATCTCCATGGTCACCTGCAGGTAAGGGATTGGGAAGAAATGCAACATATTTAACCTTTGAAATAAGTTGGTGTTCTGTAGACCCTCATTCGTCCAGGAGTGTTCCATTGTAGAAAAGGTTTGAGATGTATTCATCTGGACACTTCAATATTAAGAGGACTTCCGGATGGGTTTAGAACAACTGATTTTGTAAAACAAAAATGACAGATGACGACAATATTTAACCATGCTCTTTTAAAATTGATTTTTGGTTTGTTTACCAAACACATTTGCCAAAACATTACATTGAGGTGCATATATATTTATATTTCTTATTTTCTTATTTTCCTAGGTACCACCTCACCTGGCCCAACACCAGCCCACTGCCCCTGGAGACCACGCTGCGACCCACCACTGCCCTCCTGGAGACCACCCTCCCTGCCGATATCCACCCTCCCAGCATCCTCAGCAGCCCAACCCAACAGGCTGTGTTTGTTGGCGAGACGGCCAGCTTCCTGTGTGAGGTTTCTGGGAAGCCTCAACCGGAAGTGACATGGGAGAAACAGCTGGAGGGGAAGGAGAACACGGTGATGGGGCCCAATCACGTGAAGGGGAACGTGGTGGTCACCAACATCGGCCAGCTGGTCATCTACAACACCCAGCCGCAAGACGCCGGCATCTACACCTGCACCGCCAAGAACGTTGGCGGCACCATAGCCTCCCATTTCCCCCTGGCGGTCATTCAGAAAACCCCAGGACGCAGAGAGGGAGCCGGGGGGAACGCAAGCCACCTGCCCTTCCCCGCTGAGGAGTGTTTAAAGGGACCGGACACAGATGACTGTGGGGAAGAGATCATTAGCTGGCATTACGAGTCCAAGAGGAACAACTGCTTCACCTTTACCTACAGCCAGTGCAACAAGAACCGCAACCACTTTGATACCTATGAAGCCTGCATGCTGTCGTGTGGGGTGGAGTTGTCGGCCCCCTGCAGCCTCCCCAGCCTCCAGGGGCCTTGCAAGGCCTACGAGCCTCGCTGGGCCTACAGCAGCAGCCTCAAGCAGTGCCAGTCGTTCATCTACGGAGGCTGCGGCGGCAACGAGAACAACTTTGAGTCCAAAGAAGCCTGCGACGAGATGTGTCCCTTCCCCAAGAACAACAACTGCAAGATGTGCAAACCCAAGGGGAAAATGGTGGCCAGCTTCTGCAAAAGCGATTTTGTGATCCTCGGTCGGGTGACGGACCTGACGGAAGAGCAAGACTCGGGCCACGCCCTGGTGACGGTGGAAGAGATCCTGAAAGACGAGAAGATGGGCCTCAAGTTCTTCGGCCAGGAACCCTTGGAGGTCACGCTGCTCAACATGGACTGGAGCTGTCCATGTCCGAACATCACCAGGGCGGACAGCCAGCTCATCATCATGGGCGATGTCCACAACGGCATGGCTGTTCTCCAGCCCGACTGCTTCGTGGGTCCCTCCAGCACGCGGAGAGTCCGGAAGCTCCGCGAGGTCGTCCAGAAGAAGACCTGTGATGTTCTCAAAGAGTTTATCACCATCCAGTAGATCTGCATGAGATATCCTTCTTCCTGTCACCCTACCCTCTCTCTCTCTGTCTCTCTCGCTCTCTCTCTCTCTTTCTCGCTCTTTCTCTCTCTCTCTCTCTTGCTCTCTCTCTCTCCTCTCTCTCTCTCTCTCTGTATCTCTCTCTCTGTATCTCTCTCTCTGACTCTCTCTCTATCTCTCTCTCTCTCTCTCTCTGTATCTCTCTCTCTGACTCTCTCTCTCTCCTCTCTCTCTCTCTCTCTCTCTCTCTCTCTCTCTCTCTCTCTCTGTGTATCCGTGTCCAAGATCCTCAACAGCCTGCAGATAATTAGCGTCCACAATATCCGTTGGGATCTTTTTCAAAATCGTTCTTTTTACAGGACTGTTGTTATGCATTTTCGAATTAGAACACGGTTTCAGGAAAAACACAGCGTAAGGATTCATGCTACCACACTGGTTCTGCTTGACTCATACATACCCACCGATGACCTGAACATGGTTCTGAAGGACTTCTTATCTCCCAAATGAGCAGTTTCAGGTACGCCATGTTTTTGTCATTCAGTTGGCACCCCATGCTGATATTTGGACTTCAAATGTTGGGATTCAAGTATGCACTGCACATATCATATCATGAGACTAGAGGTTCTTTTGAAATGTGAGATTTACTATTTACTAGTTGATAAAAAGTATATGGTAGTGGAAACTTATACGAAGCACTTAACAATATTCTAATCCAACTAAAATCTAAGTCAAATTTTATTCATAGTATTTTCTTGAACATACTAATGCCTTACAGCCTCATAGATATAGATTTTATTAATTAACAGTAATTGTATTATTATTCACTTCAAGTGAGTTCTCAATAGAGACATTTTGTAATATATGTTTTTGAGTTTTTGAGCTTGCTATGAAGTTATGCGAAGCTTCTACTATATACCAGAATCAAATAAGCTTTTTCATTCCACTCAGTGGAATTCACTTTTGAATGACTTTATGAACCTGTACTAAACATCATATTTATTTGTGAGTTTTCTTTCCATTGCTAAGAGCAGTTGAGAGAATGTGTAATCTTTTTCTTCGTAAATTCTTTTGAGAAAGTTGACAGTATGTGGAAAAGCAACGTATTCATCCAACGTAGGATGTTTTAGAATCTACCTAATTACATTTATGGAACACAAAGATAAAAAAATAAAAACCTTCCCAACATGATCCAGTTTTTCATGCAGCTTCGCTCTTATCCGATGGCTTTATCTTGTAGCCATTCAGTGCGTCTACATTCATTTATGAAATGTATTTCCACACTCCAAAGCACTACTTTACATGTATGCGTAAGGTTTTGGCTGTGTGGACATTCCTATTGTAGTATTATCTTCAGTTGTTCGCAGCCAAAATGATGGACAGCCAAACACAGAGAGAAGAGGGCCAAGCATTAAATCTGAAGCAGGTCACATTCCAACCCAGCTGTGGAGTCCTGTGGGGAGCCTGGGTTGGGGGTGGGGGGCAGAAGGGGGGGTAGCCTGATCTTATGTTGTGTTGTGTCTGGGTCTGGGTCATTCGCACCACACAGCCCACCCCACTGGCCCCCCTTCTCAGCCCCTTTCAAGTGTGAGGGGCTGGGAGTGGTGTAGAGAAACAAGGGAAGGGGGAGGTTGGGGAGGGACAGGCTCCCTCTCTCTTTCTCTCTTTCTCTTACTCGTTCTTTCTCCCATCGCTGGAACATCTGTCATAAGGGGCCATGGTGCAGCGGGTCTGAGAGGATCTCTCTCTCTCTCTCTCCCTCTCTCTCTCTCTCTCTCTCTCTCTCTCTCTCTCTTCCTCTCTCAGCTGAACACCCCATGCCTGTGTCTCTCATCTCATCACTCTCTCTCTCCCTCTCTCTCCCTCTCTCTCTCTCTCTCTCTCTCTCTCTCTCTCTCTCTCTCTCTCTCTCTCTCTCTCTCTTCCTCTCTCAGCTGAACACCCCATGCCTGTGTCTCTCACCTCAGCACTCTCTCCCTCTCTCTCTCCCCCAGCCATGCCCTGACCCTGGACCTGGCAGAGAGAGGAAGAAGGGAGGAATGGAGACAGGCTGCTCCACAGATCACCTCTTGTTTAACGAAGGCTTTGAACTTTTGACTCGGCTGGCTGGCTGGCTGGCTGGCTGGTTTGTTGGGGCTGGAGAAGCTTGAGGGGCTGAGGTTTGGGGGCTAGAGCACGAGGTAGGGGAAACTGAGATATTCCATTAAACTTGAGTTTGTGGTTGGGGCCTGAGGGAGGGTGTAGCTCTGAAGATAGGCCTGTGAGTGAATGGAGAGGAGGGGGGTTGAGTTTCAGGATTCAGCTGAGTGGGATAGGAGCTCATGGAGAGGTTGAGAGGTGGGGGTAGGGAGTAGGGATTGAGGGGGGTGGGTGGGGGTCTAGATGTGGAGCTGGGAGTCCTCTATAGAGGCAACTGTCTGAGCCGCTGGGATGGGGAGGGCTTGATCAGAAAATATGGGAGAACGGAGGGCTGGGGAGAAAAGAAAGGATGAGGGGGACGCCTCGTAGTTTTCCCAGGGTGGGCCTCCCTCTTCTCGTCTGACCCCTCAGACTGACACACAGCATCAGGATGACCTTTGACCTGTTAAGCTGCTCATGAAAAAGAGGCCGGGAGGAGAAGACCATTTTCATTAAAAGCTGTTGACAACTGTTAAGTATGGAACTGGCCCTGGCCCAGACCCAGCCCCCATTGAGCCCTCAGCTGCAAATGTCAGGCTCAAGTTCATTCTCAACAAGCAGTCCAGACAGACCATAATAACACAGACAGCAACAGGTATCCCCCCTTGGCTTCGCGGCAAAGTTACCAGAATCGGGGTGGAGTGGAGTTTGATACATTTGACATTTTATGATGGATAAATGCACCTCAGTTAATCTTCTTTTACAGTCTGACGAACACTAATAACAATGATATAGTACATTTATATTGTAAAAAAATACTGAAGTATCATAGAAAATATAAAACATTCCTGTTACTGTGGGTACTTTTTCTTCTTGAAGCTGGCATTTTGCACACTTGGAGATTTGAAGATTGTTGTGATGTTTTTAGTTAGTCAGAGAATGTAATCATCAACCTCAAGCACCTGGTGGTGGAATGAATTAAACGGGTTGGTTACAAGTGGCTTCAGGGATTCAGCTATAGGTGGTGCAGCTGGTAAAGTCACACCAGGGAAAACAGACCTTGTGATGGGAATGATAATGCGAAGCTCATGGCTTCATAATGCAAAGTTCTGGGCCCACTCATGAAGTTCCTTTGCATTACCACTTAGCTTAGTATTAGCTGGGAGGGGATTTCTCTTCAGCTGCTGGAATGACGCCCTCTGATCATTGATCCTGCTTGGGATCTAAACATCAAACACCTAATGTCATCTATATATAGTATTTTCTGAGCTAGTAAGAATTGTTCCCTGATCAGAATTTCAACTCTTTAATATATTTTCAATTGTTGTCTTCTTATGGACCAAATCTGGTGAATCAAAATTACATTTATATATAACTGTAATTTTGATTCACCAGATTTGGTCCATAAGAACACACACACAAATATATATGTATATATATATATATATATATATATACATATATACATATATATATATATGGACCAAATCTAAATTAAATTGCTATGTCTGCTAAATGTTCTGTCTTTACATTTCAGGGATGCTTCCGTTGTTTTGATTTAAGCCACAGAGGTCTGACCAAGCACAGCTAAAGATGTGTCGGCCATCAAGCCCAAATCCTTGGTCTCTGGATCTGAATTTGAGTCGCTCTCTGCGACACACAAACACAGCCAGCCCGCACACACATCAGCGCTGATCTACTGGTTGAAAAAGGTGCTGCCTTTGTGTGGATCTACTGAAGAAGCTCTCTGGGTTCTACTGCCGAGCTGTTTGGAGTCGGAGGTCTCCGGTTCTTCAGAGAGAGAGAGAGAAAGGGAGAGAAGAGAGAGACAAAGAGAGAGAAAGGGAGAGAAGAGAGAGACAAAGAGAGACAGAAAGGGAGAGAAGAGAGACAAAGAGAGAGAGAAAGGGAGAGAAGAGAGAGACAAAGAGAGAAAGGGAGAGACGAGAGAAAGAGAGAGAGAAAGGGAGAGAAGAGAGAGACAAAGAGAGAAAGGGAGAGAAGAGACAAAGAGAGAGAGAGAAAGGGAGAGAAGAGAGAGACAAAGAGAGAGATTGTGACCCACTTTCCATGCAGGTGTTTGATCTTGGCTGGTGAACAGCTACACAGCAGGAGACACCATCAACACACAGAACTAAAACTGACCACTACACTGAAGCAGGTTTGGCTGGGATTACTCTACCGAATAAAGTGTTACTTGATGCTTTTGCTTTTCTCTCTTTGATCAAATTTTGACATGTTTGTGGGTGAGAAATTAAGATGATATATTGTCTTGTGTATATATAGTATATTGTCACACAGAGAAAAGAAAATGTTGATTGTAATGGGCCAATTGTCCACTGTGTGTCAGTGTAATACAATTCTCATATACTTGGAATTCTATAATCAGAGACAGTAATGTCAATAGTGATAGTTAGTTTATTGTTGACTTTAGGTCATTCAAAGTTGCTCTTCATGTCAGATGCTTCTGACACACTTATTTTGTTGTCTCTGGAGTTTAAGTATTATTGACTTTCTTTTCCACAAATACACAAACAAGATCCTTCCTCGTGATGTTCTCTGATTTTGAACAGTGCCTCTGGAATAACTAATGGTCTTTTGTCTAATCCCCCCTCAACCCACTCCTTAATGCTGAAAAGTCATTGTCCAGTCACTTGTTTTGTGTTTATCCATACAGGAAGTAAGGCTGGCTTTCCATTGGCTGTGGAGGAGGAAGGACATATCTTTTGGACTGGTCCTTGTATCCAGGGCTCTCTGCGTCTGGCAGTGAGAGAGAGCTGAGTGTGTCTGAGAGGGCTAGATGAAAGTGCAGGCAGGGACACTGCATCATAGGGAGGGGACAGAATGGGGCGGTGCAGAAGGACAGGACAGAAGGACTAATCTGATACTCTCTCACTCAGTCACGTTATCAATTACTTCCAGACATTCTTTAATTGAAAGCTAGTGTGTGTGATCCAGTCCATAATCCCTTATATTCAGACACAGGTTATCAGGGTGGGGAGAGAGACAAGTGGGAAGGGGGAGGGGATGATAGGGGCAGGAAAGGAGTAGAAATGTGTAGTTATGAGGGGGGGAAGTATTCAACTTCTACTTAAGAAATCACCTAGCAATTGATCTTTCATCAAATACATGCACACGTATGTTTATTTATTTAGCAGAAATCTTTCCACTCACACATACACACATCCCTATCTTCACTAGGTTGTCAGTCAAGCAGATGGAGCAGCAAATCACATACACACACACACACGCACTCACACACACATCACACACACACACACATACTTACCCACACGCAGACACGCACAAAGGGATATCTCTGGGTTTGTTAGTGTCAGCAGCAGGTCCTTAGGGCACAGCTGGTTCCTCAACTGGGTTCGAGAACGAACAGACTATTTTCTCTGATTGAGAATGAATTCTGGAAGGAAGTCAGAACTCCACCAGTGGTCCACTACTGTGTCTGAATGATATAGCTGGCTGGGAAGGAGGGCTGGGATTAATAAGGAGGTTTTACATTTAGATGGAATCCCAGACACTGCCAGTCTGGATATATTCTATGTGGGGAAACAGCCAGTCACACACCCATACCCCCCCCCCCGCCCCCCCACACACACACATATCCTCCTCCCTTCCCCGTACACACATCCATACACACACATTTCAGTGCACTTTATTTTAACCTTCTATCACAATAGATCCTTTTACTAATGTCTTATGATACTTTGTACTCCTCTCTCTCTCTCTGCTGATTGGGACAAATTGTTCTAATCTATCTGTCACTTTGGGAAACAAGGTATCCTCATGCTGCTCGTGAGAGCAAAACACTAGAAGGTATCTGTTAACGTCAAAGTGTGAAGAATCCTGATGCACTACAGCAGCACATCCTTCCAGCAGCACATCCTTACAGCAACACATCCTTACAGCAGCACATCCTTACAGCAGCACATCCTTACAGTAGCAACATCCTTCCAGCAGCACATCCTTACAGCAGCACATCCCTACAGCAGCACATCCTTACAGCAGCACATTCTTACAGCAGCACATCCTTCCAGCAGCACATCCTTACAGCAGCACATCCTTACAGCAACACATCCTTACAGCAACACATCCTTACAGCAGCACATCCTTACAGCAGCACATCCCTACAGCAGCACATCCTTACAGCAGCACATTCTTACAGCAGCACATCCTTCCAGCAGCACATCCTTACAGCAGCACATTCTTACAGCAGCACATCCTTCCAGCAGCAACATCCTTACAGCAGCAACATCATTACAGCAGCACATCCTTCCAGCAGCACATCCTTCCAGCAGCACATCCTTACAGCAACACATCCTTACAGCAACACATCCTTACAGCAGCACATCCTTACAGCAGCACATCCTTACAGCAGCACATCCTTACAGCAGCAACATCCTTACAGCAGCACATCCTTACAGCAGCACATTCTTACAGCAGCACATCCTTCCAGCAGCACATCCTTACAGCAGCACATCCTTACAGCAGCACATCCTTACAGCAGCACATTCTTACAGCAGCACATCCTTCCAGCAGCAACATCCTTACAGCAGCAACATCATTACAGCAGCACATCCTTCCAGCAGCACATCCTTCCAGCAGCACATCCTTACAGTAGCAACATCCTTCCAGCAGCACGTCCCTACAGCAGCAACATCCTTACAGCAGCACATCCTTACAGCAGCACATCCTTCCAGCAGCAACATCCTTACAGCAGCACGTCCCTACAGCAGCAACATCCTTACAGCAGCACATCCTTACAGCAGCACATCCCTACAGCAGCACATCCTTACAGCAACACATCCTTCCAGCAGCACATCCCTGCAGCAGCACATTCTTCCAGCAGCACATCCTTACAGCAGCACATCCTTACAGCAGCACATCCTTACAGCAGCACATTCTTACAGCAGCACATCCTTACAGCAGCACATCCTTCCAGCAGCAACATCCTTACAGCAGCACATCCTTACAGCAGCAACATCCTTACAGCAGCAACATCCTTACAGTAGCACATCCTTACAGCAGCACATCCTTCCAGCAGCACATCCTTCCAGCAGCAACATCCTTACAGCAGCACATCCTTACAGCAGCACATCCCTACAGCAGCACATCCTTACAGCAACACATCCTTACAGCAGCACATCCTTACAGCAGCACATCCCTACAGCAGCACATCCCTACAGCAGCACATCCTTACAGCAGCACATCCCTACAGCAGCACATCCTTACAGCAGCACATCCCTACAGCAGCACATCCCTACAGCAGCACATCCTTACAGCTGCAACATCCTTACAGCAGCACATCCTTACAGCAGCACATCCTTCCAGCAGCACATTCCTACAGCAGCACATCCTTACAGCAGCACATCCTTCCAGCAGCACATTCCTACAGCAGCACATCCTTACAGCAGCACATCCTTCTCACAACCTTCTTATCATGAGGCTAACGCCTTAACCATTGAGCCATCTAACCCCATGAAACACTTTGACCAGCAATTTATTCATTTAACTTCTGAAACCCCACCAAGGTCTAGTTTTGGAATGCCTCATCTAAATCACATGGTTGCTACCATCCATATCATAAACACAGGGGTCGGGGGAGGGGCTCTGCTCATGGTCATGATGACATCAGAGGCCCTGTTGCTGTGGCACCCGAGGGGCCAATAGGATGGAGTTTCTTCAGTGAGCGTTGTGAATCATCTCTGCCACTAGAGGGCGACATGGCCCACTGGAACACACTGATCCAGGAAGTCAGCTCTGGACCAACACTATCCTTCCACTGTTTAGACCAGGGGTGTCAAACTCGTGCCATCGCGGGCCAAGAGGGTGCAGGTTTTCGTGTCAACCAAGCCCCTACACCAGCTGATTTCACTAACGCGTTTCTCCACTTAGTGAAATCAAACTCGTTATTGATATCAGCTGGTGTAGGGGCTTGGTTGACACGAAAACCTGCACCCTCTTGGCCCGCGATGGCACGAGTTTGACACCCCTGGTTTAGACTCTTCAGTTTTTTCTCTCATGATTCTCCTTGAATAAGAAAGAGATTAATCAAAGATTGAATCTAAATCAACGATACTGTTTTCATCATCTTGTTAGTCGATGTGCATAGGGTCACACTTGTCTTCACATTTCCACCGACTTGAATGGCATGCACAGATCCTGGGACAGATCCATGTTCCTGGGAACATTTCACAGTAAATTCTCTCTCATTAGAAGCACAGCTGCCAAGCTATGGAGAAACAAAGCACGTGCAGTGTGTGTGTGTGTGTGTGTGTGTGTGTGTGTGTGTTCTTTGAGAATGCTGGAACTCTCCATAACAGATCCCACACACTGTGGAATACCTCTGTAGTGTACACACTGTCAGAGCCTCGTCTCTTCCTGCTCTCCAAATGAAAGAGATCTGAAGGAGGAGACGAACTTTCGGTTGAAAAGGACAAAACTTTTCAATCCCCGAAAGGATGAAGTGATAAGAGTCACGTGTTCGAAACCGCATGGTGGCCCCACACACATGGACCTGTCCTCATTATCATGCAGACAGAGAGAGCAGCGTTGCAGCTATGCTGTAGAATCTCTATGGTGTCAGACAACGCTGATTCCAAATGGTGACAGTAGATTAGATTAGATTAGATAGTAACTGTCCAAACTAACTGAGAGTCAGTTCGACTGCCTCTAAAATCCCTCTCCTTCAGAATGACTCATCAGGCGTTCTCACGCCGTCATGAACACCCTGGTAGTCAAGGTGACGCTTCTGGCTGTAGCAGCACTGAGCATCCTTTAAGTGGACCTTTACAAGCATGTTCCTCCCAGCTGGGCACTCTCTTTCGGCCGCCCATTTAACCCTTGTGTTCTCTTCAGGGGCGAGATTGACCCTAAACTATGTTTACATTTACATTTATTCATTTAGCAGACGCTTTTATCCAAAGCGACTTACAGTAAGTACAGGGACATTCTCCCTGAGGCAAGTAGGGTGAAGTGCCTTGCCCAAGGACACAACATCATATGGCCACAGCGGGGGCTCGAACTCACAACCTTCCAATCATGAAGCCAACACCTTAACCCGTTGAGCCATCTGACCCCATGTTTAACACACACACACACCCACAATGAGACATTTACATTGTATGTGCTTGATTGAACTTAGACCAAACTGAATCTTTCTGATTCATGTGCATCATGACTGTACATTTCAGTGCCCAACAGGGTGAAAATGCAATGATCCTGCTGTATTTAAGGGTTAAATGTGGGGCTTTTTTGACCCTTAGGAGAGGTGGAGTTGCCCAATAAGAGCACAAGTTGAAACAGCAGTTGAACTCACAGCTCTGCTGTGGAATGTCATTCCAAGCTCTCTGCCAGCATCTGAGAGCACTGAAGTATCTATGTCTTGACTGTCAGTCAGTCTATTTATAAGCCTGTGTACTCCTATCTGTATACTGCACAGACATGTGCTCCGCCTCATATCTCTGTTTCCTCTGGCACTCATACACACACACACACACACACACACACGCGCACACACACACACACACACACACACACACACACACACAAACACACCACCCTGTCTGTATAATCTCTCATTGGGCAGATAGACGTGCGCATGTGCTAGTTGAAATGGTAGTCATTTTTTTGGAATTTGTCTTGAACCTAAAAAAACAAACACACAACGCACACCCATTAAAATACACACTCACTCCTACAACAACACAATGCTAGCTGAAGTGCACCAGCTGACCTGCATATTAACTATGAATCTGAACATTCAACTTACATTTATCAGACGCTCTTATCCAGAGCGATTTACAGCAAGTACAGGGACATTCCCCCCTGAGGCAAGTAGGGTGAAGTGCCTTGCCCAAGGACACAAGGTCATGTTGACACAGCCGGGGTTCGAAGCAGGTACCTCCTGATTATTAACCTGACTCTCTAACCTCTCACATGACTCTCAGTCTTTCCCCTTCTCATGACCTAGAATACACAACAAGGAAAACAATGAGGAACCAACTTCTCTGCTCATTGCCGGAGGTAAATAACAAACTCTTTCCAGACGAAAAACAATCCCCACCATCCCAACACACAGCTTGTTTGGGATCATAATTTGGACTCAACTTTTTGAAGAACTGGTTTATTACTTTTTTTCTCTGCCAATTTTTATTCGAAAAGGATTTACATAACAAACGGTAAAAACATTGATAAATATTCATACTCGCCCAAGGCAGAGAGCAGTAAATCTTCATGAGTTGAACCTGACTGCAGTCCTAAACAGTTTGTGCTGCTGTCTCTTCCAAAGAAGCAGTCATGGAGAAAGCACACACCTGCAGCTCATGACTTGCATATGTAGGAAGGATTTGACAAACGAGGACTGACCATGTTCCAGGTGATCCAGGTGATCCAGGTGATCCAGGTGATCCAGGTGATCCAGGGGATCCAGGTGTTCCAGGTGATCCAGGGGATCCAGGGGATCCAGGTGATCCAGGTGATCCAGGTGATCCAGGTGATCCAGGTGATCCAGGGGATCCAGGTGTTCCAGGTGATCCAGGGGATCCAGGTGATCCAGGTGATCCAGGGGGTCCAGGTGATCCAGGGGATCCAGGGGATCCAGGTGATCCAGGTGATCCAGGGGATCCAGGTGATCCAGGTGATCCAGGGGATCCAGGTGATCCAGAGGATCCAGGTGATCCAGGTGATCCAGGGGATCCAGGTGATCCAGGTGATCCAGGTGATCCAGGTCTAGCCTTTTCTTTGGAGATATTTGTCATGGCTAAAGACAGTGACACATTTTGTGTTTTTTGTTATTGCTTCAGTATTTGTATATAACGTTTTACGTGTGTTTTTTATTGTATACTGGAAAACAATGAGAAAACAGCATTTCCAAAGTTTTTTTTACTTCAGCATTACTTAAATACTTCAATATTTTCAGAGAGTCCTTTCTTTAATGGTGACAGGCCTACTTATATAATCGAATCCTTCCTATTTGTAGATGATAGGATTAGTGAAATTATATTTGCTGGTTATGCTCTATTTGTTGGTTGTGTTGTTTTCTCTTTTGTGATGCAGATCTGATCACTCTGCACAATCATTTCAACACTGTGTGATTCAACTATTTGATTTTGAAAACAGTGTCCAGATGACTAGCTCTGAAACTTTTTCTAAAACGTAACAGTCCTGGACTAATGAGGGTCTCCACTGACTTAACCGATAAAAGTGCTTATTTTTATTTTTTGTGTTTATTTAGATTATGTTGTGTGTGTCCCCCTCATTCCAACAGGTGCTGAGTGTGTGTGTGTGTGTGTGTGTGTGTGTATTTGGGTTGTATGCTTCAGGGAAGTGGTATAACCTACACACGTCATCTTAGGATTCTTGTTATGTAATGACGTGCACCCCCAACCTCAGCCCCCTTTCAGCCCCCACAAACACACTACAACACATGCTGGCGTACATGTGGTGGGGCCACCCCCTTCAGCATAGCCCAGCCCAGAGTACACACACACACACACACACACACACACAGTGAAGACACATGCTCCCAAGGTAGTGCTGTTCGACTCGTGGTTATGCTATCTTCACGACCAGCATGCTGTTGTCTCTAGGAGGGACTGTGATGGCATGTGCAGTGGACCCCACAGAGCCAGCCCTCCAGTCCCCAGGGCTCTGTTCAGATGGAGCCAGCCCTCCAGTCCCCAGGGCTCTGTTCAGATGGAGCCAGCCCTCCAGTCCCCCAGGGCTCTGTTCAGATGGAGCCAGCCCTCCAGTCCCCAGGGCTCTGATGGAGCCAGCCCTCCAGTCCCCCAGGGCTCTGTTCAGATGGAGCCAGCTCAGATGGAGCCAGCCCTCCAGTCCCCAGGGCTCTGTTCAGATGGAGCCAGCCCTCCAGTCCCCAGGGCTCTGATGGAGCCAGCCCTCCAGTCCCCCAGGGCTCTGTTCAGATGGAGCCAGCCCTCCAGTCCCCAGGGCTCTGTTCAGATGGAGCCAGCCCTCCAGTCCCCCAGGGCTCTGTTCAGATGGAGCCAGCCCTCCAGTCCCCAGGGCTCTGTTCAGATGGAGCCAGCCCTCCAGTCCCCCAGGGCTCTGTTCAGATGGAGCCAGCCCTCCAGTCCCCAGGGCTCTGTTCAGATGGAGCCAGCTCAGATGGAGCCAGCCCTCCAGTCCCCAGGGCTCTGTTCAGATGGAGCCAGCCCTCCAGTCCCCAGGGCTCTGTTCAGATGGAGCCAGCCCTCCAGTCCCCCAGGGCTCTGTTCAGATGGAGCCAGCCCTCCAGTCCCCCAGGGCTCAGATGGAGCCAGCCCTCCAGTCCCCCAGGGCTCAGATGGAGCCAGCCCTCCAGTCCCCCAGGGCTCTGTTCAGATGGAGCCAGCCCTCCAGTCCCCCAGGGCTCAGATGGAGCCAGCCCTCCAGTCCCCCAGGGCTCAGATGGAGCCAGCCCTCCAGTCCCCCAGGGCTCAGATGGAGCCAGCCCTCCAGTCCCCCAGGGCTCAGATGGAGCCAGCCCTCCAGTCCCCCGGGGCTCTGTTCAGATGGAGCCAGCCCTCCAGTCCCCCAGGGCTCAGATGGAGCCAGCTCAGATGGAGCTAGCCCTGTGGTGGCAGAGCTCAGACCAATAGAGGCCCTTAAGAGGTAACACCCTCATGTCCCTCCTCTCTCACCTTATCGGCCCCCTCTACCCCTCCACTCTCCCCTCCACTCTCCACTCCTCCCCTCCACTCCCTCCTCCCCTCCTCTCCTCCCCTCCTCCCCTCCTCCCCTCCTCCCCTCCTCCCCTCAATAATAATAATATACCTCACAGCGAGTTCAAGAATGTAAAATCAGTTAGAACTGGACAACAGGTCTCTCAATAGTCATCGGGGTCCTGGAGGAAACTAACATCAGGTCCAGCAGTGATTCCTCCGGAACAACACACACACACACACACACACATCCAAAAGCAGAAAGAGAGGAGAGCGAAAGAGAGGGATGGAATGATTTTGAAGGTGTTGCCAGTTAGCAGACACCCCACAGTGTTTGAGATGTGGGTGTTCCAGGGCCAGGGTTAGATAACTAATGACGGGGTGTAGGGAGTCATGTGGTGGGTCGGGTCAGTAATCAGAAGGGCCCTGGTTCGAACCCCGGCTGTGTCAACATGACGCTGTGTCCTTAGGCAAGGCCCTTCACCCTACTCGCCTCAGGGGGAATGTGTGTAAGAAACTGGGATTTCCTATGTGCTTTAAATCACTCATCAATGGAACTATTCATGAGAGTTTGCTATTAATAAGAAGTAGATTGTGCTTATGTGCCAGGGTTAATAAAGGTTCAGGGTCAGGAGAAAGAGAGCTCTAATTATGATCTGTAGTCAGAGAGTTGGGAGCAGCAAATCTCTTTATCTGAGACTATTGTAATGTCATTACTGGCTGACTGTCACTATCTATGTTTACATTCTTCTGCCTTATAAAAGAAGTTCCTTCAGCTCTCAGAGCACAGAGAGAGAGACATGACTGAAACCTGAGTCTCATGTTGTCTTCATTTATTATCAGAGATCTGGTCTTCTCTCCCAATCTGCAGATTGATACATACTTATTAAAATCCATAACACAACTGAACTTAGTCACTCCGAAGAGAAAGAGAAAAACACTTTCTTTAAAAAATGTCCGTGTACTTTCTGTAAGTCTCTCTGGATGAGAGCCACTGCTAAATGACTCCATGTAAACTGCTGTTGTTTTGGTGTCAAACTGAGGTGTCTGAAGAACCCAGCCTGTCATCCACCTGCTGCTTCCTCTGTCTCTCTCTGCTCCTCCTCTGAATATCCTTACATCTCTCTCTCTTTATCTCCCTATCTTCCTTATTTACTCCCCCTTCTGTGTCCCTCCCTCCCTCCCTCCCTCCCTCCCTCCCTCCCTCCCTCCCTCCCTCCCTCCCTCCCTCCCTCCCTCCCTCCCTCCCATCCATTGTAATGCAGCACAGATCTTCCCACACAGACCCTGGACAAAGACTGCTTGTACTCTAGCAGACCTGGACTGAGAGCGTGTGAAGCTGAAATTACCTCACTCATTCTTCCCCTCCTGCATTTTAAACACACACACACTCACACTCATATAGAAACACTAGCAATAACTGCATATACGGGGGGGGTCGTACAAACACACACACACACAAACACACAACTAAAGTGCCAGGCTTCTGCCTCACTCACGTCATGTCAGCACTGGGCTCAGGGACACACACACAACACACACACACACAACACACACACACACACACACAACACACACACACAATGAAAGGCTGCTCTGGCAGCATGTGAGTGTCGGCTGTGTGGGGGAGCCAAGCGCACAGGCAGGCTTTGTGGCTGCTACTACGCATTCAGCTTCCAGAAGGGGGGAAACTTTCCAGGCTGATTTAGCACTGGACCTTGCTGTTATCTGCTGTCTGAAAGGACAGAGCGAGGCTAGCTTCCCTCAACTGGCACTACAGTAGCTAACGCTAACGAGCCATGCTAACAGTTACAGATACACTACATCTTCACAAGAATGGATCTTTCTATCTGGTCCGGCAGAAGGTCAACTGTGTGTTTGTACTCATTCAGGGTTTACATTTACATGACATTTACTTTGTATTTTGTCACTTTTTCAAAGTCACACTTTTTTCATGGTTTGGCTGGTCCTGTGACTTATACTCAGGTGCGACTTACATATAAAAAATAGATAGAATAGATATATAATGGAGAGCTTGATAATGACCTGTTCATTAGAATCAGGTGTGCTGGACGAGGGAG
>CM059298.1:14132500-14367500 GCA_030340665.1 Neosalanx taihuensis | reverse complement strand
CTCATTTTAAGGGACTCTCAACCACACAGAACCTTCGACCTGAAACCCTCCCATTGCACGGCTCTGAAACCATCTAGCAGTAGAAACTATCCAGTCACATCGCTGCTTCGTTCTGGACAACTATTGGTCCTCCTTGTAAACAATTATGGGAGTCAGATGGCTCAGCGGGTTAAGGCGTTGACCTCGTAAGCGGAAGGTTGTGAGTTTGAACACAGTTCGCTGTGGCTATGGGATGTTGTGTCCTTTGGCAAGGCACTTCACCCTACTTGCCTCAGGGAGAATGTCCCTGTACTTACTGTAATTCGCTTTGGATGAAAGTGTCTACTAAATCAATAATTGTAATTGTAATTGAAATGTCATCACTCATGGAATGTCCTGTCATTCATCTGTATTTTGGAATGGTAGAGAAGAGGTGTACCTGGGGATTGCACTCTAAGGTACCCCCCCCCTCACCCCACACACACACACTGACACACACTCCCTGTACCGGTGACAGCGTTGCACAGCAGTGCTCCTATTCTGAGCTGCAGCAGCAGAAGCTCATTTGGGCTTTATCCTCACTTGCTCCCGTCTCTCTATTTCAGTCCTGCAGTTTGGAACATGCTGTTCAGAGAGGACAGAGAGTGGGATGGGGGTAGAGGAAGGAGAGATAGGGAGAGGACAGAGAGTGGGGTGGGGGTAGAGGAAGGAGAGATAGGGAGAGGACAGAGAGTGGGGTGGGGGGAGAGGAAGGAGAGATAGGGAGAGGACAGAGAGTGGGGTGGGGGTAGAGGAAGGAGAGATAGGGAGAGGAGAGACAGAAAGGAGGGGAAACAAAAAAGAAATAGAGAGGGGTGAGGAGAGAGGAAACAGACCCCTCGGTATGGCTCAGTCCAGCCTGTCCAGACCAATAAGCAGCCTAGGAATCCCAGAACCAGAACCACACCAGCACACTAACCATCACACTAACCATCACACTAACCATCACACTAACCATCACACTAACCAGCACACTAACCATCACACTAACCATCACACTAACCATCACACTAACCAGCACACTAACCAGCACACTAACCAGCACACTAACCAGCTCACTAACCATCACACTAACCAGCACACTAACCAGCACACTAACCAGCACACTAACCATCACACTAACCATCACACTAACCATCACACTAACCAGCACACTAACCATCACACTAACCATCACACTAACCATCACACTAACCATCACACTAACCAGCACACTAACCATCACACTAACCATCACACTAACCATCACACTAACCATCACACTAACCATCACACTAACCAGCACACTAACCATCACACTAACCAGCACACTAACCATCACACTAACCAGCACACTAACCATCACACTAACCAGCACACTAACCAGCACACTAACCATCACACTAACCATCACACTAACCATCACACTAACCATCACACTAACCAGCACACTAACCATCACACTAACCAGCACACTAACCAGCACACTAACCAGCACACTAACCAGCACACTAACCATCACACTAACCAGCACACTAACCATCACACTAACCAGGAGATGAGAGGAGAGGGCAGAGGGGGGCTGTCGTTGTGTATTTCTGGGGGATCGCCGACCCTGAAGGTCTCATTCATTTACAGCCAGAGGAGTCATCTATCACATTTCACCATTAAAGAAGTCTACCAGCCACTCAGAGACGATGTGTGTGTCCTGGATTAAAATAAACAGTACCACATGATGTGGCTCCATTTCAGTCCAGTGAGCAGCCTTCTCCCTGCGTCAGGGTGATCTGGCAGTACACCACCTCCGAGACAGAAACACTCGGGTGCAACAATAACCTACTTTATACTTCATAACCTACCTTTCCCTCTTTGTCCCAGCCGTGCTTGCTATGAAGCGCTAGGCACTTCTAACCCACTCTTAATACCAGGTGATCTACCCTCGCCGAGACCAAAACACTTTGAATAGCTGCTGTTTTAAAAAGGTTTCCAGTAGGAGATGTGTGGGGGTGTTTGATGTAGTCTTAATCTGCTCTAAAAAATGGGTTCTATTCATGTGGAGCAGCTTTCTGTGACACTAAGGACTGGGACTATATTGCTTTCTTGACATTCTGCAAACCCCCCCCCCACTGTCCTATGTGTCAAAAAGGCCCCACCTTTAACCCTGGAATAAAGCAGGTTAATTCAGTTTGACCCTGTACCCTGTCGGGCACTGACATGATTAGGAAAGATTTCCTTTAGTCTGACTTCCATCAAGCACATACAATCTAAATGTCTCATTGTAGGTGTGCAAAAAAGTTTGGGAGTCATTCTGGGTCCTGAAGAGAACACAGGGGTTGAGTACACATGGTCTGAAGGTTACTGACAGCCACTCAACACAGGGTGTGTATGAGTCCCCAGACATTAATATGCCACCAGGGTGGCACATGGCATGCTTGCCAGTCTGGTGCCAGCCTACTGCTGTGACATAGCCTAAATGTATATATATATATATATATATATATATATATATATAACACTACATTCTGCCACTTTGGTCAGATGCTAACTGCTATTAAAGTTGAATCTGGCAACTTGGCAGCAGCTATAATTCTCACTTACTTTAGATATCATTTCTTTCCTTTCTTAGATCCTTAATCACATCTTCATATGTTTTATATGCTTCCCTGTATCTTGCTGTATCTTTTTTTATTGTTACTCTGAGTGCTGTACTGTACATTGCACTTGCAGACTGCAATTTCCCTACTACGGGACAAATAAAGGATTATCTTATCTTATCTTACATGTATTTATCTGACTGTTTGTCTGCCTACCTGTCTTCCTGGCTGCTAGTATGTCTCTCTAGGCCTCTGTTTGGTCTAATTATCCATGTATTATCTAGAGCCAGACTTGGGTGACGTGGGCAGTCCTTCAGTATCACACACACAGACACACGTTGCTTGGAAACCGTGTTGACCAGTTTTGTGTCAGTGAGTGTGTGCAGGAGGATGCCACCCTCTGTACACATCAGGAGGGAGTGTGTGTGCCTGCGAGTGTGTATCCACTGTGTGTGCTCTCGTGTGTATCTACTGTGTGTGCCTGCGCGTGTGTATCCACTGTGTGTGCTCTCGTGTGTATCTACTGTGTGTGCCTGTGCGTGTGTATCCACTGTGTGTGCTCTCGTGTGTATCTACTGTGTGTGCCTGCGCGTGTGTATCCACTGTGTGTGCTCTCGTGTGTATCTACTGTGTGTGCCTGCGCGTGTGTATCCACTGTGTGTGCTCTCGTGTGTATCTACTGTGTGTGCCTGCGCGTGTGTATCCACTGTGTGTGCTCTCGTGTGTATCCAGTGTGTGTGCCTGCGAGTGTGTATCTACTGTGTGTGCTCTTGTGTGTATCCACTGTGTGTGCTCTCGTGTGTATCCACTGTGTGTGCTCTCGTGTGTATCCAGTGCACTTCACAAACAAGTGTTATTGTGGGATCCCAAAGTATCCCAGTGGATTGTGGGTAAATGATGATGTCTTTAGGACTCCTCTGTGCTGTTTCAGAAGAGCAACCTGAGCAGGAAGCAGCCACAGAGCTCAGCAGACATGACACAAGCTCTCCATGCATTATGGATGATGCCCTGCTATGCCCACAGCCCAAATCTAATATTCCATCGTTGCTGTAACCTAAGAGAAAGGCTTTGTACAAAAGGTCTGAGGAGTAGTCATCTAGACACTGTTTTTAAAATGAAGACATTTCGACTGCCATCCGGAAGATTGAGAATGACTTCCGGATGGCCTTGATGTTGAAAACAGTGTCCAGATGACTACACCTCAAACCTTTTTCTAAAATGGAACGAATGAGGGTCTACAGTGACTTTAGAGCAAGGCTGATTATCAGTCATACTGAAGCCTAACAATGTGACCTTCACAGATTCTCTGCTGTTTAACACTGCTGTGATAGTGGACAGGGCTGAGCAAACAGACTGGCAATATGCAGTCACATGCACAGTCATCAGCAGGAATGTTGCTAACTCTTGGATTATGGGTTACAGATGAAATATTTTCAATTCCGTTGCCAATCTGATGTTTGACACTGAAACTGACACACAGACAAGTTCTATAAACTCACCGAAAAACATGAAGACACTGTAATGAGTGCCTCTCGTTTCCTGTTGAAGGGACAGCTAAGTCTAAATACCAGTTGTGGTGGAGGCTAGCTGGAAAGCCGTAGTCTGTGTTTGCACCTATCCATTACCACGTTCACTGTGGATGGTTGTTAGCACTCTGTGGGTAAGGTAGCGGGTTCAATTGCAGGGTGAGGGGGTAGGGGGGGAGGGGGGGGGGGCTATCCATCCCGTGAAAACATTAATTTCCTACACCAGACGAACACAATACGCTACAGTGCTATTTTACACCCCACAATTATAGTTCTGATCTGATCTGATTGAAAATGACTCCTGGATATTATTCTCGCTCCTTTCTCCTCTCTCTCTTCCACTCCTCCTCCAGCAGGTACCTGTAAAAAGACAGTAGAAAGTAAAAAGTAGAAAAGAGCTCTTCTGTGGAGGTCGTCCACTCTGCATAAAAACACAATATTCCAGCAGAACTCTTATCTGGCCCCTGATTGGTCCCTTCCCTGACAGTTGGCCTACTCTGCTGACAGCACATGCCACCTCTTCGCCTGTGACACCAAATCTGATTGGATGAGTCTCCTAAGGAGGAGTGTAGCACTGCCTTGGGACTCCATCGTTCCCACTGCACACGATTGTTGTTGTTCTGCTGAGCTAGGGAGAACTGGCAGCATGTTCAGAAGTTCTGGACCTCAGAGGGGAAACCACACTGCAGCTGCGTGCTTTCTTTAAGTTACAAGATCATTCAGAGCACAGATGTCAGATCCTGGTCGGTGAGGGCCGCTATCCTGACAGTTCTAGATGTTTCCCTGCTCCAGCACACCTGACTCTCGTTATCAAGCTCTGTGGGAGCCTCATAATGACCCTTCATTAGAATCAGGTGTGCTGGAGCGCCCTGGAGAACCAGGGTTTGACACCCCTGCTTCAGAGTCATGGTTCTTCAAGGTCTTGGTCATTCTGTACGGTGATGTGAGCGCCCTCCTCTCCCCTTTGCTCTGTTCAAACCCTCAGCTTTCCCCTTGTTTCAAAGCAAATATTCATGAATGTCTGAGTGTTTCCACAGCCAGGGGAGGCAGGGCAAAGCTACACTGTAGCCCCATCTCTCTATCTTCTCCCCTGGTTACTTTCCCTCTGATATATGTATCTGTCCTTTCTCTGTCCTATCCCTTTATCTCTGTCCACCCCTCTTCTCTCCATCCCCACATCCTTCTCAGCCAGCAGGCAATGCTGACGTCTGCAGAAGCAGCGGAGCAAAGCCAAGAGCTGCTTTAAATCACATCCAGCCTCCCCTGGAACACGTGCACGAAGCATTCAGGTGTCAGTGGAGTATCACTGTATGGAGCGCAGTCTGTGCCACGTATTATTATTATGCAAAGGACTCACCAGCGCCTGCATATGTCTGCGCAGCTATCGTTTTAATAGCTGGTAGAATATTTATTCATGGGACACTTGTGAATTTGGCCTGCAGGATGATAAACTACACTGTATTGTTTGATATATTTGAATATAAAAACATGTGATTATGATTTTATGACAATAATTGTAGACCTAATTGTAATACTACTTTGGAGGCCAAAGTAATGCAACACCATGCAAAATCCTTGCTATGCAGGGTAGTGGAATACACTTTTAAGAAAAGAACCTGAAATCCTGAAATCGATAAATGTGATCACCAGCACAGTGTTGAACTTTCTTTGTTAACTTTCTGTTGTCGTTTTATTTGTCTTCTCCTTGTTTTCCACCTCCTCCCTCACTTGTGGTTGAAGGATACAGTGTGTATTGTAACACCACCCCAGCCATCTTCCACACACTGTTCACAGGAATCCTCTGGGAGGTGTTCTGGTGCGGGAAGCTTCCCCCCCTCACTCTCTGAAAAGGCTTTATGGCTGACAGCAAGCGAAGAGCAAGAAGAATACCTGAAGTATTGTAGAGAAGGTTTCAGACGTACACAGCCTAGAGATTTACAGCTCGTACTTCAGGTGCTGTAGTCTCTCATTCGTCCAGGAGTGTTCCATTGTAGAGAAGGTTTCAGAGGTAGTCTCTCATTCGTCCAGGAGTGTTCCATTGTAGAGGAGGTTTCAGAGGTAGTCATCTCAACACCATTTTCAAAATCAATATGTTTTCCACCTCCATCCGGAAGTCATTGATTTTGAAAACAGTGTCCAGATGACTACCACTGAAACCTCCTCTACAGTGGAACACTCCTGGACGAGTGAGAGTCTACAGCACCTGAAGTACGAGCTGTAAATCTCTAGGCTGTGTTCAGACTGATAGAGAGGGTTGGACAATCGGTCTCTCGTTTCACCACCGTTCTGCAATCTCTGGCCCACAGACTCGACCAGACTGTGTGTGTGTTTGCTCCGTTTGATTTGTTTGACTTGAGCGGGGCATGATGTAGCTCCACCCTGCGTGCCCTGGGAGGGTCAACACTGGCTGGGGTTCAGGAACATGACTGGGCGGCCATCGTTATCCACGGAGGCCGTTTAGCGTGCGTGGATGAGTGACGTACGAGACGTTCTCAGGAAGGAAGGAGAGACAGAGAGAGACAGAGAGAGACAGAGAGAGACAGAGAGACAGAGAGAGGCAGAGAGAGGCAGAGAGAGACAGAGAGAGACAGAGAGAGGCAGAGAGAGACAGAGAGAGGCAGAGAGAGGCAGAGAGAGACAGAGAGGCAGAGAGAGGCAGAGAGAGGCAGAGAGAGGCAGAGAGAGACAGAGAGAGCCAGAGAGAGGCAGAGAGAGGCAGAGAGAGGCAGAGAGAGGCAGAGAGAGGCAGAGAGAGGCAGAGAGAGACAGAGAGAGGCAGAGAGAGGCAGAGAGAGACAGAGAGAGACAGAGAGAGGCAGAGAGAGACAGAGAGAGGCAGAGAGAGGCAGAGAGAGGCTGAGAGAGGCAGAGAGAGACAGAGAGACAGAGAGTGGCTGAGAGAGGCAGAGAGAGGCAGAGAGAGACCGAGAGACAGAGAGAGGCTGAGAGACAGCGAGAGGCTGAGAGAGGCAGAGAGAGGCAGAGAGAGGCTGAGAGAGGCAGAGAGAGACAGAGAGAGACAGAGAGAGACAGAGAGAGACAGAGAGAGGCAGAGAGAGACAGAGAGAGGCAGAGAGAGGCAGAGAGAGGCAGAGAGAGACAAAGAGAGACAGAGAGAGGCAGAGAGAGACAGAGAGAGACAGAGAGAGACAGAGAGAGGCAGAGAGAGGCAGAGAGAGGCAGAGAGAGACAAAGAGAGACAGAGAGAGACAGAGAGAGGCAGAGAGAGACAGAGAGAGACAGAGAGAGACAGAGAGAGACAGAGAGAGACAGAGAGAGACAGAGAGAGGCAGAGAGAGACAGAGAGAGACAAAGAGAGACAGAGAGAGACAAAGAGAGACAGAGAGACCTTCTTCAGTCCAACTGACACTCTTAGACAACACTGTCCACTGACAGGTTACTTCCTCAAACACAAAAGGGCATCCACATAGTGCATGCACAAACACACACACACACACACAGACACTGACTGGCCTTTGGCAGTGCTTCTGTGTGCCTTGCTAGAGTGAGAGGTCACTCAACTCTGTTGCCTGCAGAAATGAAGGGGCCAGGTTCACATCACTGATCTTGGCAGATCTGAAGCATCTGTGAGACCCAGTTTGCTGTGTAAACAGTAGGGCCGCGTGCCATATTGGTACCCTATGCAACCCCTTTACTGTGGTACTGTGTGTCAACATGCCACATAGTGACCATTGTAGATGCATGTATACTACCAGTCAAATGTTGGACACATTGTCCCATTCATTTGAATGGGAGGTTGTGTCCAAACTTTTGACTGGTAGTGTATAAATACATACACATATACAGAGGCATGACTCCCATTTCCATATCAGACTGTATAACAAACCCTGCTGACACAGTTGTTGTACCCCGGTCAGAACCACTTCTATCTGCAATATCACATACAATCTTACCTCATGTTATATTCATAGAGTTTTATTGCATTTTCTGTATTTGTTATTTTTTCATATTGTTATTCTGAGTGCTGTACTGTACTTTGCTGTAGCAAACTGAAATCTCCCCACAGTCAGACAAATAAAGCATTATCTTATCTTATATATGTGGTGTGTGTATATGTGACATACTGGTTGTAAGGACAGATTGCATAGGACAGGTGACATGGAGTGAAATGTCACATGAAGTCCAAAGACAAACGACTAAATCCATTGTATCGACCGGCAGTGGCATTCTGAAAGAAACCATGCTGAAATGAATCAGATGAATCAGAATAGTGAATCCCAAATCCACTTCAGATGAGATGTTCCCTACTGTGTGAATCCAGATGCGCCTCTCTGTGTCTCTGTGTCAGTCTGCTGGTGTGTGGATCCATGAGAGCGAGCTGCAGGCTCCTTGATATGCTCAGTATCAGTCAGCAGATCATTGTGGCTGGGATCTTACAGTCAGGCGTTTACGGTGACGTGGAAAGCATTCGACTAAGTGAGGTAAACATTTTTACATTAACATAACCATAGTCACATATGGCTCAACTTACCCCTGGTTATGGCTCAACTTATCCCTGGTTATGGCTCAACTTACCCCTGGTTATGGCTCAACTTACCCCTGGTTATGGCTCAACTTACCCCTGGTTATGGCTCAACTTACCCCTGGTTATGGCTCAACTGAAGTGAGCCAGAGGACAACTTTTGGGGGAAGAGCAATATTTTTCTAACTATTAATTTTTGATCAAATGTGAAGCTTACTAGGGATGCAAAACATCTTGAACTAAATGTGCATAGTCAACATTACTGTTATGGCCTTTGTTTAGATACACCTCTAGTACAAACTGGGTCAAATGACCCCTTTCTCCCCTGTTAGCGTTTACCCAGATGGTTAGCATCATAGCTACGCTAATGACAAGCAGCTATCCTAGCTAGGTGCTGGCTGTGTGGGGGAGGACAGGAACAGGGCGGTTAAAAGATGCCTCCTCCTGCTGAACACAGACTTCTGACCAGGAGCCTCCTCAGATCTGACAGTTTACTGTGAACTGTGGTTCAGATCCACGACAACAACAGCATCCCCTGTGTGTACACACTCCAACCACACACACACACACCATCTCCGCCGTACCCTTCAAAGTGAGAGGGTGGGTGCAGGAATGTTGAACACAACAAGCAAGTCTGCGGTCACAGGGTCTCCACTGTACGGCATGGGGTCACACTGTAAGGCCACATGCAGGTGTGACATTCTACAGGACCCCGCAGAGGAGGGATGGGCCAGCCCTCTGCCAGTCCCTCGGCCTTATCCAGGTCAAACCACTGTGAAATGGGGGGGGGGGGGGGGGGGGGGGGGGGGTGTTGGATAAGGGAGCGAACCAAATACCACATTATAGTTTCCATAAACACTGCATTTGCTCCAACAAAATACCATTCGGACATAAAATACTGTTGAATATAGTTGAGTAACGACTATTAAGAAAGTAAACAGTGATAAGGTACTATTATGGGATTACACAACCATAAAAAATGGAAGAGAGAGAGAGGATGGAAGAAAGAGCGAGAAGAAGAGTGACAGAGAGAGAGAGAGAGAGGGAGAGAGAGAGGGAGGGAGAGAGAGAGGGAGAGAGAGAGAGAGAGAGAGAGAGGGAGAGAGAGAGCGAGAGAGAGAGGAAGAGAGAGAGAGAGAGAGAGAGGGGGGAGCGAGAAAGAGAGAAAAACTGAAAGAGACGTAAACTAAATTCAAGGACTGTGTGTGTGCGTATGTTTTGCGTGGATGTGCTTGTGTGTGTGTGTCTTCCCCAGGATGGTTGGGATTCCAAGGGGCCTGCGTCAAAACAGGCTTCTCTGACTGTGGAGAAGCGTTCTTCCCTCCTCCCTAGGGATGTTTTAACATCTCCAAAAGCCCTTCCTCCCTTCTGAGGAACGCCCCCTCTCCACGTCACACACACACACACACACACACACACACACACACACACACACACACACAGCCAGACCTTCAGAACCGGGCACCACGTCACACTTTTATACAGCTGCACGAACACATCTGCACTGTATATACTTCTGCACTGTGTAGCAAAACATTTCACGCAAAAACTGTGCACACAACAAACTCTGTCACGGGGAGTGGCCATTTTTCAACTGAAGTAATACATCTTCTTGGCTATTATGTGAGTTAAGTCCAGTTGTATGAATACCCCTTTCTCCTGGTGGAAAAGGGGGGAGGGGGGTTATCAGTCAGGTTTACTGGAACTCAACCAGGCACAGGGACATCTACAAAGGTTTCCTTCTCTTCACATATTCAACAGACTTCCTTAAAAAAGTTTTTTGATCAGATCAAATCAACATTTATGTGTGTAGCCCTTTTTACAAGCGATGTCACAGAGGGCTTCATATGTGCCCATAGAACTGCCCCTCAACCAACCTAAACCCTCAAGGAAGACAAGGAGAAACTCCCAGAAAAACTCACTAGAGGAGAAAAAATGAGAGAAACCTTGGAAGGAGCAATTCAGTGAGGGATCCCCTCCTCCAGGGACGGTTTATTGTGGGGCCAACCTACAAGACGATCTTCACATGTCTAAGAAGGAAACAGCTCAGGTCTGCTGTCTAAAAACGTTGGGAGGTGTAAAAAACATGGTGTCAGGTAAATCCACCATGTCTTTCAGAACAGTGTATCGAAATAGGAAGAGCACTTATTTAAAGCATCATAACTGTTGGCGAGACATGGACATATTATGAGGAGGAAATGGATTAGAAGGCCGGGTTGCATGAAAATACTCTTATTAAAATGCTATACCACCAAAAGCATCAATGAAATGTCACACGATAATCCTTTATTTGTCCTGCAGTGGGAAATTTGCAGTTTGCAACAGCAAAGTACAAAACAGCACTCAGAATAACAACGAAAACATATTTTTACATAAATTTTAACTCTATGAATATAACATGAGGTAAGATTGTATGTGATATTGCAGATAGAAGTGGTTCTGACCGGGGTACAACAGCTGTGTCAGCAGGGTTTGTTATACAGTCTGACAGCAGCAGGAAGAACCTGTGGAATCTCTCCTTCACACACCGAGGGTGAACCAGCTTGTTGCTGAAGCTGCTCTCCAGAGCGGACAGTGAGTCCTGCAGGGGGTGTGACTCGTTCAGCATAGATGTTTTGTCAGAACCAAAAATATGAAAAAGGCCTCACATTTAACCCTGAAATATAACAGGTTAATGAAATTGTTACCCTGTACCCTGTTGGACACTGAGCCATGCTGCACATGAATCAGAAAGAGTTGTGAGTTCAAGTAGGGCGTGTTTGTTTTCGGTGAGCAGCTCCTCCTGCAGATAAGCAGCATGTGGGGCTCCAGGGGATGGGGGGGTGGGTGTCTGTGTGTGAGGGATATGTACACAGGGCCACTCCCACACACCACAGCCTCAGACAGGGCTGTTTACTTGACGTCTGTCCGATGGTACAGTAGTCAATGTGCTTTAAAGAAACAACACGAAAAGAAAGAAAGAATGTAAAGATTTCATTCCAGGGTGTTTTTCAGAGACTTTTCAGCCTGAGGCCTTCTCCATAGTAATGGTCTGGACTAATTAGAGCAAGAAGAGCAGCGGTCTCAAACTTCTGCCATCAAGGGTCAAGAGGGTGCAGGTTTCCATGTCAACCAAGCCCCTACACCACCTGATTTCATTAAAGAGTTTCTCTACAGATCAGGTCAGGGGTCAGGTGAGGGCATCCCCAGAACAGCTCACTCAGAACCACCCCCTTATCCCCCCACACCTTATCGACATTCAGCACTATAGTTCACAAAGCAAGAGGTGCCAGCTGGCTGTCCATGCTGTCACCTGTCCATGCTGTCACCTGTCCATGCTGTCTCCAGTCCATGCTGTCACCTGTCCATGCTGTCTCCTGTCCATGCTGTCACCTGTCCATGCTGTCTCCTGTCCATGCTGTCACCTGTCCATGCTGTCTCCTGTCCATGCTGTCACCTGTCCATGCTGTCTCCAGTCCATGCTGTCTCCAGTCCATGCTGTCTCCAGTCCATGCTGTCTCCTGTCCATGCTGTCACCTGTCCATGCTGTCTCCAGTCCATGCTGTCTCCAGTCCATGCTGTCACCTGTCCATGCTGTCTCCTGTCCATGCTGTCACCTGTCCATGCTGTCTCCAGTCCATGCTGTCTCCAGTCCATGCTGTCTCCTGTCCATGCTGTCACCTGTCCATGCTGTCTCCAGTCCATGCTGTCTCCAGTCCATGCTGTCACCTGTCCATGCTGTCTCCTGTCCATGCTGTCACCTGTCCATGCTGTCTCCTGTCCATGCTGTCACCTGTCCATGCTGTCTCCTGTCCATGCTGTCACCTGTCCATGCTGTCTCCAGTCCATGCTGTCTCCAGTCCATGCTGTCACCTGTCCATGCTGTCTCCTGTCCATGCTGTCACCTGTCCATGCTGTCTCCTGTCCATGCTGTCACCTGTCCATGCTGTCTCCAGTCCATGCTGTCTCCAGTCCATGCTGTCACCTGTCCATGCTGTCTCCTGTCCATGCTGTCACCTGTCCATGCTGTCTCCAGTCCATGCTGTCACCTGTCCATGCTGTCTCCTGTCCATGCTGTCACCTGTCCATGCTGTCTCCAGTCCATGCTGTCTCCAGTCCATGCTGTCTCCTGTCCATGCTGTCTCCATGCTGTCATCTGTCCATGCTGTCACCTGTCCATGCTGTCACCTGTCCATGCTGTCACCTGTCCATGCTGTCTCCTGTCCATGCTGTCTCCTGTCCATGCTGTCACCTGTCCATGCTGTCTCCTGTCCATGCTGTCACCTGTCCATGCTGTCTCCTGTCCATGCTGTCTCCTGTCCATGCTGTCACCTGTCCATGCTGTCACCTGTCCATGCTGTCTCCTGTCCATGCTGTCACCTGTCCATGCTGTCACCTGTCCATGCTGTCACCTGTCCATGCTGTCTCCAGTCCATGCTGTCTCCTGTCCATGCTGTCACCTGTCCATGCTGTCTCCTGTCCATGCTGTCTCCAGTCCATGCTGTCACCTGTCCATGCTGTCACCTGTCCATGCTGTCACCTGTCCATGCTGTCTCCTGTCCATGCTGTCTCCATGCTGTCATCTGTCCATGCTGTCACCTGTCCATGCTGTCATCTGTCCATGCTGTCACCTGTCCATGCTGTCACCTGTCCATGCTGTCTCCATGCTGTCATCTGTCCATGCTGTCACCTGTCCATGCTGTCACCTGTCCATGCTGTCTCCATGCTGTCTCCTGTCCATGCTGTCACCTGTCCATGCTGTCTCCATGCTGTCATCTGTCCATGCTGTCATCTGTCCATGCTGTCATCTGTCCATGCTGTCACCTGTCCAACACCATGACCCACCTGGCTGCTGCTGTGTCTCCAGAGAGGCTGCACACTGCCAGCCCACTCTCCACTGATGTTCCCCTCCTCATGCAGACCCTGAGCGGATGAGGACTCCCTCTCCATAATCTACCCTTGCATAACAGCCCTCCAAGTTATCCATTGATGTGGTTAACTCCACAGGACACTGGGGGAAATGTGATTGGATAAGGACTCAACCAACCTGCATGTAAACAGGCAGAGAACGATCCTGTTCTATCACCCTGGGAGGGTTCACTAGTCTTGCATGGCTTCTTACCCTTGTCCTAGTTCAGGCTATAACAGACAGCTAAAGAGGAAGTAATGTTAGAGCTGTTCAGCAGATGACAGTAGGTGACTATAAAACAATCATGAGACAGAAGCCAGGCTAACATGAGACAGGGAGTAAAGTGGCTGAGAGGTCAGAGAATCGGGCTAGTAATCAGAAAGTTGTGATTTCGAATCCCAGCTGTGACGATGTGACATTGTGTCCCTGGTCAAGGCACTTCACCCTACTCGCTTCAAAAGGAATGTCCCTGTACTTACTGTAAGTCGCTCTGTATAAGAGCGTCTGATCAGTGATTAAATATGTAAACAAGTTTCAACATGCTTGACTGCACAATTCCCAACAGTGCTCTGTTAAGACAATGCAAAACACCAGCAGTAGGACTCTATAGCACAAGCTGTACACTGGTGTAGCACTGAAGAAATCAGCCGTAAGAACAGAGTAGCAGAGTTTGGCTCAGAGCGTCAGTGGACTGAGAGTTTCATCTGTCCTGTGTTAAGGTGAAGGAGGTGATGAGGATCACCTCTATCTTCCCCTCGTCCACCATGTGCCTGTAGTCACATGAGACCCAGAACAGAGAAACAGCTTTCAGATCATATCCAGATGCCAGACTGAAGCATGTTCTATAGCACCATTTATGCTGCTAAGAGATCTCTCATAGATCTCCTCAATTCTCAATTCTTTCATAGATCTCATGGTTTGGCTTGTTTGGCAACTTATACACTCAATATATATATATATAATTACACAGGATCCTTATTTTCACCAACACTGACAATGACACAGAGGATGAAAAATTCAATGGATTTAGTGATTGAGTGAGATCGAGAGTTTGGTAAACTTGTTTGCTAGTTATCTGAATAACTGTTAATATGTTACGTTAACATATCAGACACCTGTTCAGCCTGTTGTTATCTATTCTATTGTTCTTACTGGAACTTGCCTTTCAAGATGAAATGTTTGTTCTTAGTCTCTGATTTCATCAAATGTTTTTCCCCAAAAATGCGACTTGAGTCCATCCTTATATATGCTTATTGTCCGGAAAATAGAAGATATATATCTTTTTAAATGACTGGCTGCATTTCAGACCATCCAGATCTGGAGGAGTAGCTTCCATCTTGTAGTTAAGACTGACTGTCAGGTGAGATGCTGTTGACCTGCTCGCCTGCAGGTGTAACCCAGGTGATCAGTGAAAGGCTTTATGTAACTACGCTCTAACGAGCCCAGGAAGGGTTTTACCTCACAGATAAAGGGTTTATTTTAGGATGTAGGACACCTGGAGTACTACCTAGTTGGAACAGTTAGACTTTGCTGATGGTAAAAATGGGGAAATATGATACTGATTTTGGAGACGCATGTGTGCATCAAGTAGATAGACTAATACAAAAATGTAGAGTACACCGAATATTTTCAAGCTTTTAATACAAACTTAATAAACTATCAGTTTCTCTTAACATGTAAGACACTGACTCCAAATACTTTGTTATACCGTTTTTATCAAGTATTGCACAATGTAGGTACAAAATTAATATACGATAACATTTTGTCCATAATATAGCAAAAATCTTTCAACTCTGAACAGAAAATACAACTCTTATGTTTTCAAAAAAGCAAATATTCTTTTCATCCCACCACTACGGAATATTCTGTACACAATCTTTAGAATAGTCAAATTTCTTAAAGATGGATTCATTTAACAATTTCAATAAAAAAAGAAATAACATAAAGTTGCTGCAGCCATCACGGATCACTGGAGTAGTAAAAAGATAGAAATGCAATACCATGTCGTAGAAACAATATATACTCTGATATCTTACAAACTCTGTACTAAATTAAATTATACAATTAGAAAAAAGACCAGGAAACACCCCTTATTTATGCCAATTCCTTGAACAATTGGCGATGTCCAGTTATGTCTTAAATACTGAAAGAGGCCATGAATTGTTTCTTTGTTTGTAGATATGTCTTAAAACAGTCACATAAAAATAATTTTGTGCTTGGTTGGCAAAGAAATAACGATGATGCGTGTCGAAGGTCACCAAGCCTGGACAGCTTGTCCTACAAGCTTTATCGTAAAATAAAAGATTTCACGCAAGGGTGCTGAACGTATCACCCTTGGGTTCATGCTCTTGTACTCGTCACAGAAGGTCTGACAGTTTAACTAGCCACTTTTCCTTGAAATTCCTTTCAAGTTTCCTTTTTTCCTCTCCAAATGTGCATTTTTGTTAAAAAATGTCCCCCTGTTACATATCACTGGTCATGTAGTAGTAGTAGTAGTAATAGTAGTAACATCTTTGTGTACTAGTTGGCCATGACTGGCTGGAATTGCTGGTTAGAATACTGCATGTTGTTCAAGCTGAAATTCAAGCCGTCCATCAGGGACTTGTCATTGAGGCCTCCATAGGCTGCTAACACATCGAAGGCATTGCTGTACTGCAGGGGGCTGAGGTTGATGGCGCTGTCCCCGGGGAAGAGGGCACTCGGGCTCCCCTGGCCGTGGAGGCTGGGGAACACAAACTCCTTGGCGTTGGGGGAGAGGTCGGAGGCCTTCTGGTGCTGCGGCTGTGCGCCCAGGCCCAGCCCATACAGAGAGTGCATGGAGGTGGACATGGCTTTCTGCTTCAGGAGGGTGTTGACATTCAGACCCAGGTTGGTGGGAGAGGTGCGGGACGCCTTGCTGGTGTTGGACCCGCCGCTGCCGTTGTTGTTGCCGCCGCGGCCGCTGCTTTTCATCTTGGTGGAGCCGAACTTGGTGGCGGCGAAGGTGGCGGTGGTAAAGGTGAGCGGCTGGGTGGAGCGGGGCATGAAGGTGGGGCTGACGGAGGCAGAGTGACCGAAGGGGGGCGACGGGGAGCTGGACGTGGGAGACGGCCCAGCAGGCTCGCTGATGGGCATGAAGACCTGAGCCTCCGGGTTGAAGCTGTTCTTGATCTCCTTGTCCAGCTGCTCCAGCCCGCTGCTGCTCTCGTTGCTGTCGTCCACGTACAGCACCTTGACGGGGCCCTTCTCCCCTATCTGGTAGGACACCTCGAAGGGGTCGATCCACACGCTCAGGTCTTGGGGAAGGTTGTGACGGACGTCCTCGATGTCCAGGCCGCTCTCCTTGGCCGCCTTCTCCACCACAGGATCCACCTTCTCCCCTACGTGGATGCACCTGAATCCTGAGCCCTTATATGGCTTATCCGGGTACCAGTGACCCTCGTATTTCTTCTTCAGCTGGCGTTCCAACTCCTCGCCGAAGATGTTCACGCGTCGCCGCGGTAACTTGTTGTACAGGTAGGAGATGATGAAGTTGAGAGCTACTTGGATTTCAAGCTGCATAGCTGGCTGCTGAGATGGCTCTGGTCTGGAGAGAGTGTGGCTGGCCTCGGTGGGGTCCGGTGGGGTGGGTTGGCTTATCCGTGGTGGGTGACAGAAGGAGCTATCCAGGCGAGGAAGAGCCAGGCTACAGCCAGGGGGAAACAGCTTCTCGTTACTGTGTTTTTTTTCCTTTATTCGTTTTTAGGTGCTGGTTTTAGATGTGGACTCCTTCCACAGGCTAGTAATATATATATTTTTCCCCTGGAACAACAAAAGGATGATACAAGCTATTAGTACAATTCAGTCAGGATTCAAAGATTGTCATTCAAGGCTTATTCAAATTAAACATGTATACTTGAGTTTCCTTTCCGCATTCGTATGCCATTTAACGTAAATTCTAAAAATAAGATTTGCTGTTAAGATGAAATGGTATACATGGCTGAGTGGATACGCCTACTACAGCAAAGTGTGTTGGAGTGCAAAGCAATTCCCTTTAAACGTTAACTCTTAATGGGGCTTTGGAAGCTGAAGACACACTGTAGATTGTTGTCTACATAACTTCAACCATGTCGAACGGTAGCAACTGTAAAGCTGCAAAATCATTGAACACTTGACTGTCCTGTATAACAAATAGGACAACATAATCACAAACATAGCGTTGTTTAAACTGAGGTTTCTTTGAGCACAATTAGAAACGGTTTTAATTGTGCAAAATGGAAAAATTATATTCGATCGTGAACTGAACTGACCAAGAACTAGACAATGTATTCAGGGGGAAACAGCAACATCACAGCACAAGTTGAAACTATGCAAGAGAACCTGGATGAGCTGGTGGAGAACAGTGTGTTTGTCCTGTGAGCTGGTATGGAATCACGTTACATAATGACATGTTCCAGAACACTAGAACCCTGATCTAGAACCTTGTTACAGTGTTGCCAGATGCCAGAGACCCACTGAGTTCCTGACAGAGAGAAAACCAAGGCTGAACCTGCCACAGTGGAGTACCATCCACCTGAACCTTCTCCTTCCTTCTGTTTAGTCCATGAAAGACAGGCTGCACGTCACTGAGGATCAGCTGCTTATTGTGGAGTCCAAACCAAATGAGACCCCAAATAACAGCTTTAGAATCCATCGTTGGTCTTTAAAAATACAGACTGAGATGGAAAATTCAACGACCAAACCTGAATTCCCCCATTAGTCTACTGAGCTACAAATACACGTTCACTGGTTAGGAACTGTTTTTAATCCCAGTCCCTAAGGCTGAATATGGAGTTAAAACAAGACACTGATAACCTGTGACAAGTATAAATATTTAACAAATGACACACCTTACTATCTCTCCATCTGTTATTATGTTCATCCCAATGGCTTTGCACGGGCAAATTGGTTAAATAGATTTAAAAACTCTTAGTCTAATAGTCTCCCTTGGCTGGTTACCCCTCCCAAAGTTATGGACTGACGCAGCAAATCATCTTAATACGAAAATAAACTGCAAAATTACCTGGAAAACTACAAAGAATCCTCCATACTAACTAACCACTGGAGGAGATAGGACACGGGGTGGGGAATAACAGCAATTGCAAATATAATACTTACGTTTTAGTACAAAATAAAGATTCTCAGTAGTTTTGAAGTACCGTTAGTGCAAATAGAAACGCGTAGATATAAATACTTTCTTCACATGTCATATATTTAACATAAAAAAGTATTCCAGTACGTGTTGATGTGAGGGGATTATTGTATATTATTAGTATCTTTTTCTGGTTTCCTCTTCAACAGGGTTGCAGCGTTGCTCCCTCCTACCTGGGAGACTAAGTGCCCCTCCGCTGTCACCTCCCTGTATTTATAGCTTTCCTCCGCCATGGGCACGAGGTGGGCGGTGATGCGGCTTCAGAGGTCAAAACAATGCGAGCGCATTATCCTAGTGTGTGATTGGTCAAATATCTGGAAAACTACCAACTCGCCTGTTCATTGGTCACCTTCCTCTGTCAATCTGATTTCACGGACAGAGGATACGGTTTACGTCACAGCTTCGTGAACTGACAGCCAAGAAAAAAACATTTTCTTTTAAGGCTGAATACTAACTCACATTAATATTTGACCCGTCTGGATTTTCTGCAAATGTATACTTATTAAAATCAGGTTCATATAGTCTCTTCAATTATACCAAATAGCCTATTCGATTTAACCAGACAGCTTACATTTTAGACAGAAAAACTCATGCTACACATGATAAATACATGTTATAATTTGCCCTTGCAGTCACTTAAAATATAATACATTTACGTAATGTAGAATAGTTGTGGTAAACTAACTAATTGACAGTATGACCTAAGTGAACAGTACAGCTGGAGCAGAAAGCGGGCGGGGTTTACAGTCATAGAAAAAATACCTGAGCGTTGATTGGTTTAAAACGGGGCTGGAGCCCTCTGGTGATTGGTGTTCCCGTATCCAAGGTGCTGATGTAGCTTCGCACGTCATGCCTGTGTTCATGGGCCAGGCATTTAAAGTTTAAAGTTACCCCTACCGTTCATCACCCCGGATAGTTGAAAAACTAGATTTAAAGAACTAGATTTAAATAACTAGATTTAAAGAACTGTAATGTAAAGGTGTCATTTTGAAACTGATGTGCCCGGCCACTATTTTACCACCTTAATAATGACATTGACATTACCATAATAAGCGCCACCCTGTAATTCATATACTTCAGCTGTTCTTTTCATACTTCTCATATTCAAAGTTCAGTGGCAGACATTCTTCAATCACTTTTAAGTTCACCCAGCAACCAAAACAGGGACACAGGGAAACATTAAACCCTGAGCTAAACCCTAATTAAAGTTCAACACTACAGGGCAACAAAAGAGACTAACCCAGGAGATACAAGATAATCCTAGATAACAATTTTGTTTGACAAAGAAAGTATTAGTGGTCAATATGTTGGGCTCCTTCAAGGCTTTTATAAGGGACACACACTTTACATTGAGTCATTTATCAGACACTCTTATTCAGAGCGACTTGGCAAGTACAGGGACATTCCCCCCTGAAGCAAGTAAAGGGCGAGTAAAGGGCCTCAGATGGCTCAACGGGTTAAGGCGTTGGCCTCATGATCGGAAGGTTGTGAGATCGAGCCCCCGCTGTGGCTATGTGACGTTGTGTCCTTGGGCAAGGCACTTCACCCTACTTGCGTCAGGTAGAATGTCCCTGTACTTACTGTAAGTTGCTTTGGATAAAAGCATCTGCTAAATGAATAAATGTAAGTAGGGTGAAGTGTCTTGACCGAGGGCACAATGACATGTTGGCATGGCCGGGGCTCGAACTGACTACCTTCTGATAACTACCCCGATTGCCTAAACGCTCAGCCACATGACTCCCCTAATTATAATGGATCCAGCTCAGTATGTAATTAGCAGTATGAGCATCTGGGTTAGGCGTTGACTTGAGTACTACTGTGAGCTGTGTGTTCCTGTCCATGCTGTCACTACCTCAACAGCTTAGAGGAACCCGCACTCTCTATGCTAAGCCTCACCTTCTGGAAATAACATTAGCTCTCTGACTGACACTGTTTCATTGTGGATGTTTTTCTGACCTGCTGTCCTGTCTGTGTGTGTCTGCATGTTGGTTTGCTTTTCATTGAGTTTGCAAGTCAGTTTGCAAAGTGTGTGTCTGTGTGTGTTTGTGTTTATTTACATGTGCCTTCAGCTGATTGATCCTCTGTTTTGTCTAAGCAACAATCCTACAATAAACCCTCTGCTATCTGGCGCTGGTGTTATTTATTCCCATCAACAGCACCAAACCTTTAAGATCTTTAATCCCTCAATCTGTCAGATTCTGCCTTCACCCCCCCCAACCCTTTTCCTCTGAGGAAGAGGAGAACGAGAAGACAAAAAGCAAGTTCCGTCCTGCAGGTCTTTCTCAGAACTGTGACTTTCTTAATGATTCAACTTTAGCTTTCATTGTAGGCTTCTAAACATAATGCATTTTAACCCTAACCCTTAATGTAATGATCAAAGATTGGAGTAATATGCTACAGTCATTAAAACGAATAATATACTATACTTAATAGTATTTAGTATAAACAACATACTTCTTTCCGGTAGTCAGAGACTGCATGCGTTATGAAGTGATGTCAGTTATGTCACAGGCTCAGTGTGAATCATTTCCACTATGACTGACCAACAAGTCCCTCAATAAGTCATTGTGATCCTGGAGGAAACGCCAGATCCAACAAATCATTCATAAGTATGGTTCTTCTCCTGGAACAAGTGTGCATGCTGGGATACCTGCAAGCAGTGAGGTGCAGTAGTCCATCTTGATAAGGACTTGGACTAGCAGCTGGGTGGAATGTTCAGACAGGTATCTTCTGATCATACAGATGTTGTAGTAGAGGGTGAATCTACAGGAATGGGAGACTGCAGCAAATCATTTATTTACTGGTCTGGTCAGTTATCTCTCTCTTTCAACACAGCTAGCTACAAGAAGATTGCCTTGTATTCCAAAAACAAAATTGGATTTTGTGCCAACACACAAGCACAGACACCCACATGCACACACTTGATTTGTCACTCACACAAGACCATTTGTTTCCAAGCTCTCCCACACCACCCTACCCCAAACACACTAACACATTTGCACACTCCACCAGCCCATCACCTCTCCCCTCCTCGTCTTTTTTCTTAAGATCAAATTGAGAGCCTTTGACGTCACAGGTTGGTATAACTTAACACTGGTGTGCAAAGTGCCCTGGGCTTCCCTTCACTAACTGATGCATGGCCCCTTTGAAGTGCAAATGAAGAGAGGGTGCCTGAAAGATAGAAAGAGACAGATAGAGAGAGAGAGAGAGAGACAGATAGAGAGAGAGAGAGAGAGAGAGAGAGAGAGGGAGAGAGAGAGAGAGAGAGAGAGAAGGGGGGAAGTAGCTGAAATAGATACTATGGCTGACAGACGCAGTTTTCTCTCTTTCCTTCCTTCTTTCTTCTTCGTTTAAAGTTATTGAGGTATTATGCACAATACATTTAGCAGAATCCATCATGGAAAACCACTACCTAATCCTCCCCTCCCCAGTAGAGGGGCACATTAACATTAAGATGGGGCAGGGGTAGGCAGCCTTGGTCCTCGAGAGTTATAGTCTTGAAGGTTTTAGATGTTTCCCTGCTCTAGCAAACCTGATTCTAATCAATAGGTCGTTATCCAGCTCTGTGGAAGACTCATAATAACCATTCATTACAATCAGGTATCATGGGAAACTTCTAAAATCTTCAGGACTATAGCTCTTTAGGACCAGGGTTGCCGTACCTTTGAGCTAGGGGAAACATGCTGCCCAGAAATGCAGGAAAGCTAACGATCTTAATAAGGTTCTAGGTAGGGCTCTGCTGTGGTGATGGATGGGCTAATTCTGTTGGCATTATCCAGTTCAAACATTAAGAGGTAGTCTGTGTCATACACACCATCTAAGAAGTGTTTCCCTGTCTTTCTTCACTTGTTTAGCCGGCACAATAGCATCAGCATTTGTGTGTGTATGTTGGCTGGCTCTATAGCATATCATAACAACGTTGACTAAGGCTTTTACTTTGTTAAACATTAAGGCACACACACACACACACACACACACACACACACACACACACACACACACACACACACACACAGCACACACACACAGCACACACACACACAGCACACACACACACACACTGGGTGAGGCCTTCTTGTACAGAACATGTAAACACAGATGTTTAGGCTATCTGTTCCAACACCATCAACAGACTTTCTCCTTGAGTTGGTCTCTTACATAATGTCTCCACACACCCAACCAGGTGGTGTACTGAGCCACACCTTCCCCAGCCCAGCCGTCTACCACGGAGAGCAGGGGACCAGGGGGACCAGGGGACCAGGGGCTAGGGGACCAGGAGACCAGGGGGACCAGGGGACCAGGGGTTAGGGGACCAGGAGACCAAGGGGACCAGGGGACCAGGGGACCAGGAGACCAGGGGGACCAGGGGACCAGGGGACCAGGGGCTAGGGGACCAGGGGGACCAGGGGACCAGGGGACCAGGAGACCAGGGGGACCAGGGGACCAGGGGACCAGGGGACCAGGGGACCAGGAGACCAGGGGGACCAGGGGACCAGGGGACCAGGGGCTAGGGGACCAGGGGGACCGAGGGACCAGGGGACCAGGGGGACCAGGGGACCAGGGGACCAGGGGCTAGGGGACCAGGAGACCAGGGGACCAGGGGACCAGGGGGACCAGGGGACCAGGGGCTAGGGGACCAGGAGACCAGGGGACCAGGGGACCAGGGGGACCAGGGAAGAGTCACAATGGACTGTGGCTGCGTTCAAGGACACAACCATTAGATAACAGAGATAATGATAAGGTTTGTTTTTGGTCCTCACATGAAAAAGGGAAGCCTGAGTATAATTGCTGGTTTCTGTTTTAAGGCTCAGTTGATACAAGGCCTGCTGCCTGTATGGAATATGTCTGTGCTGTGAGACGCTGGATCAACTGTAGCTTTGTGAACAAGAGCAGAACCTTTTCAGATCAGTCATTTGGTAGGTTATGTATAATGGTATGAGTGTTTCTCTACAACCGTCGATCTGGGTCTATATGCCTGTGCGTTTGTGTTTGTTGGGGTGTGTCAAAATGTGACACAATTAAGATAAGAGCACATCCTTTATTTGTCCTATAGTGGGGAAATTGCAGTTTGCAACTTCAAGGTACAGTTAAGCACTCAGAATAACAATATTGATTATATAGATTAGATTAGATTTCACTTTATTGTCATTACACGTGTACCAGTACAGGCTAATAAAATGCAGTTAGCAATAATATGAGATTACTATGACTGAGTGGCGTTCACTAACACGCATTCCCTCCTCCCATTACTGAATCAGTCGCCACTTCAGAGCTCACTAGCATGAGCGCTAATTCTTTTTAATCAGTAAGAATGTACTACAATAGGGAGCATGTGGTGCAATAGGTTAGGGTGGTGGGCTGGTAATCAGAAGGTCCCTGGTTTGAACACTGACTGTGTCAACATGACGTTGTGTCCTTGGGCAAGGCTCTTCACCCTACTTGCCTCGGGGGGGAATGTCCCTGTACTTGCTGTAAGTCTCTCTGGATAAGAGCGTCTGCGAAATTACTAAACGTAAATATGTACACTGCATCTACTGGTTTTATATAGCTGCTGTACTGTGGAAGCAGTTACATGGATGAATGGCAGATGCGTGTGCAGCATACAGACTAGTTCTACAATACAACAAGGGAAACCAGCAGATTTGAAGCTCCAAGTGTAAGACTATTGGAAGCATTTCAAGATGTTGACGTTTTCCTGCTCCAACACACCTGATTCAAATAATTAGTCATTATCAGGCTTTTGCTGAGCTTCATAATGACCTATTCAGAATCAGGCTTTAGAGATATTTTAAGCAAGTTAGATGCTAAAGACTGCGTGTAATATTTATATTACTATTGTAATAATGTAATAATTTGGCCTTGTGCTGTCTGATTTGGGTCAAAGTCTAAAGTCTACGGTCTATAGCAGGGGTGGGCAGCCCTGGTCCTCGAGGGCCGCTGTCCTGAAGGTCTAAGATGTTTCCCTGCTCTAGCACACCTGATTCAAATGAATGGGTCGTAATCAAGCTCTGTGGAAGCCTGATAATTATAATCAGGTGTGCTGGAGCAGGGAAAGATATAAAACCTTCAGGCCAGTTGCCCTTGAGGACCAGGATTGCCCACCCCTGGTCTATAGACTGTCTCATGCTGAGTTAGTGGGTATACAGACAGATAGAAAGACACAAATGGACCATTCCAAGATCCAAACTTGAACCAATATGTAGCCACATACATTATCAAACTACTATTCCCTGGGAGCCTGAAATGTCACTGAGTCATTTCAGGACATCGCAGTTCAACCTGGACACATGAAAACAACATATTCCAGTTGAAAAGGCTCACAGCTGGAATAAGATGACTGCAATTACTTTCTGAGGGGGAACACAGAGTGATGTGACCACAGACGGTCTAGACGGCTCCCTGCGGTACTTCCCACACGGTGGGCATTTGTGTGAGCATGTGTGTGTGCGTGTGTGTGTGTGTGTTTGAGTGATTGGGTGGGTGGGTGTTTGGATGTGTGTGTGTGGGAGTGCATGCACACGTTTTTGTGTGTTTTTTTGCAACAAGCTCTTCACAATCTCCACACACTGGTCTCTCTTCTCCAGCCTTTACATCATGGCTCCTGCCTCAGTACACCTAAGAGATGAAGCAGAGGATAAACCCTGAAGCTGCCTCTGAGGTGACTCACTCACTCGCCTTCCAAACACGGAAAAACTCAAACTGAAACGAGCGTAAACAGGTCCCATCAGTGATGTCACGGTTGTCGCGGCAACCATTCTCACGGTTCGATCCCGGTCTTCTAACGGCCTTTTTTGGACAGCAAGCGCGTGCTTGATTCATGGGCTTGTAATATGTGTTGTGTCCAGTTCATCTTCTATGCTGCTGAATGCAGGCATGGGGGGAGGGGGGGAGGGAGGGGGGAGGGGGGAGGTGAGGGGGATCAGTTAATGGTCAGGGTAGATCAATCATCAGGGGTCATTGTTTGCACCATCCTGCTGCACAAAATTCCGTGTTTGTGCAAATTTATGACTAATAAACCAATTGTGATTCATATTTACATTTAGCAGATGCCCTTATCCAGAGCGACTTACAGCAGGTACAAGGACATTCCCCCCTGAGGCAAGTAGGGTGAAGTGCCTCGCCCAAGGACACAACATCATGTAGGCACAGCCGGGAATCAAACCTTATAACCTTCCAATCACTAGCCCAGCGCTTTAACCGCTGAGCCACATGACTCCCTTATTATACATGTTAGTTAGTCAGACAAGGCTACTCTGTACCATCAGAGCAACCTGCTCCCTCCTTCCTTCAGAATAATTTTATTCTTGACATTTGGGGTGATGGAGAGGGAGGAAAAGAGGAGGGGAAGAAAGGAGATGGAAAAGAGGAGGGGAAGGAAGGAGATGGAAAAGAGGAGGGGAAGGAAGGAGATGGAAAAGAGGAGGGGAAGAAAGGAGATGGAAAAGAGGAGGGGAAGGAAGGAGATGGAAAAGAGGAGAGGAAGGAAGGAGATGGAAAAGAGGAGGGGAAGGAAGGAGATGGAAAAGAGGAGGGGAAGGAAGGAGATGGAAAAGAGGAGAGGAAGGAAGGAGATGGAAAAGAGGAGGGGAAGGAAGGAGATGGAAAAGAGGAGAGGAAGGAAGGAGATGGAAAAGAGGAGAGGAAGGAAGGAGATGGAAAAGAGGAGAGGAAGGAAGGAGATGGAAAAGAGGAGAGGAAGGAAGGAGATGGAAAAGAGGAGGGGAAGGAAGGAGATGGAAAAGAGGAGGGGAAGGAAGGAGATGGAAAAGAGGAGAGGAAGGAAGGAGATGGAAAAGAGGAGGGGAAGGAAGGAGATGGAAAAGAGGAGGGGAAGGAAGGAGATGGAAAAGAGGAAGGGAAGGAAGGAGATGGAAAAGAGGAGGGGAAGGAAGGAGATGGAAAAGAGGAGGGGAAGGAAGGAGATGGAAAAGAGGAGGGGAAGGAAGGAGATGGAAAAGAGGAGGGGAAGAAAGGAGATGGAAAAGAGGAGGGGAAGGAAGGAGATGGAAAAGAGGAGGGGAAGGAAGGAGATGGAAAAGAGGAGGGGAAGAAAGGAGATGGAAAAGAGGAGGGGAAGGAAGGAGATGGAAAAGAGGAGGGGAAGGAAGGAGATGGAAAAGAGGAGGGGAAGGAAGGAGATGGAAAAGAGGAGAGGAAGGAAGGAGATGGAAAAGAGGAGAGGAAGGAAGGAGATGGAAAAGAGGAGGGGAAGGAAGGAGATGGAAAAGAGGAGGGGAAGAAAGGAGATGGAAAAGAGGAGGGGAAGGAAGGAGATGGAAAAGAGGAGGGGAAGGAAGGAGATGGAAAAGAGGAGGGGAAGGAAGGAGATGGAAAAGAGGAGAGGAAGGAAGGAGATAGAAAAGAGGAGGGGAAGGAAGGAGATGGAAAAGAGGAGAGGAAGGAAGGAGATGGAAAAGAGGAGAGGAAGGAAGGAGATGGAAAAGAGGAGGGGAAGGAAGGAGATGGAAAAGAGGAGAGGAAGGAAGGAGATGGAAAAGAGGAGAGGAAGGAAGGAGATGGAAAAGAGGAGAGGAAGGAAGGAGATGGAAAAGAGGAGGGGAAGGAAGGAGATGGAAAAGAGGAGGGGAAGAAAGGAGATGGAAAAGAGGAGGGGAAGGAAGGAGATAGAAAAGAGGAGGGGAAGGAAGGAGATGGAAAAGAGGAGGGGAAGGAAGGAGATGGAAAAGAGGAGAGGAAGGAAGGAGATGGAAAAGAGGAGGGGAAGGAAGGAGATGGAAAAGAGGAGAGGAAGGAAGGAGATGGAAAAGAGGAGGGGAAGGAAGGAGATGGAAAAGAGGAGAGGAAGGAAGGAGATGGAAAAGAGGAGAGGAAGGAAGGAGATGGAAAAGAGGAGGGGAAGAAAGGAGATGGAAAAGAGGAGGGGAAGGAAGGAGATGGAAAAGAGGAAGGAAGGAAGGAGATGGAAAAGAGGAGAGGAAGGAAGGAGATGGAAAAGAGGAGGGGAAGGAAGGAGATGGAAAAGAGGAAGGAAGGAAGGAGATGGAAAAGAGGAGAGGAAGGAAGGAGATGGAAAAGAGGAGGGGAAGGAAGGAGATGGAAAAGAGGAAGGAAGGAAGGAGATGGAAAAGAGGAGAGGAAGGAAGGAGATGGAAAAGAGGAGGGGAAGGAAGGAGATGGAAAAGAGGAAGGAAGGAAGGAGATGGAAAAGAGGAGGGGAAGGAAGGAGATGGAAAAGAGGAAGGAAGGAAGGAGATGGAAAAGAGGAGAGGAAGGAAGGAGATGGAAAAGAGGAGAGGAAGGAAGGAGATGGAAAAGAGGAGGGGAAGGAAGGAGATGGAAAAGAGGAAGGAAGGAAGGAGATGGAAAAGAGGAGAGGAAGGAAGGAGATGGAAAAGAGGAGGGGAAGGAAGGAGATGGAAAAGAGGAAGGAAGGAAGGAGATGGAAAAGAGGAGAGGAAGGAAGGAGATGGAAAAGAGGAGGGGAAGGAAGGAGATGGAAAAGAGGAGGGGAAGGAAGGAGATGGAAAAGAGGAGGGGAAGGAAGGAGATGGAAAAGAGGAGAGGAAGGAAGGAGATGGAAAAGTGACCGGCTGCTGCTTCAGTAATGAAGGGGAGGTTGAGTGGGCCAGCGTGCGCCTGACAAGACTCACTGTTGTTCCCAGCTCTCCAGCAGACGGACGATGACTGAGCATGCTGGTGGAAATAAAAGGGGAGAGAGAGGAGCGAGGTGGATGACGTGGAGGAGAGGAAGTGAGGAAGAGAGAGAGGCTTCAGGTAGAACATTCAAGAGAAGTGAAGGAAGGACGATAAAACAGAGGGAGAGGCGAGTTCTCAGCTCCAGATGGTAATACCCAGACTTCAGAGAGAGAGAGAGTAAAAAAAAGACACACACACACATGCTCACACACACTTTGTCCAGTGAGGCGTCAGGGTACGTTTAAATGTCCTTTAGCCTAATGATGCGTGTGATTCAAAGGTGTGTGTGTGTGTGTGTGCGCATGTATGTACGGTATGTATGTATACTACCAGTCAAATGTTTAGACACATGGTCCCATTCATATATGTATGTACTTATGTATGGTATGGATGTATGTACAGTATGTATTTGTGTGTGCATGTGTGTGCTTATGTCTCTGTCAGTGAGCCCAGCTTACTTTCATTACAGTCCCTGCTCTATACACAGCAGCTCTCAAGAGCACAGAACCAGCTGGGCTTGGATCAGTCTCTTTGAATACATCTATTTTTGCGGTACAGACGAGCAAAACTCCAGAGATTCATTAACAGATTCATTTTCTCTCTTTTATTTGGACCTCTCTCCATTTAGAAACCTAGAGAGGAGCAAGGTTTCCTGTGTCAAACTGTTCTCCTCCTCTCCTCCTCCTCTCCTCCTCTCCTCCTCTCCTCTCATCCTCTCCTCCTCTTCTCCTCTCCTCAACAGATCACAAAGCACTTTGTGACACCAATTCACCATCTAAAATATCCAGCACCTTGCCAAAAAAGCATACAGTACCTGTGAGGTAGTTTTGACGTTAGACAAAGTAACAGAGTTACAGCACAGCAGCTTTACATGTTACTGTATGGTTTATACTGGTTTATGGTTTATACTATACATGTTTCACTTCACGTCAGTCGAAATGACGCTCCATAGACTCAGAGAGGTGAGGTCATTCTCTAACCATTCTAGGATCATCTGGGTGAATGGGATTGTAATATAGGATCCAATCTCATAATCTGATTTGTTGTGTATAACATATCACAACAACAACAACAACAATGCCATTGTTTGTGCATCCAAAATAACCAGATCAAAATAGATATTTTTCAATCATTATCTTGGACTATTTCCAAATGTATTTTTTTGGATTGAAGAATATGTATACTAAACTGCAAAAAGCTACTTTTGGTCATTCTTGACTGGGTGAATATTGAGGGCTGTCTTGTATTCAGGATAATGGCAGTTGATATCTTGTGGGACCTGCTGGTGGACAGCTCTCACACACACAGTCATTATGCAAGCCCACATGTATTTTTAGCACCGTATCAGTAATGGAGGCAGGCCCGCCCACTACTGCGCCCCAGGGCCCCAGGCTCCGTGTGCTTATTTTCACTGTGAGAAGGACAGCAGATGGAACAGCACATCCACAGCACATGACTGGGGAAGATCTCAGTCCCGAGGTCCCCAGATAAAGTGGGGGTTCCTGGAGGAGAGAGAGAGAGAGGAGGACAGGGGAGGGAGAAGGGAGAAGGAGAGGGGAGGGAGACAACGGGGGAGAGGAGAGGGAGAGGAACGGAGGAGAGGAGAGGGAGAGGGGAGGAGGAGAGGAGAGGGAGAGGGGAGGAGGAGAGGGGAGGGAGACAACGGGGGAGAGGGGAGGGAGAGGGGAGAAGGAGAGGGGAGGGAGACAACGGGGGAGAGGAGAGGGAGAGGAACGGAGGAGAGGAGAGGGAGAGGGGAGGAGGAGAGGGAGAGGGGAGGAGGAGAGGGGAGGGAGAGGGGAGGAGGAGAGGAGAGGGAAAGGGGAGGAGGAGAAGGGAGGGAGAAAGGAGGAGTGTGGGAGACTCAGGAACAGGAAAGCAGCCCTGGTACCAGATGATGGGATGATAATACCAGATATCAATGTGCATTTGGGACGCAGCAGGATCTTTAGGTTTCTATTCCTGTGTGCTTGTCATTAGAACCTCTCATTACTGTTGGTATTGTGTGTCTGTGTGTGTGTTTGTGTGCATGTTTGTGAACGAGTGCAGTAATGTTTGCATGATGCTCGTCTCTGTCAGACTAAATACATCCAGCAGAGCACACACATCAACATAATAAGCACCTGTGGATCAGGTATATTGTGAAACGTGGCTGAGCGGTGAGGGAGTCAGGCTAGTAATCACAAGGTTCCTGGTATGAACCCCGGCTGTGCTAACATGACGTTGTGTCCTTGGGCAAGGCACTTCACCCTACCTGCCTCAGGGGGGAATGTCCCTGTACTTACTGTAAGTCACTCTGGATAAGAGTATCTACTAAATCACTGAAGGTTAATGTAATGTAATATTGTCATGCAATTAATAAAGTAATCTAGTGACACAATTGCTTCTACACTATGAATTATTGTATGCTTTAAAAGGCACATCATGAGAACACAGACCCTAACCACTTGGCACAATCCAACATCATTATGCACAGCACTAAATATGTATAACGAGAGCGTTCTGTTCTTCACTGCTGACCGCAGTAAGAACCTTCTGGAAAAAAAGCACTTTGGTCTCAAACGGATGGAGGCAAGATGCAAAAGGATGAGGACATAATGACACAGGCCCTGTCGAGGAGGAAGGACCCGAGGAATGTGGCGTCCATCCAACTGGCCTGCATGAAATAGAGAGCAGATACAATCAATACAAAGACTGCAAGCTGAAAATACCTGAAGCAGTGAAACATGAGCGCTGAGAAGGAGACTCAAGCCCCTAATAACACAGCAGCATCCAGCAGCCTGACATGATGTCTCACCGTGCTGATGAGTCATGTGGCTGAGTGGTTAGGGAGTCGGGCTGGTAATCAGAAGCTACCCGGTTCGAACGCTGGCTGTGCCAGCATGACGTTGTGTCCTTGAGCAAGACACATTTACTCTTTTTTTTTTTTAAGGCACTTCACCCTACTTGCCTCAGGGGGAACGTCCCTGTACTTCCTGTAAGTCGCTCTGGATGCACAAGACCCAAGTTGAGCATTGGGTTTTGATGTTTCAATGTCCAATTAACACTTTCTAGAGATATGACTGTTTAGCCTGTGTTCTGCTGCTCTCTTTCACCAACCGTCCCTGGAGGAGGGGATCCCTCAATGAATTGCTCCTTCCAAGGTTTCTTCCATTTTTCTCCTCTAGTGAGTTTTTCTGGGAGTTTCTCCTCGTCTTCCTTGAGGGTTTAGGTTGGTTGAGGGGCAGTTCTATGGGCATATGTGAAGCCCTCTGTGACATTGCTTGTAAAAAGGGCTATACAAATAAATGTTGATTTGATTTGATGCAGAAATGTGGTGAGAAGCCAGAGTTTCCTGTAAACAGTCTTCTAGTACACAGCGTCAAACACCCTCAATTGAATGGGACACCGTGTCCAAACCTTTGACTGGTGGTGGACCTCATTAAGAAGTGGAACAGGACATCATAATACTGTTGCCATGGGACTTTCCATTCCATCTTGTGGATTGTCCTGTCCCAAGAATTTTAGGCTACACAGAATTATTTCTACATAATGTAAAACACTAATGACAAAACATAAAGTACTGCTGCAACATTTGTGAAAATTGATGCTGAAACCATCCATGCATGTAGATACTCAAATAACTCAGCATAGCTTTAATAGGGTCTTAAAATACACAATCAGGGAAGAAAGTGTTTATCATGGGCTTCAGTCAAATATAACGGGACTGACCAAAAACATGACTGAGACAAGACTGAAAATGAACGACCACTGATGTTGTGATGTGTGGATACACAGATGAGGACATCCTTGGTGTTACACTCCTAACAATGTTTGAAAGGACCTTCTGGTAATGTGATACTTTTTAAACAGAGCCTCTTGTGGGGAAAAAATACTCCAAGTCCTCTGTTTGGTTCTGGTTTGTGTTGTGAGATCACAGTGTCATTCAAGTCTGCAAGATTTATGATTACATCACAGTCCAGCTCATCTCGAAGGACACGCTAACAACCCCATTAAATACAATAGCATCCTCAAGTCCCTCCATCCCTGTGTGTGCATGAGTGTGTGTAACTAAAGATTTATGATGTAATTCCTGCACAACAGTCTTAGGTCTGTATTGAACTTTCCTATCAACCCTTTAACACAAACAGTCCCCCTGTATACTTTGTCCCTGCAGTACAGAACAACAAAGTCAATGGCCTTTACATAGAGCAATAAGATTCAGACGTAGCAGACCTCCATCTAAGGGGTGTCTGTCGTGTGTGTGCGTGTGTGTCTGTCGTGTGTGTGTGTGTGTGAGTATTGTGGAAAGCTCTTTTCAGCAGCATAAGAGGTTGGAGGTAAAAGTGGTCTCATCTCTCAATTGAAGCTCCTGACCCTCAGAGTGGTGGCAGACGGCCAAAGCATAACACCGTTAAATAACCGGTCAATCTCCCCCCCTCTTTTCCACCCGAGAGACTACACTTCCCTACCAGACTAGGGGAGAGCTTGAACATGATGTACACCAGATTTAGAAGCATACGTTTTTTGCATTGGGCAATCCTGTGTAAAAATGGCCCTAACCTCTATAATTTAAACATCCCTGAAGTTTACCAGTGTAATTTTGAAGTTCTTACCCTGCTCATAGTGCATTCATTCCTTAATGATGAACCCCTTGTGAAACGTACGTTCAAACAACATTGTCACCAGCAGTATCTCAGATGTATGTGGTTCAAACAGTCTAATCTGCTAACCGGATATATGCCCCAAATAAACATTCATGCTAAATAATAATGCTTGTCATGAAAATGACAAGGAAAAAGACTTATTCAAAACCCATTTACTGTAAGCGTTCATTGTCAGATTAGTTATTATAATACAACAATCAGGTTGTAATCTGGAGCCCTGCGTGAACAAGCTTTACTTTATGACACAAAACTTAATTCAAACCTCAATTGAGACCAAGTTGAATATGTTGACACAGAGGTTGTCTGTGTAGTCCACATATGGAGGGATCCTTAGGGGTGGGAAAATAATTATATACTGAATATGTGAGAGAACAATGCTGAACAGAAAGGCAAGAACAACCAACAATTAGTCCAGGAGTTCAGTAACAGTGATACACACAGCGATAGCACTAATTATATGTTATTGAGGCAGGGCTGGTAGCAAACTAAGCCCAGTTAAGTGGAGGAGGCTGGTAGCTAAGCCAAGCCAGATGTGATTGGTGGAGGCTGGTAGCAGAGCCAAGTGTGATAAGATTGGTGGAGGCTGGTAGCTAAGCCAAGCCAGATGTGATTGGTGGAGGCTGGTAGCAGAGGTGTCCTGAGGGTCCTGAGGATCCTGAGGGTCCTGAGGGTCCTGAGGGTCCTGAGGGTCCTGAGAGTCCTGAGGGTCCTGAGGGTCCTGAGGATCCGGAGGGTCCTGAGGGTCCTGAGGGTCCTGAGGGTCCTGAGGGTCCTGAGGAAATGACAGTGTGATTACTGGGATGTATCACCCATTGATGTTGGGATGTGCTGGAGAGTCCCAGTGGGTCTCAACCAAGCAGCAACTTGACCAGATTCCCTAAAGGAACAGAGTCACCTAGCGGTCCACAGAGAGGCTGATGTGACCATGAGCAGGGTGAAGGGCTGGGAGGGTGGTCCTGACGTAAAAGCGGTATGCCTTGTTGAAGGACCAGTAACCTGGGATCTAGATGGTGTGGATGCCTTGGCTGGATGCTGATGAGGCTGCACTGATCCTGAATGAACTTGATGAGTAAAGGGAGGGTGTTTTTCATGCTAGTCTTGTTGACTTTCCCTCCTACTTTCCCTCCTATCGGGTGTGAAAGGTGGACAGAGGTAGAGAACAAGGTGGTCCTGCACTATCATAGGACCTGAGAAAAGTGCTGAGTCACTCTTGTCCTCCAGGCATTCTGAACATATAATCAATGCTTAAGGGCTTCCCGAGTCTTCGGAGAGCTTGCTGCAAGTAGAAGCAGATCTTCATGCCAAGTTAAACTGCCAACTAGGAGGATTGACCCTGGGTGCAACCTTGCCACACAAGAGATCTCCTCAGGTCAGATGGCACCTATAACACCTTGTTCAGATGTAGCACACAAACTTGTTGAACATATTGAACATGGCTGAGATGCCAAATCTAGGAGCAGGCTTGGAACCCAAAGGGACACTGGAGTGTTGCTACAGCTGGATAATAAACAACAACATGTGGTTGCCAGGCAATGAGAAGGGTGATCATTTCCGGTGATCATTTCTGTAAAAGATTGTTGTGATTCTGACAAAAGACAGTCAGAGATGAGCATAGCCTACACTGCATTGCTAGAAGTATTCGCTTGTCTGCTTTCACATGCACATAAACTTGAGTAACTTGAGTAACTTGAGTAACTTGAGTAACAAGAAGGTTCAAGACGCCCTTGCTCTGGGAGTATAACATTACTTAGGAATCACTGCTGGACCTGATGTTAGTTTCCACCAGGACCAGAATGACTCTTACTGAGAGCCTTGTTGCTCATTTTGCCCAGGTTTAACCTGTTTTGGACCATTTTTGTACTCGTTGTGAACTATTATTATACTAATACTAATACTAATTATTATTATTATTACTTGCTTTCCCACAGATACACTATTGCAAGTTTGAGATACATGCTATTTAGATTGCACTTTGTTTAACTGAATGTTCTTGTGGTTCTTCCCTTTGGCACTTGTTTGGTTTCCCACAATGGATGCTTCATAATCTGACTACTGAAACTAATGTTTGGGGCTATCTTGATGTTATAATCAGTGACCAATACTCTTTTGTAAAGCTCTCTCTTACAAACAGTGTCTGCTAAATTACAAAATGTAAATGTAACATTCCGCTACAAAACAACTTAGTTCCATTGAAAGGAATTTTCGGTGCTTCAGTAAATCAATACATTTTGGACAGTTTCATGCTCTTGACATTGTGTGGACCAGTTTGGAGAGGACCATTTGGTGTGGAAGAACTTGACCGGCCTGACCTTAACCTGAGAGAGCACCTTTGGGTTGACTCAGAGACTGGGAGCCAGGCCTTCTCAATCAATATCCATGTCTTATCTCACAAATGCACTTCTGGAAGAATGGTCAAAGGTTCCTATGTGTACAGTCCCAAACCTTGTGGAAAGCCTTACATTATATACTGTATGTTATAAGCTCCTAAACTGACGTTGTCAAAGTAGTCCAAATATTGAGGGACTGGGAAAATATTAGCTTAACTAGAGAGGGTAGAATTTATGGGGAAATTGTGGGGTATGCTTGTCTCGTTGGCAGATGGATGCACAACTAAAACTGTAAATCTGATATTTCTGTATATTTTATACAAAATGCATGCTTACTATTCATAAAGATAACATATATTTAAAATAATGCTTTTGTAGCTGCTCATTTGCAACTCAAATACACGAGTGAAGAGTAGAATGAAGGTTTTCTTCTCATTTCCTCTGCGAGAGGGAAATTGTAAATTGCAGTTCTCATGTCAAGGGTCAACAAAAGCCCAGTTATACATGAGAGACCTGTTTTAGGAAGTGCCTCTGCACCAGCTGACATACCTGCCCGGTCCGGGACTAGTGGGGCTTCCTCTGGACTTCCATGGAGTGTTTGGACAGTGGGGGAAGGTGTGGGTCTCTACACCCTCCCTCAATACAGTCATTGAGCTGGATCAACACCTCCACAAGTCTGGTGCATGTTTGTATAGTGGGAGTTGTGGATCTCTATGTTCAACCCCATTTATAGCTGAAATAGTGAATGGACTATGATATGGGTTTGACTACTTTATACTTTTGGAATTAATCCTACGTGTAAATTAAGACTTCTTTGACTGTTTTCTACTAAATCCCAAATTCTGGGATTTTACTTCGAAAAATTAACGTACATTTTGTTGCGTCTAGCCTACTTAGTTGCCACTTACAGTATATTTTAGCTAGTTGTTGCCTTAAAAGATCCTTGTTGCATGTATGAATGCTCCCATGCTATTGAAAAGCTGCTTCGGAGAGTAAAACTGCCAGGAGTAGACAAGGTTCCACACAGCTCGGCAAGGTTCCACACAGCTCGGCAAGGTTCCCCACAGCTCGGCAAGGTTCCACACAGCTCGGCAAGGTTCCACACAGCTCAGCAAGGTTCCACACAGCTCAACAAGGTTCCACACAGCTCAGCAAGGTTCCCCACAGCTCAACAAGGTTCCACACAGCTCAGCAAGGTTCCACACAGCTCAGCAAGGTTCCACACAGCTCAACAAGGTTCCACACAGCTCGGCAAGGTTCCCCACAGCTCGGCAAGGTTCCCCACAGCTCAACAAGGTTCCACACAGCTCAGCAAGGTTCCACACAGCTCAGCAAGGTTCCACACAGCTCAACAAGGTTCCACACAGCTCAGCAAGGTTCCCCACAGCTCAACAAGGTTCCACACAGCTCAGCAAGGTTCCCCACAGCTCAGCAAGGTTCCACACAGCTCAACAAGGTTCCACACAGCTCGGCAAGGTTCCCCACAGCTCGGCAAGGTTCCCCACAGCTCAACAAGGTTCCACACAGCTCAGCAAGGTTCCCCACAGCTCAGGCGTTTACTGTGGTGTTTCATTTCAGATAGCTCTGATCAAAGTCACAAATGTGGAACAAAGATTGATTGAATTACAGCAAGTGTCCTACTGGTATGTCCAGGGGTGTGGAGTCTACTCACCAGTTCATATCTGTCAACTTAGTTCCTGAATCAATCACATATGACTGCAGACTTAAAAAAAGAAAACCTTCATAAAAAGAAATATGGCCGAACAGTCCAGTGCTGATGAAGTATGATTGCATCTTATGGGGCAAAAAGAGGATGTAATACAAGAAGGAAAGAGAGGAGAGACATCATAAGAATAAATAGAAGCATATAATCAGAATCAGTACTGTGGTGAAAGAGCGGCACTTTCTGAGTGTGTACTCAGCAATCTCCTTTATTGCCTGAATTGGTAATGTCAATGCTGACATGGCCGCACTGTGATTTACAGTCCCAGCATTAAGAAAGGTGTCGAACATTAAAATGAATGGCTTTGTAGGAACCAGGCTGGCATACTAAACAGTGAGCTCATACTTGAAGGACATACTGCTGGGTGCACACTCTAACTCCGGAAAACTCTCCCAAAATGTCAATACTCAGTTATACAGTTAGCAGTTCTGAGGGGTTTAATTTGGAAGATGTAGCCAGCCACCCGGGACTCTGAAGATTTAGGTGTTTCTTCTTGATCACTTGGCTGGTTCTACTGCCCTCCGATAGTCTCCAGATTAACATTCATTTTCTCCCAGCACCAATAAAGGTTGGTGGGTGAGTGTTAATGTTTCACTCTCTGCCAGGTTTGTCAAGATCCATAATCAAGCGTTCATGAGAGAAAACCCCTTTTCCTCCTGTCTCTCTTCCCTCCTGTCTCTCTTTCCTCCTGTCTCTCTTCCCTCCTGTCTCTCTTTCCTCCTGTCTCTCTTTCCTCCTGTCTCTCTTTCCTCCTGTCTCTCTTTCCTCCTGTCTCTCTTTCCTCCTGTCTCTCTTCCCTCCTGTCTCTCTTCCCTCCTGTCTCTCTTTCCTCCTGTCTCTCTTTCCTCCTGTCTCTCTTCCCTCCTGTCTCTCTTCCCTCCTGTCTCTCTTCCCTCCTGTCTCTCTTTCCTCCTGTCTCTCTTCCCTCCTGTCTCTCTTTTCCCCTGTCTCTCTTCCCTCCTGTCTCTCTTTCCTCCTGTCTCTCTTCCCTCCTGTCTCTCTTTTCTCCTGTCTCTCTTCCCTCCTGTCTCTCTTTCCTCCTGTCTCTCTTTCCTCCTGTCTCTCTTTCCTCCTGTCTCTCTTTCCTCATGTCTCTCTTTCCTCCTGTCTCTCTTTCCTCCTGTCTCTCTTTTCTCCTGTCTCTCTTTTCTCCTGTCTCTCTTTCCTCCTGTCTCTCTTTCCTCCTGTCTCTCTTTCCTCCTGTCTCTCTTTCCTCCTGTCTCTCTTTCCTTCTGTCTCTCTTCCCTCCTGTCTCTCTTTCCTCCTGTCTCTCTTTCCTCCTGTCTCTCTTTCCTCCTGTCTCTCTTTCCTCCTGTCTCTCTTCCCTCCTGTCTCTCTTTCCTCCTGTCTCTCTTTCCTCCTGTCTCTCTTTTCTCCTGTCTCTCTTTCCTCCTGTCTCTCTTTCCTCCTGTCTCTCTTTCCTTCTGTCTCTCTTTCCTTCTGTCTCTCTTTTCTCCTGTCTCTCCTACTTCCTGTCTCTCTTCCCTCCTGTCTCTCTTTCCTCCTGTCTCTCTTCCCTCCTGTCTCTCTTTTCTCCTGTCTCTCTTTTCTCCTGTCTCTCTTCCCTCCTGTCTCTCTATTCTCCTGTCTCTCTTCCCTCCTGTCTCTCTTTTCTCCTGTCTCTCTATTCTCCTGTCTCTCTTCCCTCCTGTCTCTCTTCCCTCCTGTCTCTCTTCCCTCCTGTCTCTCTTCCCTCCTGTCTCTCTTTTCTCTAGTCTCTCTTCCCTCCCGTCTCTCTTCCCTCCTGTCTCTCTTCCCTCCTGTCTCTCTTTTCTCTAGTCTTTCTTCCCTCCTGTCTCTCTTCCCTCCTGTCTCTCTTCCCTCCTGTCTCTCTTTTCTCTAGTCTCTCTTCCCTCCTGTCTCTCTTCCCTCCTGTCTCTCTTCCCTCCTGTCTCTCTTCCCTCCTGTCTCTCTTTTCTCTAGTCTCTCTTCCCTCCTGTCTCTCTTCCCTCCTGTCTCTCTTCCCTCCTGTCTCTCTTTTCTGCTTTGCCGTGACAACAGTCTTCATACACACACGCAGACCTTGTTTGAAACATTCCTGTTCTGCATACATTGTCTGTCATGCATTTAAAAGAACAGTATAATGGCTCTGTTGTATCAAAGATACTTGTCGTACCTCTGACAGGAACAAGGCCATTTCGAAACGAGAGTTATTTTGGAAAGCTTTGGTAAGTAGTGTAGACTTGGAAGGAGACCAAAGTCGTAACTTGTGTTGACAAGTCACAAGCTCGTAAAGACATGGCCTTACCACAGCAGCCTGGGTTCAGATCCAGCCTTGGACCAGTGCTGCATGCATCCCCCCTCTCTCTGCCTTCCCTGTCACACTTCAATTCCCAAACTATCCAATACATTTACATAAAAATATATATAAGATAATCCTTTATTTGTCCTGGAAAACTGCAGTTTGCAACAGCAAAATACAGAACAACACTCCAGAGTAAAAAAAATGAAATAAAAACATACAGTGAAGCACATAAAAATATGAGCTGGGATAAAGGATTTAAGAAAGGTAAAGCTAAAACTAAAATTAATAATATATAAAGTGAGAATTAGTGAATATAGAAAACAGCCATCTAGACCTCTCAGCAAACTCCACCTGAACATTTTTGAGCAATAGGACACCTCCAAGGCCTTCTGGGTAAACACTCCCCCACACCCCTCCTTCTGACTGGTCAGATTGGTATCAGAGGCCCCGCCCACTTCAGAGCGAACTGCTGAAGAGAGACAAGTGTGAATGACTGGCAGATAAACTGGGATTAGATTTTGCAATTGGCCTTGATCAAGAGTCAAATCGTTTAATCCCTCTCATGATTATTAATCATATCTGGACATAATCTGATGAGACCAGGAGTATATTAACAAATACAAATAGTACAAAAGATCTTCTTGAATGCTTTGTATTTTTATACACATTTCTGTACTTCTTTATATATGTATCTTTATTAGTACTCTGAGTGCTGTACTGTACCTGGCTGTTGCTAACTGAGATTTCTACTTTGTAAGACTAATAAAGGATGATCTTATTTTACTCTTGCTTATGAAACATATCAAATCAGAGACAATTGTCTGACTGGATAAAGTTACAAGCTGACATCAAACATGGTATTGTGTATGTTCTCTAGAGTTAGTGGTTAGAAGTTACTCATGTGTGCAGTGTCCACAGTAAGTGTTAGTCGACCCAGCATAGTCTGTCCCCAAGCAAGGAACAGCGACACAAACATGGTTAAAGTGACACTGACCTATTTAGTTGCAGCAAAAAAAGAAATGACATTCAACATGAAAAAACCATGACGGCTCACGAAATCTAATCAGACTTTAGTCTGTGATGTTAGTTAGTCTGACTAACCCACCTTTGTACTCTGTCGCTCTCTCATTCTGACTCCATCTCTGCTCATACGTCATTCCCCTTGTTTTCCTCCTCCTCCAGCTTCTTCTCCTTCTCTTTTTTTTCTCTCTCTCTCTTATTCTCATTCCCAACATTCTGCTGTTGCCATCTGCCCTGCCATCAACAGATGAGCATGTCAACAAAATCTTTGTCCGCACATAACAACGCACGCAGACACACACAGTCCTGGAGGGAGAGGGGAAGTGTGGCTCAGTCAGCTTAGTGTGGTGCTTCCAGATTTACTGAATGTTGTCACACATGCTAAATTCATGCTCTGTTTCCATCATTAATATCCACTGTGAGAGCGACTCTCTCAGGTTCCAGCTTGTAGTCAGGGTCATGTTCCTAGGTTATTCCAGATAATCGCATTAGATCATGTTAAAATTAATAAAATGCAGCGTTGTTTCATTTATGAGAAACCATTGGTGCTTAATACAATATATTAATATAATGTCCTTCTCTTGCAAGTCGCTTTGGATAAAAGCGTCTGCTAAATGAATAAATGTAATTATAACTGGAAGTAGTAACAGTAGGCCTAATTGTTAACTGTATATAAGCAACAGTCTTCACATGTTTAAACACAAACCACCAGTGTACTGTACCTGTCTGGGTGTGTGTGTGTGTGTGTGTGTGTGTGTGTGTGTGTGTGTGTGTGTGTGTGTGTGTGTGTGTGTGTGCGTGCGTGCGTGCGTGCGTGCGTGCGTGCGTGTGTGCGTGTGTGTGTCAGCCTTGAGTAGACCGCTGATGGTCCAATTTGAATGTGAACAAGCTATCTTCCTTATTTTCGTTTGCAGGTTTGGGTGTATATGGCAAAGCTATTCCAATCACTTTAAGTTGTGTTAACTATATTCATTAGTACTATATTACTATATTCATACTATTCATTGGGATTACCTTCATTAACTATTGCTCTGAAGGTATGTTTGTAAAGATTATGTTTCTTTATTATTGTATTGATTATCTTACTGTTTAGAGATAATAAACTATTCATTTTACCTTTAGAGTTACTGGTTCTCCTTGTATTTAACATACTCATGTGGTGAAACCCTTAGCTTGTTGAGTTGATGGGCTAATGCTGTTTATAGACATTCACTTCTGCAGTAGGTTTTATCTTAAGACATCTGAGTCACTGCCAGTGGACTTCCCATGCTCTGAAGGTAATACCACAGCTTCTTGAATCCAGAGCAAATACTCCAGAACAAATAATCGAATAAATAAGATAGACCAAGTTACAGATCTGTTTGGCTCAAATATTTGTCAAAAAGGGCATGTCAGGTAATCCAGTCTTTAGTAAAACATGTGTTGGACCTCATGCTGTTTTAACCCTGTTAGCTTTAGGGTGTGGCTGTGCAGGACACTGAGAACTCTGCTGTTTCATCTAAAACCCTCTAGAATTCACTAGACCTCCACTTCATGTTGTACAAAGTTGTATAGCTAATAGCAGTTCTTTATTCAGTCGCAGCAGCAACAGTGTAGTCTGCTGCAGCCCTATACTGGCTGGCTCATCTCTCACCACACAGCTAGTGTATGATGTTGGTGTTGCACAGGACAAGCTGCAAACTGAGTCTGCTTTCCTGCGTGTGCGTGATGAATCCCCTCCATGTGTCCCGTTCCAAAGATCATGCAGTTGGACACAGGCCAGTGTTTTACCCTGCCCACTCAACACACACACGTAACAGAACACACACACACACACACAGACAAAAATCTTCTCAGGTTGAAAGATTTCAAAAGGGGGAGGGGCCATAACACCAGGAGACTCTCCCTGCCCTATCCTTTGTTGAACGCACTGTATGAACTCTAGAACATAAAATGCTTTCATCTGGACACTGTTTTCAAACCCAAGACTTTTCAATATCTGGTAGATGAAGAGCTCTGAAAAGGGGGGTGGGGGTTGTGGTGGGGGGCAAAAAGGGGGGTGGGAGGTGAAGAGAGGGGTGGGTAAGAGGAAGGCTAACACCAATGGAAAAAGGCACACAATAAAAAAGTGAAATGATGGGACTGGCACGTCTTTCCCATGTTTCTGTCAGACTGTGGCCAGACAGTCCAGAGGTCAGACTGAAGGTCACAGACCAGGAAAAACTCAACCTTATTTTCTTTGTCAGCTTTTCTGAAAGGTCAGTGTTATCTTATCACAAGGCAGAGCAGTTTTCTCTGCTTTGGAGGAGCCTGCTGGATCAGCCACTGGCTAACCTCCCTCCATCTCTCTCCCACCCTCCCTCCATCTCTCTCCCACCTTGCGTGGCACTCATCCCGCCCCTCCATCTGCTGTCGTTCACAGGCTAAGGAGAGATAGAGGGATGGAAAAAAACAGGGGAAGGAAAAACAAACATGAAGGGGTTAGCCATGAATGTGAGGAATGATTTTATTAGCTCTGTAGGACAAAGCCAGAGTGAATCCACCATACAATATCAGCTTGTCTGATAGAGATACAAGATATACATTTTGGACCATATTAAAGCAAGAACACAATTGTTTTATAAGCTTTCTTCAAAGGTCCTGTCAAAAGAGAGACCTACATTCAACCAGGAGAGACCAGCAGCGAATGAGCAAAGTGGTTGTTTAATGGAGTTCAGGAGGAAGATAGTGCACCAAGGGCCAATCCCATTTCTCTGTCTTACCCCAACCCCTTTGACGTACCCCTTACTCTCACATGAACAGGGCAAGATGAAGGGGCAACGCGAAGAGGTAAGACAGAGAATTGGGATTGGCCCCAAGCCTCCTCCTCCCCCCTGCACACCTCACCCTGGATACTTTAAGCTACTCTGCAGCAAAACCAATCAAGACAAGGCAAGGCCATTGTATTTATATAGCACAATTCATACACTGGGTTACCCAAAGTGCTTTACAGAAATAAAAGAGTTCACAAGCAATAAAATCAATGAACATAAAATGAATCAATGAATGAATCAAAGTGGGCCGCTTTGCCCTTCATCCTCTTACACCTCAAGTCAGCTCGTTTCTGCTACAGTAACTTCGCTTTGCAGGTTGAGCTCAACAGGTTCTTGTAGTTTCAGGGTAGTTTTGATATGTTGAGACCTGCCTTTGTTTACATTAGCTTGCGGATTGAAGAAAAAGCCACGGACATTTTATTGGTTATTTGGGATCGTTCTATACCACTTTGAAATCCCAAACCTCCCAGTGTGTGATACAGGAAGTGCCCTAAACTGAGTAACATCCAGGGGTAACATCCAAATCTGAAATACACATCCACCTCTGTCACTGCCAGATCACCTGAACACCCTCATACGATGCTGACTGGTCCTATCAGAGCTCTCTTAGTTGTCCTCTATCACCCACCAGGGTAGCCGACTCTGTGGAGGAGATGGACATGCACCAACGCATCCTGGACAAAATGAACTCTGCCTCAAACACTCATTCATGTTCCAATTACTATGCAGATTTGAATTGATCTTTACAGAAATACTTCAGCTGGTTGTACATGCTACTCATTTGAATATCCTCCAGCAGTTTATACCAGAGAAAAGTAAAAGTTACACACTAAGCACACTGGCACAAGCTCCTAAACAGGACATTTACCGGTAAATATTATTGTGTTTTTTTTTTCGTACATTCAGTGAAAAGATGAAATAACAAGATGAAGACAGTAAAAGAAGGTTTTTTACTTGTTTTTTACTAAACAATTTAATTGTCTTCTTCAATTGTCTCTCCAGTGCTGCTTGAATTAGGGGACAGCTAGGCCTGGTGTTGAACAGGTGTGGGGGGGGGCCAAATAAACCATGAACTCATACAGAGACAACACACACACACACACACTGCCACAAGGCAAGGCGCTTCTACTCGCCTCAGGGGGAATGTCCCTGTACTTGCTCTAAGTCGCTCTGGATAAGAGCGTCTGATAAATGACTACATGTAAATGTAATACATGATCTCAGACAAAGTGTGCACATCACGCTCATAAACAATAATACGTACAGATACACACAACTTGGTCACACATGACACAGTACATGCATACACAGGCACGTGTGCGTACACACAAAACACGAGTTTGAGCCGCACGCAAACACACACATCAGTACAAGGCTGAGAGAGAGGGGTCACACATTCTGCTGTTATGACTGTGGGCCATCAGACCACCTGTGACTTCCCATCATCGCCACACAAACATCCCTTCCAGCCCCTCACACACCTGCTGTGTGTGACTCTGCAGCCACAAGGCATCAGTTACATAACCAGCATTCACATGCATGAGCTGGTGTGTGTGTTGGTGTGTCAGTGTGTGTGTGTTGGTGTGTCAGTGTGTGTGTGTGTTGGTGTGTCAGTGTGTGTGTGTTGGTGTGTCAGTGTGTGTGTGTGTTGGTGTGTCAGTGTGTGTGTGTTGGTGTGGGTTTGTGTGTGTGTTGGTGTGTCAGTGTGTGTGTGTGTTGTTGTGTCAGTGTGTGTGTGTTGGTGTGTCAGTGTGTGTGTGTTGGTGTGTCAGTGTGTGTGTGTTGGTGTGTCAGTGTGTGTGTGTTGGTGTGTCAGTGTGTGTGTGTTGGTGTGTCAGTGTGTGTGTGTTGTTGTGTCAGTGTTTGTGTGTTGTTGTGTCAGTGTGTGTGTGTTGGTGTGTCAGTGTGTGTGTGTGTTGGTGTGTCAGTGTGTGTGTGTTGGTGTGTCAGTGTGTGTGTGTTGGTGTGTCAGTGTGTGTGCGTTGGTGTGCGTTGGTGTGCGTTGGTGTGTCATATCAAATAGCGGGTGACATGTCCTCTGCTGTTCCTCCTCATCTTATGTAAGTGTCCCCCTGTATCCTCCATGCAGGTGTCCAACTAAGGCTTCTCAGTCCGGCAGCGATTTCGTTCTTTACATTTAAATTCGATTAAACTTTATTGTCATTACACATGTATAAATACAAGGAAACGAAATACAGTTTAGCATCCAATCAGAAGTTGAAGAGAAGCAGTTATATAAAGCAGACGCTCTGGAAGACCCAGAAGAGGGAGGGAGGGAGGGAGGGAGGGAGGGAGGGAGGGAGGGAGGGAGGGAGGGAGGGAGGGAGGGAGGGAGGGAGGGAGGGAGGGAGGGAGGGAGGGAGGGAGGGAGGGAGGGAAACTAGAGCGTCTCATCCTGTATAAAGTCAAAACACTAAAAGCCTCAGGTGAATCTCCTTTTCCTTGATCTTTCTTGATAACCTGCCACTGTTATACTGTGATAAGCTGGTGCTGTTGAGCTGATACCTGCTGAAAGAACCGCTATTACAACTCCAGCTGGGGACATAAGTCAGTCCCACTCTGGTGGTCTCCCTGGAAGATGAAGGCAGGGGGAGGACTCCTCGGGGTATTTCCATACGAGGGGTAATTGAGAAGGCTTCTCACTGACCCGGGGTTCTCTTAACCAATACTGATGATATCAGCAATATTCAGGAGTCGTTTCCCCTTCAACGAACATTTAACACCTTCAAGATATTTCCATGGCCTCTGAAATGTGCTTGGTTTGTTGCTGATGGTAGTGACGCTAGTGGTGAAGTTGTTTTGCAAACACACGGTAAAATGGATCAACTTAAATCATAGAGCTGACTTCAGACTCAAGTCTACAGCGATCTGATTTAGAAAGTGTCACTTCTTCTGTATGATGGACAGCATTAGATGAACAGTATGGCTCTTCTAATAAGAATAATGGCGGTAAAAAAAAAGGAAGAAAGACATAAAGCGCTCAGTGACTCAGGTGGAATCAATCTGTTGACCGCAGCGGCAGAAAATGAAATAAGGTTCAACCAAAATACCAACTTTGCGGTCCATCAAACGTACAGCCAATAAAAGCAAGAGCCAATAGGCAGCGTGGAGCAATGTGCTGGTGAGGTGTGAAAGTGGACAGACTGTTCTCGCAGCTCTCAGGCTGATTAATATTACTCCCATAAAGCACAGGGGTCCAGGGTGCATTCAGACAAAGAGCCGTAAATCCTCCACAGCACACCGCTGAACCCAGGAAAAGAAAATGGCTTGAATTTCCTGCCATTCACAATACTCTAACCCTGGACGAGCACACCACAAAAATGCCAGTCTTTATTCTACTTCAACAGGTAAAGGTGGTGTGTTAGATCATGTTTAATCCAAAGTGACAACCTTCCAACCTTCTTCAACCATGTCAGGTTATATTTGTGGCAGTGCTGTGGGTCTAATGTTCAGTTACACCAAAGGATGTTGGTGACCTTCAAGGTGTGAGAGGTCACGGTGGTAGATGAGCACTCCACTAATAAAACAATCCCTGAGCGAACCCTAGGCCAACTGAGGGTCAGGGGAGAATGATTAGATATGAAGGTGGGGTCAGTGTGTGTGTGTGTGTGTGTGTGAGTGTGTGTGTGTGTGAGTGTGTATTACAAGCTCATTGCTCCAGATCCATTGTTGTGGGGTGTGGGAACAAACTCACTCCTGTGGACACCCACTGGGCTAGAATATATAATAATGTTTTTAGACAATAGATCCACTTCTCTATCTTTTAATCAAGCACGAATCTAGATCATTGAGTTCTCCCTTTGAAACCGTTTGCTAATATTTGCATAGCCTACATTGAGTTTGGCTCCATTATACGAAACTACTAAATTCTGCTAGATAATATCAGCAAATTAAAGTCGAACTAGACAAGCATGCACTAGTCCTGGATGTGTGATTCTCCATGCCCAAGCCTTTCTGAAAGTTCATTTAGGACGTTTCATTCCTGTTGCGATGGAATTTTCCCTCAAAGCAAATTTGTTGCATTACAATGTTGGCAGCATTAACCTTTCTTGTTCGTTTTCATACCACTTTATGAGCTCCCTGTACACAGTTGTAAAACTGCTCAATAAAGCAGGAAGCTCAAGAGGCGGAAATATGGTAACATAAATATGTCAAAGCAAGGGCTTTATAGTAAAATCATACAGTCCTACAGTGCTCTGAGTGCTTCAGTACAGCCCTACAGTGCTCTGAGTGCTTCAGTACAGTCCTACAGTGCTCTGGGTGCTTCAGTACAGCCCTACAGTGCTCTGAGTGCTTCAGTACAGTCCTACAGTACTCTGAGTGCTTCAGTACAGTCCTACAGTGCTCTGAGTGCTTCAGTACAGTCCTACAGTGCTCTGAGTGCTTCAGTACAGTCCTACAGTGCTCTGAGTGCTTCAGTACAGTCCTACAGTGCTCTGAGTGCTTCAGTACAGTCCTACAGTGCTCTGAGTGCTTCAGTACAGTCCTACAGTGCTCTGAGTGCTTCAGTACAGTCCTACAGTGCTCTGAGTGCTTCAGTACAGCCCTACAGTGCTCTGAGGGCTTCAGTACAGTCCTACAGTGCTCTGAGTGCTTCAGTACAGTCCTACAGTGCTCTGAGTGCTTCAGTACAGCGCTACAGTGCTCTGAGTGCTTCAGTACAGCCCTACAGTGCTCTGAGTGCTTCAGTACAGTGCTACAGTGCTCTGAGTGCTTCAGTACAGTGCTACAGTGCTCTGAGTGCTTCAGTACAGTGCTACAGTGCTCTGAGTGCTTCAGTACAGTCCTACAGTGCTCTGAGTGCTTCAGTACAGTCCTACAGTGCTCTGAGTGCTTCAGTACAGCCCTACAGTGCTCTGAGGGCTTCAGTACAGTCCTACAGTGCTCTGAGTGCTTCAGTACAGTCCTACAGTGCTCTGAGTGCTTCAGTACAGTGCTACAGTGCTCTGAGTGCTTCAGTACAGCCATACAGTGCTCTGAGTGCTTCAGTACAGTGCTACAGTGCTCTGAGTGCTTCAGTACAGTGCTACAGTGCTCTGAGTGCTTCAGTACAGTGCTACAGTGCTCTGAGTGCTTCAGTACAGTCCTACAGTGCTCTGAGTGCTTCAGTACAGTCCTACAGTGCTCTGAGTGCTTCAGTACAGTCCTACAGTGCTCTGAGTGCTTCAGTACAGTCCTACAGTGCTCTGAGTGCTTCAGTACAGTGCTACAGTGCTCTGAGTGCTTCAGTACAGCCATACAGTGCTCTGAGTGCTTCAGTACAGTGCTACAGTGCTCTGAGTGCTTCAGTACAGTGCTACAGTGCTCTGAGTGCTTCAGTACAGTCCTACAGTGCTCTGAGTGCTTCAGTACAGCCCTACAGTGCTCTGAGTGCTTCAGTACAGTGCTACAGTGCTCTGAGTGCTTCAGTACTATGATGTTTAGGCAGCTTTCTCCCAATGTTTACAGTGTCCACATACAGCACAACAATCTACTTCAGGCCCAGGGACTAAAGGGCCAACTGGAACTCCTCAAAAGGTTTCATGCAGGCTATGTTTGTGAAATATACATCATTTCAACCGGTGCCTGGCAACTCTAGAACCTGCAAGTGATCTTCAGTTAGGTTGCAGTCCTAAATTGTCTGTGACAGGAGATTCTATGGAGGCTAAACTGAGAATAGGAGACAGGCTGTTCATCAGTCAGAGTTTGTTTGATCCTCTTCGGCATCTAGGACGTTAATATTTTGCTTTTTGAGACTTAAACCTTTCTTTGAGGCTTACCTGCCTGGACATGAAACTGTGTACAGTGTGTGGAAGACAGAGGGAGGGTAAGAACTGACACATACGGGAAGAAAAACAAACGAGAGTCTCTGATGCGTTGCTAATCTGAGGTGACCAGGGTTCAGCTCGTCGTTTATACAGTAGCTCTGCTGATGATTCTAGTTACTAGTCATAGTTACTGACCAGCACATACCCCAGAATCCTTTAGCTCCATCGCAGGCTCAGACAAACACACAGCTCTGCAAATCCTAAACAGATCAATTCTGCCCATAAGATGAGGAGACAAGGTGTCTATGTACTGTGTGTGTGTATATACAGACACAGATAAATATTTTTATATGGGGATACAGTTAGCTGTGGTTTGACACAGACAGCTAATACAAACCAGGAGATCGTCTCTTTTCAGTAACTGTCATTTCAGTCTGAATCCTTGTCAGTGTGGGAATCCTTGTACTTCACCCACTCACAGATCTACTGTTTAAAATGCAGAGCCTTGTCTGTGTGGGAGCAGAGGCGTGCTGATATTGTCTGAGCACCGACACCTTGTTTCTCGAGGGGAATTCATTAAAACGACATGTTTATCAGCAGCTCAGTCCCTTTAATGAAGTACCGCCGAATTACAAAATACAGTCAAATTCCAAATGAGAACTAGGAGGTTTCACACAATTAATCAGAATCAGAAAATTGATATTCACTACAAGGGTAAAGGGGGGGGGGGGTGTATGCACACAGCAAACAGACAAGCACATCCAAAAGGCTCACAATCTTACATGCACAGAAACACTAATACATGGAAAGGAGAGAAGATAGTCCTGGATGGTTTTTGTAGCTTCCTTCAGGTGACTTAAGAATGCTTCTAGTAGGAGATGTTCTTCCAGACCTTTATAACCTGTCAAAACAAGCAGCTCATCACTCATCGAGGAGGAAAACATTCTGGGGCAGTGTTCATGCCCTGTTTATTTTGCAGGACTGGAATCGTTGAGTAGTATCAGGGAGTCAGGTGTGGCTGAGGGGTGAGGGTGTCAGGCTGGTAATCAGAAGATCCATGGTTCAAACCTGAGGTGTGCCAACATGACGTTGTGTCCTTGGGCAAGGCACTTCACCCTACTTGCCTCAGGGGGAATGTCCCTGTACTTGCTGTAAGTTGCTCTGGATAACAGCATCTGATAACTGACTACATGTAAAAAGAAATTAAGAAACTAAATACAGTTTAGCATCCAATCAGAAGTGCAAGAAAAGCAATTATATACAGATAAATTAGATGAGTAAATTATGTACAGATTAGTTAAATGCTGATTGGTTAAATAAGCAGTTACAGTATGTACAGGTTGGTGCAATGTAATGTTAGTGAGGAATTTTATTTATTTATAGTCTAGCAATTAATATGCAGATCAACTTGGTATAAAGTCAAAATATATAGATTGCAGGTGTGCAGATGTGTCTGATATTTCCACCAGTTAGCATTAGCATAAGTTAGCATTAGCATTGGTGCAAACATTGACGTAAGGGGCTGGTTGAGTGGCACTCTACATTGAGGGGACTAGGAGGGGACAAAATGTGTAAACAACTCAAAAAGACAATTTCCTTTGTTTACAAGAACTATATTAGACTAGACAAGAAATATATTTGAGCTAACACATGAGAGCTAACACATGGAGAGCCTCGTTAGATTAGGAGGAGAGCAGGAGAGCAGGTTGCTGTTGCTGAAGCGTACACATGGAGATACCATTAGGTTTGAGAACAGAACCTCCTTGGAACGAGATCAGGTCAGATTGATGCTACATCTGGTGTGATATCACACACTGCCCCAGGATATCTCTGCTGAAATATGCTGCTCCCTGGCCCACAGTGTTGTGTATGACAGGGGAATGTACACACAGATAGACACACACACAGAGACACTTTCAAAGGCTTTTTGGTGGGGTCGGTGGAAATGGGATTACACCATCCATTCCTCTCCATCGTTATTGCTTTATCACCTCTTTCTCAATGTTCACATCGTTATTGCATGATGTCATCGTGAGGCGTTATCCCCACCCTCCCCCCCACCCCCACTCACACCCCCACCCCCACTCACACCCCCACCCCCACTCACACCCCCACACTCATACACTTCTCTCTAATCACATTCTCCCTTAGTTATTCATCACATAACCTGTAGTGAATGCATTTCTATATCAAACTGGAAATCTGAACTCACCATTACCATTCTGTAGCCTTGTAGCCTCGTCAAATTCTCTTCTGTCATCTAGAGTCATTGATTTCCTGTTGATCCCATTTCAGCCGTGATTTACATCCACAAGCCCCCCCGCCACTGGAGCATGGAGGTGAACACCAAGCTGCATGCTCTCATGGGTGTCTGCACACAGCCCCTTCCCCCAACACAGCAACCCAACCCCATCCATCACATGTTCCTTTGACACCATCAGAATGAGTGATGTTCACCCAGGTCTAACTCAGAGGTGAGTGACTAAGACGCTCGACCCTCCAGATTCGTTCATAAATCTGAATCCTGTCGTACGTCTTCTCGTTACAGTGTCAGAGACGAGAACGGTTGGGAGGGGGGGGTCTCAGCAACAAAAATTACTTGCCCCCCCCCCCCTCTCACACATTTCATTTTTCATCCAGTTTGTCAAAGAGAGAAAGAGAGAGAGAGATTCGTTTAGGTTTGATATTTATGAGCTCTGGGCTTCGGGCCTCAGGAGGAAGGTTCATAAATTGGTGTTTCAGTGAGATTGTATCAAGAGCGGTTGGTTTCCTCTGAGGATGTTGGGTCTTGTGTGGAGGTGAAGGTGCAGAAACATACATGCAGCACAAGCTGCAAACTAATAGTTATGCTGTAGGGGGATGGCGTGGTTTCCAGGTAAAGTGTTGGAAAACATCATAATAATAATGTAAGTCCCTTACAGGCCCACAATGGGGACACTGATGCAGGCGCACAAACATTCAGTGCATTGGCTAGAAATCGTAGCCCCGCCTGGGATTCAAACCCAGGCCCCTGCACACATAGGAGTCTGAACCTACCACTGAACCCCAGGCTTAGCACTGTACCTGAGGCAGGTGAACTGTTAACTGATCATACGGTTAAAAAATATCAGCTTTCAGAAGAAAATAAGAGGGAGAGAAGAGAAGGAGGAGAGAGATACATGACCTTAGATGGCAAACAAACGGTAGCGTAGAATAAAGAGACGTGCCTTTTGCTTATCTTCAGTTGATTGATAATAGTTTAAGGAGCATGTTTAGACAAGTCCCAAAGATCATTTTTCATGTGTGACTCTCACAGAGCTTCAAATAATTATCTTTTCATCACATAATCCCAGTAGTACTGATTACATAATGACATATATTTCAAAACTTTGATGGTTTTAGAGGTATTCCTTAGTGTGTGTGTGTGTGTGTGTGTGTGTGTGTGTGTGTGTGTGTGTGTGTGTGTGTGTGTGTGCGCGTGTGTGTGCGCGTGTGTGTGTGTGTGTGTGCGTGCGCATAATTCTATATCTGTCTGAGTTAAATCTGTACTGTCTGCTACATTAGCACAAATAACCTTAGGTCCACCCACACCCTCGTCAGCACTCTCCACTCTCAGTGTACCTCCATCCCCCCCACGCATACACACACACACGCACACGCACACACACACACACACATACACATTCGTACACAACCCTCAGTGCTACCTGACAAGACTACACATTGGTTAGACAAATGTTGTCATGGGAACCCTTGGTGTGGTTTTTATCTCCAACGAAAGTTTGCTCTCAATATTTTGATGGAATCAGATTCCACAAAGGGTTGTGTTTGTCAAGCAGGATCTGATGCAGTAGAGGCTGAGGAAAAGGCTGCTCTATGTTCAGGATCTGATGCAGTAGAGGCTGTGTAAAAGGCTGCTCTATGTTCAGGATCTGATGCAGTAGAGGCTGTGTAAAAGGCTGCTCTATGTTCAGGATCTGATGCAGTAGAGGCTGTGTAAAAGGCTGCTCTATGTTCAGGATCTGACGCTGTAGAGGCTGTGTAAAAGGCTGCTCTATGTTCAGGATCTGACGCAGTAGAGGCTGTGTAAAAGGCTGCTCTATGTTCAGGATCTGACGCAGTAGAGGCTGAGTAAAAGGCTGCTCAATGTTTAGGCACACATCCACTGACCTGGGAGGGGAACAAGAGAGACAGGAGATGACACAGCTATGCAGTAAGATAAGGTATGGCTGGTGTTGACCCTCATTCGAACAGGAGTGTTCTACTGTAGAAAAGGTTTCAGATGTGGTCATCTGTTTTCAGACCAGACGTATCAAACCCCATCCGGAAGTCATTCTCAGTATAAATGTAAACAAAGAAGCTTAGACGTGGGTTAAACTAGAGTTGATAATACAGATTTGACAATAAGGAAGATTCCTCCCAGAAGGCAGTGCTTACGCAGCACAGAGTAGCAGAAATATGAGTTCTCAGACCATTTTCTCTGATTGAGAATGACTTCCATCTTGATTTAGAAAACAGTGTCCAGATGACTACCTCTGAAACCTTTTCTGCAAACAGCATGGGGTTAAAAGATCAAACTATGCATGATAATGCAGAGCTGGTGAGGTTTTCTGCTCAGTAAATATGATAGATGATGATCTAATGCAGCAGTGTAGAGCTCTGGAGGAAACTGGATTGTGGATTCAGGATTACCGCTTCTCTGTCTTCTTCTCTGTCTGACATGAAGCCTCTCTCACCATCACAGGCCAGCCTGCACTCCAGCAGCACTCACCCCGGGAACTAAGGGCTGGGGAACCTTCTCTGCCAAGGGCCATTTGGATATTTATAACATCATTTGGGGGCCGTACAAAATGATCAACTTAAAAACCAGCCTGTTTTATTTGGTCAAACATTGAATTTAATCTCCCCTAATATGATGGCTAAACTGCTTGTCTTTAAAGTGTGGCATTAGCTGGCAGGGGTGGAAGCAGTCTGCTTTGACTGTGGGTGCAGTGAACATATCTGGGGGGGGGGGGGGGGGGTTATGATTACAGAAAGGGATTGTGTAATGTTTTATATTGCTACCATTTCTGAGACTGCTTATCGATCCGAGTGTTAATCAGGAGCGGAGCCAGATGTTGTAAACATTTGAGGCTTAGCCCAAACCAACGATGTATTCTGGGTTGCATTCTGATTTGATTCTAGAAAGGGAATTCCACACTTAATGCGAGTGTGTGAAATGTCACGGTGCGTTGATACGTGACGCTGCACGCCTCCACCATCCTCCTCCGCATATTAAAATAGTGCTGCTTCCCGGCCACAATCAATGAATAATGCATGTGGTGCATGCATATGGTGTGTGCAGCGCCATAGGTGTGTGTGTGTGTGTGTGTGTGTGTGTGTGTGTGTGTGTGTGTGTGTGTGTGTGTGTGTGTGTGTGTGTGTGTGTGTGTATGTGTGTGTGTGTGTGTGTGTGTGTGTGTGTGTGTGTGTGTGTGTGTGTGTGAGAGAGAGAGAGAATTACGTTAGTGAGCAGGCTATACTGGACGAGCGCTTGCCCCACAGCATTCTTTGATTTGGAAAGTGTTTCTCTCGTAAATCAATGTATTTTTAGGCAGAACTGCCATCTCATCTCTTTACCCTGCATATTACATTTCCGGTGGTTTTAAAATAGATATAGTCAGCAATGTTCTGCATTCCTAGCGTTCTAATCTGAATATAATATCGTTATAAATAACGATGCACACAGCTGCATGTCTGGTAAGCTTTGATAAAACCCTTCACAACTCCCAGTGTGTGTGTGTGTGTGTGTGTGTGTGTGTGTGTGTGTGTGTGTATGTGTGTGTGTGTGTGTGTGTGTGTGTGTGTGTGTGTGTGTGTGTGTGTGGGTGTGTGTTTCTCTCTGTCTGCAGGGTTGTAAGTACAAACAACATAATCCAGATTTGTCATCCATCCCAGAGTTCCTGCAGACTGTCAGATGTTGTCAGGAAGTGCTGCTGTGTCTGTGGCCTCCAGAAACACAGAGCAGTCTCAGCACCAGAGAGGAGCAGACAGAGGTGGTGAACACACTAAACACACTAGAGTACATCAGAGAAGGTACTAGAAGGGTTAACAGGAAAGAAATGCTAGGAATGTGATAGAGAGAGAACTGTGTGTGTGTGTGTGTGTGTGTGTGTGTGTGTGTGTGTGTGTGTGTGTGTGTGTGTGTGTGTGCGTGCGTGCGTGTGTGTGACAGAGTAAAAGATAAACTGGGGCCAGTTTACTATATTTAATCAAAACATACACTTATTTCTTCAAAACCTCATCATTCCGATTAAAAGGAAATTACATTGAGGGAAAAGAAGCAAGTGAACTACATTCACACCAGAATTCAGTCTAACCTCAAACTGTCACCCACAGGACAGTTTGTTGACATAATGTCCTATTTTTTGCGGGTCTGTCTGCTGTTAAATTCCTCAGTCTTCCAGACCTTGAAGATGGACTTTAATTACCAATAATGTTTGTGAATGAGTAGTTGGTTTTAGTTAGCATCATCCTCAAAAGCAAAAAGAACAGTCTTCCTGCAGATAAAGTTGTAAGTCTGCATATATGGAACAGGATCAGTCAAACACATCAGAACTGCAGCCTTCAGTCTTCTTGCTTCAAAGAGAAGTCCACCCTGGGGGAATCTCTGTTTAAATGTGGCCACTTTCTTTTCTAACCCCCCTCCCCCCCTGCCCCCCTCTGCCCCCCCCTGCTCCCCCTGCTCCCCCTGCCCCCCCTGCTCCCCCTGCCCACCCTGCTCCCCTGCCCCCCCTGCCCCCCCTGCCCCCCCTGCTCCCCCTGCCCCCCCTGCCCCCCCCTGCCCCCCCCCCGATCCCCTGCCCCCCCTGCTCCCCCTGCTCCCCCTGCCCCCCCCGATCCCCCTGCCCCCCCTGCTCCCCCTGCTCCCCCTGCCCCCCCTGCTCCCCCTGCCACCCTGCTCCCCCTGCCCCCCTGCTCCCCCTGCCCTCCCTGCTCCCCCTGCCCCCCCTGCCACCCTGCCCCCCCTGCCCCCCCCCAATCCCCCCTGCCCCCCTTCCCCCTCTGCCCCCCCCCTGCTCCCCCTGCCCCCCTGCCCCCCCCTGCCCCCCCTGCTCCCCCTGCCCCCCCTGCCCCCCCTGCCCCCCCCCGATCCCCCTGCCCCCCCTGCCCCCCCTGCCCCCCCCGATCCCCCTGCCCCCTCTGCCCCCCCTGCTCCCCCTGCTCCCCCTGCCCCCCCTGCCCCCCCTACCCCCTGCCCCCCTGCCCCCCTGCCCCCCTGCCCCCTCTGCCCCCCCCTGCTCCCCCTCCCCCCCCTGCCCCCCCTGCCCCCCCTGCCCCCTCTGCTCCCCCTGCTCCCCCTGCCCCCCCTGCCCCCCCTACCCCCTCCCCCCCCTGCCCCCTCTGCTCCCCTCTGCTCCCCCTGCTCCCCCTGCTCCCCCTGCCCCCCCTGCCCCCCCTTACCCCAAACCCACAAACATGCTCCTGTTACCACTCAGAAGGTCAACTGACAGGAGGGCTGTCTCCATTTAGAGTGTGACATGGATGTAAGGTTCAGTATAATCAGCACATCCTTGTCCATCCTTTAATACACTCACCATACACACACACACACTCACCATACACACACACACTCACCATACACACACACACTCACCATACACACACTCACTCACCATACACACACACACTCACCATACACACACACACTCACATGACACACACACACTCACCATACACACACACACTCACCATACACACACACACTCACCATACACACACACACTCACCATACACACACACACTCACCATACACACACACTCACCATACACACACACACCATACACACACTCACTCACCATACACACACACACACACACCATACACACACACACTCACCATACACACACACACTCACCATACACACACACACTCACATGACACACACACACTCACCATACACACACACACTCACCATACACACACACACTCACCATACACACACACACACTCACCATACACACACACACACTCACCATACACACACATACACACACCATACACACACACACACACACACACACACACACACTCACCATACACACACACACTCACCATACACACACATACACACACCATACACACACACACACTCACCATACACACACACACACTAACCATACACACACACACACACACCATCTGGATATCCTTTTCCAGAGGCGCATAGCTGACTTCAAAAGCTCTCTCCAGCTGTTAAGCCAAGCCATGGCATTGGCTTTATACACACTGATGTGTCCATCCACTCACAGGTCTGAATATAAAGTTAGAGCATCACATGAGGTCACATGACCAAACTATAACCCCTCAGACTAACATACAGTCTGCAGCACCAAAACAAACCCAGCATGTCATTTAGACTCAGGACACAAGAGGGCAGGTTAGTGACGTAAAAAGAAAATCAAAGTGAAGTCAGAAGAGATTTTCAAACATATATGTACACATAAAGCATCTAAAGGTATTTGTACAGCCTTTTTATCAAGCAGTGTCACAGAGGGCTTCACATATGCCCATAGAACTGCCCCTCAACCAACCTAAACCCTCAAGGAAGACAAGGAGAAACTCCCAGAAAAACTCTCTAGAGAATAAAAGATGGAATAAACCTTGGAAGGAGCAGTTCAGTGAGGGATCCCCTCCTCCAGGGACGGTTGGTGAAAAGAGAGGAGCAGAACACTGGCAAAACACATGCACACACACACACACGCTCACAAACACATGCTTACACACACAGTCACACACACAAATACACACACACACACACACGTGTGATGCTTGGTTGGCTGAGGGAACCTGCAGGGAGTCTCCGATCAGAGAGTGTAGGCGGGCTGCTAGTTAAAGGTTAGGCTGGCTCTGCTGTGTGCAGTTCAAATTCAACACCCATGATCAAAGAGCTGTGGGCCTACAGAGGGACAACAACACTGGACACAGCTAAGGACTAGGAGAGGGGAGGGGAGGGGAGAATGGAAGGGAGGGGAGGGGAGGGGAGAAGGGAGAGGAGGGGAGGGGAGGGGAGGGGAGGGGAGGGGAGGGGAGGGGAGGGGAGGGGAGGGGAGGGGAGGGGAGGGGAGGGGAGGGGAGGGGAGAAGGGAGAGGAGGGGAGAAGGGAGAGGAGGGGAGGGGAGCAGCTTCTGGTAAAGAGTCTCAGCTGTTGTCAACACCTTTTAGACTTTGTGACTAATGTAAGAAGACACATGTACACACTTCCAAATGATCTTATGTGCTGTCACCCACAGACAAAGCTGTCTCACTGTGATCTCCAAGATCTCCAAGCTCCTAACTCATACACATACACTTTAACACACACACACACATTAACCCTTGGGGTGTTAGAGGGAAGAACTAACTTGTTTAACTGAATGCTCTTGTGGTTCTTCCCTTTGGCACTTGTTTGGTTTCTCACAATGTAATGCTTCATGTTCTGACTACCCGCAATGTTCGGACTCATCTTGTTGTTATGATCACTGACCTACGCTTTTTTGTAAAGCTCTCTCTTGGAAGTCGCTTTGGATAGAAGTTTCTGCTGAAATGAATACATGTAAATGTAAGAAAGAAAGATAGAACATTTGAAAAAGATCAGAGGAGGAAGTTCAATGAGGGGGCCAGGCAGTGTCATCAGTGTAAGTCCAGCATGGGCCTTAGGGCAGAAAGAATACAGGAAAGGAGTGTGTGTCATTTTACCCACATGCCCCTGCTGCCCCTGGCCCCGCCCATTATCCTCTACTGAGTCCTGATGTCACTCTGGAGCCTCTCTGTCACCCACACTCCACCCTCCTTCCCCTCACACACACACACACACACACACACACATATACATACAATGGTGATGTGCATGGGCAGATGCCAACACGCACACACACACATTTCTACACTTTTGCATTTTGATTCTATCTATACTGCACACTTACCTCTCTCTCCACACACAAACACACACTCACAGTCCCCCATATACAGTCCCCCATATACAGTCCCCCATATACAGTCCCCCATATACAGTCCCCCATATACAGTCCCCCATATAGAGTCCCCTATATACAGTCCCCCATACCTCCCCCTTTCCTTGTCTATTCAGCCTGGTTCTCATTCTCTCCCTTATTGACTGGACTGGTCTCATTGCTTGCTGCCAGGTCCTGGCCACTATTGAACCTCACATTTTCCTATCATATCTTTTATGGGACAGAAAGAGGGCATTGGTGTGTGTGTGTGTGTGTGTGTGTGTGTGTGTGTGTCAGAGTGGGCCATATGGAGTTCAGTAGTGTTAAGACAGCTGAGTCTGCATTTCTACAGTGATGAACATCTCCAGAGGCTGACAGAGCATGCTGCAGCTAGCACACGCTAGCACACGCTAGCACACGCTAGCACACGCTAGCACACGCTAGCACACGCTAGCACACGCCAGCACACACTACAGGACCCACCTGAAAACTCTCCTGAATCTCCAGCTGCTCCTAAATATAGAGAGGAACAGTGGAACTGCGGAACCCTTATGGTTGTAACTGCACCCCCTCCGTCCCTCCAACCCCCACGCCTCCCTACCCAACACCTCCCTCCCCAGCCCCCCCCTCTCCTTCAGTCACCTTCTATACTTAGTCAACGCAGGGTCCCCAGTTAGCCACGCCCCCCTGTAGCTGTTGTTGCTGCCTTCACCATCGGCTGTCATTGGTCAATAACAGGGGCTGTGTGTCACGGCTGAAGTCCTGCCCAGGTCTCTGAGGCTTGTTTACTCTGTCAGTCTGAACGCAGGCTGCATGGGGGAGAACGCAGGCTGCATGGGGGAGAACGCAGGCTGCATGGGGGAGAACGCAGGCTGCATGGGGGAGAACGCAGGCTGCATGGGGGAGAACGCAGGCTGCATGGGGGAGAACGCAGGCTGCATGGGGGAGAACGCAGGCTGCATGGGGGAGCATGGGGGAGAACGCAGGCTGCATGGGGGAGAACGCAGGCTGCATGGGGGAGCATGGGGGAGAACGCAGGCTGCATGGGGAAGCATGCTGGATCCAGGCTGAGAAGGGGCAGTCATGGGACTTGGTGAGGGGCCGGGACAGAGCGGGGCAGAGCAGAGCAGGGCAGAGTGGGGCAGGGCAGAGTGGGGCAGAGTGGGGCAAGAGCAGGGCACACACACACACATGCATACATACATCCACATACACACTCATACACACACAGACACACACACTTGTTTCCTGACTCTCAGCAGAGCTGCTCATTAGGTAGAGTACTGACAGTCTGTAGCAGATGCTCCTCTCTCTCCTCCATGCCAAGCTCCACCCTCTCATCTCCCCCTCTCTCTGATCCCTCTCTTCCTTGCCAAGTCCTCCATTCCTATGTCACCTGCCCAGCCTCTCCCCTTCCCTCTCTCATTTTTCACAGTCCTTCCTTCGTCACTGTTTCCCCTCTTCGTCATCTCTTTCACTTGTTCCCTCTTCCTCTCCTCTCCCTGTTCTGTCTCTTCCTCTCCTCTCTTCATTTTGTCTCCTCTCCTCTTCCTCGCTGTACCTCTCCTGTTTACATTGTCTGTACCTTTGCTGGGTTTGCCACACCCTCTCCTTCCTTCTACCCCCTTTAGCCTTTCTTTAACCGACAAATGTTGAGGTTGACGCACAATTTGCACATAGCAACCAGCATGAATGCACGACTCCTGTTTAGACAGAAACACCTTCGCTTTCCCGTGCAATGACCAATCACTGACCTTCACGCCGTGCTGTCATGTGACATGTCATGTGACCAGAGCTGGCAGTGCTGGATTGGTGGAAGATACAGAAGGATGGAACGGCCTTCTGAGTGTGCGGTGCGCACAGAAAGAACCCTGAAGCCAGAGAGACAGAGAGGGACAGAGAGAGGGACAGAGAGAGGGACAGAGAGAGACAGAGAGGGACAGAGAGAGGGACAGAGAGAGACAGAGAGGGACAGAGAGAGGGACAGAGAGAGACAGAGAGAGACAGAGAGGGACAGAGAGAGACAGAGAGAGGGACAGAGAGAGGGACAGAGAGAGACAGAGAGAGGGACAGAGAGAGGGACAGAGAGAGACAGAGAGAGGGACAGAGAGAGACAGAGAGAGACAGAGAGGGACAGAGAGAGACAGAGAGAGGGACAGAGAGAGGGACAGAGAGAGACAGAGAGAGGGACAGAGAGAGGGACAGAGAGAGACAGAGAGAGGGACAGAGAGAGACAGAGAGAGGGACAGAGAGAGGGACAGAGAGAGACAGAGAGGGGCAGAGAGGGGCAGAGAGAGACAGAGAGAGGGACAGAGAGAGACAGAGAGAGGGACAGAGAGAGGGACAGAGAGAGACAGAGAGAGGGACAGAGAGACAGAGAGAGGGACAGAGAGAGGGACAGAGAGAGACAGAGAGAGGGACAGAGAGAGACAGAGAGAGGGACAGAGAGAGACAGAGAGAGGGACAGAGAGAGGGACAGAGAGGGGCAGAGAGGGACAGAGAGGGGCAGGGAGGGACAGAGAGAGGGACAGAGGGACAGAGAGAGACAGGGGAGACAGAGAGATAAAGAGAAAAAGCTGTGTTGATTATGTAAGAGCTCCATCCTGAGTATGGAGGACTGTTGTTTTGAATAGTGTGTGTGTGTGTGTGTGTGTAGGGGGGGGGGGCTTTTTTTAGCAGTGTTCTTATCTCTAGAAGTGCTGCTGCTGCTGCTGCTGCTGAGGTGAAGCGGAGGACAGTCATGGTTCTACCTCAGAATCCCCTCTGCAACCTGCGACACACACTGTGACGTCACTGAGGACGTGTGTGTGTTCTTCAGAGCCCACACACCCCCGCATGGCTGAACAGGAGGGGGGGAGCTGGAGGGGAGGGGGCCAAGTCGCTTTGTGATGTCATTCCATTTGTTCCATGTGAGACGACATCATATCGTTGACGACGTGCTGTGTCGCCCTCTACTGGTGGGATATGGAACTTACTGAACTCCTTTCTCAGCTGGATAAGCAATCGTTAGCCGATCCTATCTCATTAACAAGATAACCATATTCATCCAATTTATACAATTTCCATCATAATACAGTGTTCCATTAACAAATATATAACATATTCAGCCAGTAAAACAACTATTGCATTTGAATAAAGTAATCTTCTAAATGAACACATGCAGTGTAAATGTGCTACCATGTGACGATTGGCTATCTTTAATTACTAGTTTTAAATCTAATTTAACAACGGGCCACTGCTGTCAGAACTGATGTTTATTCCTGTGTACTGCATCATCATGTCATGTTTATTCCTGTGTACTGCATCATCATGTCATGTGTATTCCTGTGTACTGCATCATCATGTCATGTGTATTCCTGTGTACTGCATCATCATGTCGTGTATTCCTGTGTACTGCATCATCATGTCATGTGTATTCCTGTGTACTGCATCATCATGTCGTGTATTCCTGTGTACTGCATCATCATGTCATGTGTATTCCTGTGTACTGCATCATCATGTCGTGTATTCCTGTGTACTGCATCATCATGTCGTGTATTCCTGTGTACTGCATCATCATGTCATGTGTATTCCTGTGTACTGCATCATCATGTCGTGTATTCCTGTGTACTGCATCATCATGTCATGTGTATTCCTGTGTACTGCATCATCATGTCGTGTATTCCTGTGTACTGCATCATCATGTCATGTGTATTCCTGTGTACTGCATCATCATGTCATGTGTATACCTGTGTACTGCATCATCATGTCGTGTATTCCTGTGTACTGCATCATCATGTCATGTGTATTCCTGTGTACTGCATCATCATGTCGTGTATTCCTGTGTACTGCATCATCATGTCATGTGTATTCCTGTGTACTGCATCATCATGTCATGTGTATACAGTTAGAAAAGGATCAACATTGATGATATCACTCTGCAAACATGCTCCAGTCTTATGCAGAACTGAATTCAAAATGTGGAAGATAATCGTCAATAATCGTCCCTAATAACAAAGTCTATGTAATCTGGGGGGTGTTCCAATAACGCAGAATAAGAAAAAGTCTGTCTTATTTCAACAAGTCAGTGAGAGTTCTAGTTCTAGTTCTAATTCTAGATATTCCCCTAATAACAGCCTCTCCCCCAGGGTCTTAAAGATTCCTACTGGGGAACCTGTTGCCTTTTTGACCAGTCCTAACCTGCGTAGAATGCTTGGTACTTGCAGTCAGGTGCACTGTTGTTGAAAGGCACTAGCACTGTGCCATGGGGGACACCCACACTGCAGGTCGGGGAGTCACACACACAGTCAATCACACCTGGTTGTCTGATTCTGACCAATCAGACACAAAGCCAGATCGTTTATCCCATGAAATTTTAATAGATTGTTAAAAATAAGGCTATGATGCTTTTGAGCACACATTTACCAAGAGGCTAACAGTTATGTCTGCAAGAACATATTTAGAGGCCCAGAGACAGAGGTCTGGTCACTACAGACTTTACTCTGGGGTACAAGTGATACACACACTCACATCCCAACCTTGAAAACACTCAATCGACAATTATATGCCCTATCAGACACAATTTTAAGACACACACACACTCACACCAAACTGAATGCAGTTGCTCGCTCACACTTTCAAGCTGTACACACAGAACCCAAACACACAAGACAACATCCACCCCACCCAAAACGGTGGCAATAAAACAGGGATTTGAACCAAAACATAGCAGTGTTCTCTTAAAACAAACATGCATAGCTTAGTACAATGGGTGGGTTATTTAATGGATCCACACAGTTTGTCTGGACTGCTTTGATTCTTGGAAGTTAAGTTTGTAAATAAACACCTGGCTATTTCATTTAGTGAACCGTAATGGTGAACAATCAGGTCAACCTAGTGGTTTAAAATATGCCTTTTCTATGTTCTGTTCATGTAAAAAGTTACATTCTGAGCTACCTTGTGCTCAATAAATACAAATAATACTGGAATGGCTACAACACAATACAGTATTTAGTTATTTCTTCAGAAATGGAAGAGATGGACTGAGGCAGAATTCTGACCCAGTTTTGAAATGTGTATAATAAAAAAAAAAAAAAAAAACAATATACCAACCTATTGGTGTTCTGCTATACTATTTCAGAATCGGTCAAATAACTATTATATAATAAAAGTACAAAAACAGCACAAAACCCTAAGTAAAACAAAGAAATGAAGAAACTGGCTTCCAAAATGCATCTGTAACACATTACAAGACACAGCAGTTAGGCTCTCGTCCTCTGTACCATCTAAGCATTGGTTAAATGGGCAACGTGATAAAATGAAGTTTGTTATCCCTCGTGGAGAAGGCAGTATCTAACACAAAGCTTTAAAATATAGATCTATCAAGTTGTCTTTTCTGCCCTGGGATATGCAGACTGGTTATCATTTCTAGTGTTAATGCTTCAAACATTTCATTGAATTTGTTTTTTCTTCTCCTTTGGTAACTGGGTGACAACTTTCATAGCAATAAACATTCCAATTTAATTTTGTTTCCCTCAAAAAGGTTTGCCTATTTTAGTGGTGTGCACATGTATTACAATGGATGTTTATTAAACTTCAAGCAACTTTACATTTCTAATCCACAGGTCCAAAGTATTGGCAGTGACACATTTTATTTCACAGTTTGCTGTTTCAGTTCTTGCAGTTGTTAACATTGTCTAGATTATTGGGAGCAGATCTTCACAAAAACACATTAAAATGTTTTTGGGCCCTGGAACAAAATGAACAGCTAACCTAATTCCACAAATAATATTCCAGGCCAGTCTGACTCTATGAGAAAGTGTGTTGAAAGTATTAGTGGGGCTAAACCACTAGCGTAAAGGGTCCCATTATCACCCACTAAACTCTCGACGCCCATCAGAGATTTTAGGAATATGTTGATAAAATACAAACTAAAAATGTCATGTCACAGTACTTTACATACTAAAACATTCTGGTTTTAAAATCCAATGAGGATATACATAGAAATGTTATTTACCTAGTTTTAGCAGTTAGCCAGGGGGTCACATTATCATGTATGGATGAGTTAGTGTCTGGTGTTGCTACTGCATTTCTTTATGAAATGAATGGGAAAAAATATGGTTATGGACGATAATGAGGTCTAGAACGTTGGTGAATTAGCATAGATGATAATGGGGCTGCGTCTTCTACCATTCTGATTGGATTATAAGAACTGACTGATTACTTTGCATATATTTCATGTTTTTGCCAATAAAAGTCTTTAACTACTGCTTATCACTTCCAGTTAGATTTCCAATGGAAAAAAAAAAGAAAAAAATCTGAAAGAGCAAATTATGCAAAACACCAAATTTGCCACTGCAACTTTTTGGGGCCATGATTGTAAAGTGCCAACAAGCTCTAGCATCAGGGAAGCCCCAACATGGTGTCACAAGCACTTTAGCCCCCCAACACCAACACAGATGAGGAGTTGAATCCCCACAGATCCCCTGAAATGCAGGCAGACACATGGACGGCCAAGGACTTTCCCACGAAGGCTAAAGCTGACTGAGTCCATCACCTCCTCTACATACGGTAAACCTTAATGTGCTCAACAGTTGCTCTACACAGTACTTACCCAACGAAGGCAGCTAAAATAGTTATTTTGTGAGGTTAGAACTGCAGAACACAACAAAAGGTGAAACCCACCGGCAGGTCCTCGTTCACCCCCCCCCACCCCGCCCCCCCCAACTATGTGCAGAAGTCCTTCACAGTTCCTCCCTCCTTTCCGTCCTCCTTTAGTTGAAGGTAGGAGCAGGAACTTGTCCCTTTGAACCATGTTTCCATGAGCATCAGCAGCAGTCTGAAGATCTTCTGCCAAACTGAAGAGAGAGATCAACAAGCTCTTCTCTTTGAACCTGGTCCAGTCTGCCTTAGTACACTGGAGTCTTTAAAAAGATATTTCTATACAAAAACAATACACCTAAAATAACAGTTAGAAGCAATGGCAACTTAAATATAAAGAGACGGGCATGCAGGGAGGTTTGGTGACCACAGGACGATGAGACGGTCTGTGATTGGTTCACTCCTGACAGGAAGTGACCTGCCAGACGATGATGTGGCTGCGCTCGGCTTTGGTGGGGGCCGGCTGGAGCTTCATGGTGGGTTCTGAAACAGTGTCCATCTCCCCGACATCATCCCCTGAGGAGGGCAGAGGGTCAGGGAGGGTCACACACATGGACACTCAAAGAGGACGTTTCATCTTCGTATACTGGTCTGTTTTACATTCTGGTGGGGCCCAACCATTCACTCCCCTTTAAAATGGTGTTCTCTCTAACCCAGGCCTGTCCAGTCCTGGCCCTCGAGGGCCGCTGTCCTGCAAGGTTTAGATGTTTCCCTGCTCCAGCACACCTGACTCCAATGAATGGTCATTTTCAGGCTTCCACAGAGCTTGATACCAACCCATTCATTAGAATCAGGTGTGCTAAAGCAGGGAAACATCTAAAACCGTCCAGGACCAGAATTGAACACCCCTGCTCTACCCACTAACCCCTAATGCTAACTGTAACCCTAACACCAAAACCCCTAAACCCCTGAAGAAAAGCATTGGAAGGTATGGGGCCCTGCATGAGGGCCCTACAAGGTCAGGTTTTTCATGTTTCACTATCTTATTGTGAGGGCATCTGGTCCCAACAAGTGTCGTCTAAAAAGACCACACAAACACCTTCAGCTTCTACTCCGTAGTACCCTTCTACTTGGGGCTGACTCACCCTGTCTGAAGTCTATATAGCCCTCTCCTCCACTCATGACGAGGAAGGTTCTGGCAGGTTCAGAGGTCATCGTGTCTGACGATTCAGAGGCTGGGTCATCCATCCCAGAATCCCCTGCAGGAACAGGGGGCGGGATCACCTGACCTGGAGCCGGAAGTCCAATGATTAACTAAACACTTCTTCCAACTCTTCACTCAGAAAACAGCGTGTTACTTCAGTCTTACTTCTCCATGCTGATATTCGTACCTGGCACCGCCGCGAAGAACTTGACGGCGTCACGGTGACCGTGGAAACAGAGCTGGGCGTGGGCCATGGAGCAGTAGGGCACAGCGCCGCCTGACCCCCCACTGTCGCAGCCCTCCTCACCGTACACCCGCACAGCTCCACCGGGTCGGTTGGTCACGATGCCGCTCGTTTTGTTGGCTGCGGTTGGAAGACAGAACAGAATGGCAGTCATGTTGTTAACAAAGATGCGAGCAGTTGCGATGGCTGAAGTACGATTCAGTGGGTCGCACAATGACGCCATAGTGAGGTAGCCTCACAGCGCCCTACACAATGATGACACCCGCGCACACACACACACACACACACACACACACACACACACACACACACACACACACACACTGTTGTGTAAAGAGGAATAAATGCATTAAACACTAGAGAGAGTTTATGGAGAGAGTAGGTTCTGCTGTGTGGTTAGTCAAATTTAAGGCCATGACCTGAAGTCAGTACAAGGAAAACACTGAATGTTTTGAAGACCAAGCAGGCCTTATCCGGACCAAGCAGGCCTCATCCATCATGCAGACACTAGCAAGTGTCATCCAGACCAAGCAGGCCTCATCCAGACCAAGCAGGCCTCATCCAGACCAAGCAGGCCTCATCCGGACCAAGAAGGCCTCATCCAGACCAAGCAGGGCTCATCCGGACCAAGCAGGCCTGGGTCAAGGCCAGGCACTAGCAGGCCTCAAAACAGGTCAGAATCCAGGTGAAAGAGGAAGGAGCAGAGGGTGAGAACCAAGGCTGGCAAGATAACAACTGAAAGGTTGAAGAGAAGAATCAAGATGCTTGAGCAATATATGGACCATATTTTTAGTATTATAAATCACTTTTTTTAATGGTTTGGCTGGTCCTTCAACTCACACTCAGGTGCGACTTATATATAAAAATATATTATTTCATATGTTTGTTATTTTTACCGAAACTGGTAGTAACCATGCTAGGAGTATTATGCTAGGTAGTTGAGCCAGGAAATGCTAGTCATTTAGCAGACCTACGCTCTTATCCAGAGCAACTTATGGTCTGGAAAATACACAAGTCAAAGAAAGATGCAGCTCAAGATAGGGTGCAGGCAGGTTAGAGAGCCCGGGGGGGGGGGGGGGGGGGGGGGCGTAGTGATGGTGACTCACCTCTCTGTCCTCCTACAGAGGCTCCTGGTTGTGAGCCTATGGAGTGATGGATAGAGAAGCGTGTGCTAGTCGTCTATTGGGAGAACCCACCATGTCCTACTGAGCTGATGTGTGATGGTGAAAACTGTTGTGAAACAGTGACACTGGACTGGAACGCTTTTATTTTGAAAAACCAACAATGGTGACATGAAGGTTGAATCTGCCAGTTCACCCAGACAGACACAATGCCAGTCTGAAGAGAGGAACATGTTATGTAATGACTGTGTGTGTTTGTTTATGATACAGTCAGGCATAGGCGACATAGGAGGTCGCCTAGAGCGCCATCTGCTGGAGGGGCGCTGCCAGGCACCCTTAATCATGCCGATTTGTGTGAAGACGTTTTATTTATTTCTGCTTGCTAGCCACACCGTGTTTAATGTGAAATGCGCACTGCATCGGCACTGTTTATGCTTGTGATGAGTTTTCATTAGTTTTCTACACAGTTATCATCTCTGCCTGTATGTCCGGTCTGATTTGGTATTTTATTTCAGTTTAAACTTAAATGAATTACGCAGTGACCAGAAGCACTTTAACTTGGCAGCACCTGTGACAATGACAGTAAATAACTTTGATCTTCTAAGCAGGAAGAGAGGAGCGTTTACCTTCTGACAGCGGGATGGAGATGATGACCCCGTTTCCTGTTCCGACCCAGAGGCGGGAGCAGGACACCAGGAGGGCGGTGATTCTGACGAATGAGAAGCCCAGTTTCCCCGTTCCTGTCATGTGACCGGGAGGGACAGATCATCGTGACATCTGGGTGAACTACACATGTGATCTGATGAATGAACCCCAGCGACCCTCACCTGTATACCAGCAATACTGTTTATATGTAGAGAACTGAGAGGATTCACTGCTGAAGTACATGAGTCTTTCATTTACATTGAGTCATTTAACAGACGCGCTTATCTAGAGCGACTTACCGTAAGTAACATTCACCCTGAGGCAGGTAGGGTGAAGTGCCTTGAGCAAGGACACTACGTCATGTTGGCACAGCCAAGGGTTTGAACCCGATACCATCTGGTTACTAGCCCGACTCCCTAACTGCACCACATAAGACAGTTCTTTTGATTTCTATGTAATGATCTCTAATCGACATCGTCACGGCAACACTTTTAGGTGTACTGTCCCTTTAAAGGCGAGAGCGCGTGCGTACCCAGCATCTTGCTGACGTAGGGCTCGATGTCCACGTCCTGGAGGTGCTGGTAGCTGTGGGCGTGGAACAGCCTGAGGGTGGAGTCCAGACGGATGGACACCCAGATGCCGTCCCCCACCCAGGCCAGCTGGCGCACCTGGCTCTCCTTACGAGGGTGGGCGTCGAAGGACTTCTGCAAACACACACGCAAACACACACGCAAACACAGGGCAAACAACAACATATCTGTGTTGTTACACAAGGAAACACACGTTTCTAATGGTTAATAAATCGCACAACTGAAGTGCTTCCCTCCCACAAGTCACAAACATGTTTATTGCCACGGAAGTTTACATACGACAAAGTTCCACTGACAGGTTGGTGTATAACAATAAACACAGTAAGTGGAACTATACTGAAAGAAAAAGAATATTTGAATTCAAGTTTGATCCATATGTGTGTATGATGACAGTTCAGCAGCTGGTACCTCTATCCTCATGGCCTTGGGCTGGATAACGTAGATCTTGTTCCTGTAGCCACACCACACCCTGTCATGGACCACTGTCATGCAGCGGATAGAGTGGTGCGGCCGGCCCAGGTCCAGCAGGTGGTAGTTGGTTAGATCCCACTGGCCGTCTGTCAAGGGGAAAACACACACAGTGCTGTGAAACTGCCAGCCCCGGGCACAAAATGGCCGCCGGAACATCACCACGAAATAGCAGTTAAACATTGTAGTGGGGGGGGGGGTGGTTGAAGATGTTCTTACCCAGGCCTCTGTGGAAGATAGCTAGTGTTCCATCAGCCAAGGCTACCAGAACTCTTCCTTTGACGTGTCTGAGGAGAGATGTGGGCAGATGAATGCAATCCTGACATCATGTCTGTCGTGTTTAGGCTAAACAAACTGAAAGCTACCTACACTATGTTCAAGATGGAGTCCTTGAGCTTGATGGCGTGGAGACATTTCCTCCACCTGGACACAGAAGAGTGGACATAGAGACTAGAGGAGATAAGAAACACAGAGAAATGGTCAGAATTATGCTTCTTGAGATAGCCAGGGCCTGTTCCATTTAGGCTGCTCAAAAATGATGGGATTCAAGGCCCAAATTTGAGTAATTTTAAGTAAACAATTCGGGGCGTCAGATGGCTCAACGGTTAAGGCGTTGGCCTCATGATCAGAAGGTTGTGAGATCGAGCCCTGGCTGTGGCTATATGATATTGTGTCCTTGGGCAAGGCACTTCACCCTACTTGCCTCAGGGAGAATGTCCCTGTACTTAATGTAAGTCGCTTTGGATAAAAGCGTCTGTAAAACGTAAACAGCATCTTCATATTGCTACCAGAAATTCTAGTAAGATTTGACTGTTGAATACTAGAGGTCAGAGGTCAGCTTCATGACCTGCAGCAATAAAAGAGATGGGATTGTTGACTCACGTCTCCTACAGTGAACAAACTTTACTAACTACAAGCAACACAACATTTCTAAAACACTTTCACTTAACAAAAAGCAACACAAACACTAACATTGTTCCAGTTCTCCTACTCACCATCCGTTCTGGGCACCCAGCCACATGGTGGGAAGGGCACTGCTCATCCTCACCACCTCCTCCCCTGCAGGGTCACTGTCCTCAGGCTGGGAGGTCACACCGTCCTCATCAGGGCCTCTGAGGCGTCACACACACACACACACACACACACACACACACATATATACACACACACACACATACATACACACACACACACACACACACACACACACACACATATATACACACACACACATACATACACACACACACACACACACATACACACACACACATATACACACACACATACATACACACATACACATACACACACACACACACACAGAGAGTGAGCTGAAATTCCCAAACTGCTAACATCCAGAGGAATAAGCTCAGCGATCACCGTGGCGATCGTCAGTCCTCACCTGGTTGTGTTTGTGCTGGGGGGGTCGGAGGGCTGTGCTCCCAGAGGGTCTGTAAACACGTGCTCTGTGTAGATACCAGGCTGCCCCTGGCCCTCCTCACCCTCCTCTCCCTCCTCACACACCCCCGCACTGGCCTCCGTGGCCTCCGTGGCCTCTTCCGCTGTGGGGACGCCGTCTTCCAGTGGGCTGGTCTCTCTGGACAGGTCCACTGGGAGAGGGAAGGCAGGGGGGTGAAGGGGGGAGAGATGGAGGAGGGGAATTCATGAGGGTGGAGGGTGGGGACTGTATAGCAGTGGTGGTCATGAGGGTGGAGGGTGGGGACTGTATAGCAGTGGTGGTCATGAGGGTGGAGGGTAGGGACTGTGTAGCAGTGGTGTTGTTGAGGGTGGAGGGTGGGGACTGTATAGCAGTGGTGGTCATGAGGGTGGAGGGTGGGGACTGTATAGCAGTGGTGGTCATGAGGGTGGAGGGTGGGGACTGTATAGCAGTGGTGGTCATGAGGGTGGAGGGTAGGGACTGTATAGCAGTGGTGGTCATGAGGGTGGAGGGTGGGGACTGTATAGCAGTGGTGGTCATGAGGGTGGAGGGTGGGGACTGTATAGCAGTGGTGGTCATGAGGGTGGAGGGTAGGGACTGTGTAGCAGTGGTGTTGTTGAGGGTGGAGGGTGGGGACTGTATAGCAGTGGTGGTCATGAGGGTGGAGGGTGGGGACTGTATAGCAGTGGTGGTCATGAGGGTGGAGGGTGGGGACTGTATAGCAGTGGTGGTCATGAGGGTGGAGGGTAGGGACTGTATAGCAGTGGTGTTGTTGAGGGTGGAGGGTGGGTTCTGTATAGCAGTGGTGGTCATGAGGGTGGAGGGTAGGGACTGTATAGCAGTGGGGTTCAGGGCCCACTATCAGGAATGCTCTAGATGTTTCCCTCCTCCAACACACTTGGATTCAGATGAAAGGTTGTTATCAAACTCTGCAGAAACCTGATGAAGCCCTTTCATTTGAATCAGGCGTTTACTGCAAAAATCACATCATATTTAAGCGCCAAAAAATATTTATTATGTTATTATAAAATGTGTTATTACTACTATCAAACTGCCACTGAAGGCAATTTTACTTAGGGATAGGATTTCTTGAAATAACATATTTTTTTATTTAAAAGAAGTCATTGGACAAGCCATTTATAGTAGAAATAAGTCCAGCTAGATTTCATATCCAAAACAAGATGTCAAGTTTTTCCAGTGTTAGAGGAGTGAATCATCTCAGCTATATGGGACAGTGAGCCTGGAGACCACAGCTGAAGACCACAGCTGAAGACCACAGCTGGAGACCACAGCTGAAGACCACCGCTGGAGACCACAGCTGAAGACCACAGCTGAAGACCACAGCTGAAGACCACAGCTGAAGACCACAGCTGGAGACCACAGCTGAAGACCACAGCTGAAGACCACAGCTGAAGACCACCGCTGGAGACCACAGCTGAAGACCACAGCTGAAGACCACAGCTGGAGACCACAGCTGAAGACCACCGCTGGAGACCACAGCTGAAGACCACAGCTGAAGACCACAGCTGGAGACCACAGCTGAAGACCACAGCTGGAGACCACAGCTGAAGACCACAGCTGGAGACCACAGCTGGAGACCACAGCTGAAGACCACAGCTGAAGACCACAGCTGAAGACCACAGCTGAAGACCACAGCTGAAGACCACAGCTGGAGACCACAGCTGAAGACCACAGCTGAAGACCACAGCTGGAGACCACAGCTGAAGACCACAGCTGAAGACCACAGCTGGAGACCACAGCTGGAGACCACAGCTGGAGACCACAGCTGAAGACCACAGCTGGAGACCACAGCTGAAGACCACAGCTGAAGACCACAGCTGAAGACCACAGCTGGAGACCACAGCTGAAGACCACCGCTGGAGACCACAGCTGAAGACCACAGCTGAAGACCACAGCTGGAGACCACAGCTGAAGACCACAGCTGGAGACCACAGCTGAAGACCACAGCTGGAGACCACAGCTGGAGACCACAGCTGAAGACCACAGCTGAAGACCACAGCTGAAGACCACAGCTGAAGACCACAGCTGAAGACCACAGCTGAAGACCACAGCTGGAGACCACAGCTGAAGACCACAGCTGAAGACCACAGCTGGAGACCACAGCTGAAGACCACAGCTGAAGACCACAGCTGGAGACCACAGCTGGAGACCACAGCTGGAGACCACAGCTGAAGACCACAGCTGAAGACCACAGCTGGAGACCACAGCTGGAGACCACAGCTGAAGACCACAGCTGAAGACCACAGCTGGAGACCACAGCTGAAGACCACAGCTGAAGACCACAGCTGGAGACCACAGCTGGAGACCACAGCTGGAGACCACAGCTGAAGACCACAGCTGGAGACCACAGCTGAAGACCACAGCTGAAGACCACAGCTGAAGACCACAGCTGGAGACCACAGCTGAAGACCACCGCTGGAGACCACAGCTGAAGACCACAGCTGAAGACCACAGCTGGAGACCACAGCTGAAGACCACAGCTGGAGACCACAGCTGAAGACCACAGCTGGAGACCACAGCTGGAGACCACAGCTGAAGACCACAGCTGAAGACCACAGCTGAAGACCACAGCTGAAGACCACAGCTGAAGACCACAGCTGAAGACCACAGCTGGAGACCACAGCTGAAGACCACAGCTGAAGACCACAGCTGGAGACCACAGCTGAAGACCACAGCTGAAGACCACAGCTGGAGACCACAGCTGGAGACCACAGCTGGAGACCACAGCTGAAGACCACAGCTGAAGACCACAGCTGGAGACCACAGCTGAAAACCACAGCTGAAGACCACAGCTGGAGACCACAGCTGAAGACCACAGCTGAAAACCACAGCTGAAGACCACAGCTGGAGACCACAGCTGAAGACCAAAGCTGAAGACCACAGCTGAAAACCACAGCTGAAGACCACAGCTGGAGACCACAGCTGAAGACCACAGCTGGAGACCACAGCTGAAGACCACAGCTGAAAACCACAGCTGGAGACCACAGCTGAAGACCACAGCTGGAGACCACAGCTGAAGACCACAGCTGGAGACCACAGCTGAAGACCACAGCTGAAGACCACAGCTGGAGAGGACAGCTGGAGACCACAGCTGGAGACCACAGCTGAAGACCACAGCTGGAGACCACAGCTGAAGACCACAGCTGAAGACCACAGCTGAAGACCACAGCTGAAGACCACAGCTGGAGAGGACAGCTGGAGACCACAGCTGAAGACCACAGCTGAAGACCACAGCTGAAGACCACAGCTGGAGACCACAGCTGCTGGCTGCTCATCCTGAGCCTGTCATGGCTCTTACCTGAGCCGGACAGACCGCTGTGTTCGGCCGGGAGGTCGCTGACCCCCTGGTGGGCCGTCTGGGGGACGGCGGTGGTCCCTTCCGTTGCCATGGTGCCATCGCTGCCCGTGGAGCCCACGCTGGCCACGCTGCCCGCCAACGACACGCCGTCCCCCTGTACTGACTCCTGGTCCTGGGAACCCTCCTCCCCTGACGGGAAGTCAGACTCCAGAACACCTGACACACACACACACAGGAACACACACACAGAAGCACACATACACACACACACAGGAACAGGAGCAGGCACACACACACACACACACACACACACACAGGAACAGTCACACACACAAAGGGAGATAGAATCCACTTTAAATGTGAAACCACTGCATATGTTGTACAACATTGAAACAGGGATAAAGTGCATCACAGATTTTAAATGTCTCACCAATAATGTCAGATTTGTTTTAGCTCACAGTGGGGATGTGCAATATGACCAACACACACACACAGACCCACACACACACACTCACACACCTGGTACGCTGGTGATACAGAGCACGTGTGAGTTGCAGGCGTAGAAGCTGTCCAGGAGGTCAGAGGGCTGGTTGGCATCCAGGATCATGACCTTAGTGGAGGAGTGAGTGCTGGTGCAGATCCACACTGTGCTGGAGCCCTGATCCTGGACACCCTGCTCCTGGACACCCTTCTCCTGCTCCTGCTCCTCCTCCTGCTCCTACACACAGGACATCCGGAGCACCAAGACTTTCAATGCAGGGCCGTGTTTGGAGTGTGGCGTGTTTCTACTGCATCTTACGACAGGCCTCTTAACCCTTGTGTTCTCTACAGCCTCTTCTCAGCCTCCTTACCTTGTTCTCCTGCTCCAGCTGGTCCAGGCTGTTCTGAGAGCCCTTCTTCTGTCTGGTCACCTCAAGCTCCGCCCCTGAGCCTTCATTGGCCCCTGACATGGCCCCGCCCTCTCTGGTCCAGGCCCCGGACAGGTTAACCCCTGCAGCACACCACAGCTGACCAAAAGACAACGGGTAAATATTTACACATTCTACACTGACTCATTTATCAGACGCTCTTATCCAGAGAGACATACAGCAAGTACAGGGATATTACCCCTGAGGCAAGTAGGGTGAAGTGCCTTGCCCAAGGACACAACGACATGTTGGTACAGCCGGGTTTCGAACTGGGTACCTTCTGATTACTAACCCAAATAGCAGTTTAGTCTATTACTAACCTAACTAACAGACTGTGCCACATGACTCACCATGGACTGATGTTGTGCCACTACTTAAGACATCTGTTGGATCTATTTGTTTAGAGTACGGCAGGGTGTGCTTCCCCCACCACTACAATCAGCTGGACAGAGGCTCATCTTATTGCCTGACTTACTGCGCAGTACTACTGTGTGTGTGTGTGTGTGTGTTCACCTTCATAGAAGCATCTTTCTGGTCCAGAGGCCTCAGGTAAACAGGGACAGGCAGGTTCTTCATCTTGTTCTCTGTTTGACCTCCATTAACCACCTGGAAGAACAGGAACAACATCCAACAGTATTCTACAGGACAAACACTTTTTGGGGGAAATATTCCACCCCTTTACAACCCTACACCTTCTCTATCCCTCCCCTCCATCCTCTCTCCTCCTCCATGCTCTCTCCTCCCTCCCCCTCTCCTCCTCCATGCTCTCTCCTCCTCCCTCTCTCCTCCATCATCCTCTATCCTCCCTCCCCCTCTCCTCCTCCATGCTCTCTCCTCCTCCCTCTCCTCCTCCATGCTCTCTCCTCCCTCCCCCTCTCCTCCTCCCTCCCCCTCTCCTCCTCCTTCTCTCCTCCTCCCTCCTCTCTCCTCCCTCCCCCTCTCCTCCTCCATGCTCCCCCTCTCCTCCTCCTCCCTCTCACCTTGTACTTGCCAGGCAGGCTCCAGCCGTGGGCCTGGACCCGGCCATCGTCCTTCTGCATGTGAGCTCGGACCTGTCTGTACTGAGCCCTCTTCTGCTCCTTACGAGAGGGGGAGCTGCAGGGGTCCATCCTGAGAGGAGGACAAGAACACATCCAGGAGATCGAAGGGAGGAGAAGCCTTTTTAAAGCGCATAGTATCACTAATAAAAACATTTCTGCCACTTTATCTAAACATCTTTGGAAAGATTTTTCGATGAAGAACTTTCGATGGTATTGGGAAATACATTCCAATACAAGAATGAGAGGCTTGAACGAGTGGAGCAAGATTCTGAGGATGTGCAGGGGGGGTGCAGGGGGGGTGCAGCTTAGAACAGCAGCAGCTACTCACTCCTCGTTGAGGAAGTCAAAAGTCTTGGACTTCTCGGTGGGGAACTGGGAGAACGTGCTGCTCCTCTTCACCAGACCACCGGGGGCGTTGTACTTCACGTTGGCCTGAGGCTCCGCCTTCTTGCCCGCCACGCCGCTGGAGGAGGAGGAGGGGCCGAAGAGGCGACTGAAGCTGCAAGGGGAGGGGGAGGGGGGGGGGGGGTAAGGAGAATACAACAATAAAGATGCAGGAAGAGGAAGACCAGGGGTCACCAATCATCACCCACCACCACTACAGGCACAGCACAGTGAAGCATGCTGGGAGTTGTGGGGATATGGATCCACTCACCACAGTACCTGCTCTGCACATACAGTATTTGGATCACTACAACCCATTCACTTTCATGGTACAGAATCAAGCAGTTAGTAAGATAAAATAACACGTCATTCACCAAAGTTCACAACTACCACGAAATGTAAATCTGCTAAACTGAAAAGAGACACTTCTTATAACTGAGCGTTCAGCTTTAACAGGCATCGAACTAGAATACCTAAACAGCAACCGGCTCTTGAACCAGGCGGTCCAGAGGAGTACAGAGGTGGACAAGCTCTGCCTGTTAACTGAAGCTGTCTCCAGTGAGCGTATTTAGGCCTGAAAACTGCCACACACACACAGCCAACAGGGCAGGGAGGACGGCCCACTGGACTCTGGGCAGGGAGCAGACTGATTTGTGGGATGCATGAAGGGCAGGGATAAAGGACACAAGTCTAGTCTATGTTGGGGGAACCTTTAGCCAGAACACTGGGGGGCAGGGGGGGGGGACAGGGGACAGGGGTGGCTATGGGTCTGTGGAAACATTTACCTAATGCTGCGTTCAGCACCCAAAAAGAAAGGGAAAAAAAGTTGAGCCACTTGGATTATGGTTAAATAATTGCTGAGGTTGGCGTCAATGACTTCCTTACGAACTGAATGTGAAGGAGGAGGAGCTGCACAGTTGAAAACAGGTCATGTGGTTCTAGGATCACTTACAACTGCCAGATACTGGACTTCTTCTTCTCCGTCAGAGCTGGGTTCTCCCGTGAGGCCCTGGAGAGAGAACCAGAGAGAACATCAACATCAGCCGAGTCACAGAGGCAGCAGGAGTCACAGAGGCAGCAGGAGTCACAGAGGCAGCAGGAGTCACAGAGGCAGCAGGAGTCACAGAGGCAGCAGGAGTCACAGAGGCAGCAGGAGTCACAGAGGCAGCAGGAGTCACAGAGACAGCAGGAGTCACAGAGGCAGCAGGAGTCACAGTGGCAGCAGGAGTCACAGAGACAGCAGGAGTCACAGTGGCAGCAGGAGTCACAGAGACAGCAGGAGTCACAGAGGCAGCAGGAGTCACAGAGGCAGCAGGAGTCACAGAGGCAGCAGGAGTCACAGAGGCAGCAGGAGTCACAGAGGCAGCAGGAGTCACAGAGGCAGCAGGAGTCACAGTGGCAGCAGGAGTCACAGAGGCAGCAGGAGTCACAGAGGCAGCAGGAGTCACAGAGGCAGCAGGAGTCACAGAGGCAGCAGGAGTCACAGAGGCAGCAGGAGTCACAGAGGCAGCAGGAGTCACAGAGGCAGCAGGAGTCACAGAGGCAGCAGGAGTCACAGAGGCAGCAGAAGAATATTTAATAAATCATAAGATCATTTTGGTAAAATAAAGATTTATAGATGTTTTATGCGTTTAAGGTTTTAATAAAAGCAGTTATCCACTGTATTGGTTTTGTTTTAGTAATCAGACTCAGGCTTTGTATTTATCGACATGTATCGGTTATCGACTTCCAAATATAACGAGTTATCGATCATCAGTGGTGGGCAAAATTTCCCTATAGACTCCAACACCTCCTCCCTCCTAAACTACCAACACCACCTCCTCTACCACCATCCCCTCCTCCTCCTCCTCCACCTCCTCACCTCCTCCTCTACCACCATCTCCTCTACCACCATCCCCTCCTCCTCCTCCACCTCCTCCTCCTCCTCACCTCCTCCCTCCTAAACTACCAACACCACCTCCTCCACCACCATCTCCTCTACCACCATCCCCTCCTCCTCCTCCACCTCCTCACCTCCTCCTCCTCTACCACCACCATCTCCTCCTCCTCCTCCACCTCCTCACCTCCTCCTCCTCTACCACCATCCCCTCCTCCTCCTCCACCTCCACCTCCTCACCTCCTCCTCTACCACCATCTCCTCCTCCTCCTCCACCTCCACCTCCTCACCTCCTCTACCACCATCTCCTCCTCCTCCTCCACCTCCTCCTCTCCTCCTCCTCCACCTCCTCCTCCTCCACCTCCTCCTCCTCCCCTCCACCTCCTCCTCACCTCCTCCTCCTCCTCCACCTCCTCCACCTCCTCCACCTCCTCCTCCTCCACCTCCTCCTCCTCCTCACCTGATCATCTCAGTCCAGCGTACTGCCTCCTGCAGCTCCATCAGCCTCTCCTTGTACTGGTTCCTCTCCATCAGCACCCTGGCCATCTCCACCCTGGTGAAGCGCTTCCTCTGGGCCGTGGGAACATCACTCTGTGGCCATGAGAAACCAAACAGACCCAAACTCAGATTCTGACACAGCCTTTTACTTTGATACCTAACTTTGACAGATGTGTCAGAACAGAAAGATTTCATTATTTATTATTAATAAATTATAATAATAAATTATTACCTCCACTGCCCACCCCCCCCCCCCCCCACACACACACAAAAAAAGAATCACACGAAAACACAGCAGACAAAATAAAAAGATAATCACCTCTTCTTCATCCTTTGTTTTATGTTTCAACTCCTCCACCTCCAGCCGCACCCTGGAAACACAAAAATGAAGCCCCCAGATATCAGCCCCCAGTCAGCCTTGAGGAGCACCGATCTGGGCTGGACGGATGTGTGTTTCCTGAAGGCCCCTAGCTGACTGACTTCTTGAGCTCTTCCTCCAGGTCTTTGTTCTTGTCCTCCAGCTTCAGCCTGGCCTGTGACAGGGCATGCAGCTCCCCTTGAAGCACCTCCTTCTCACAGGCTAACTCATCCACACGAGCTATCAGGTCGTTCTTTACTACGTTCAGCGCATTTCTGTAGGGAGAGAGAAGAAGTACAATACAACACGTTTCATTAGAAATGTCAAGCAATGTACAGACACCAAACTGGGGATATGTATGTGTGTGTTTGTATGTGTGTGTTTGTTTGTGTGTGTGTGTGTGTGTGTGTGTTTGTATGTGTGTGTTTGTGTGTGTGTGTGTGTGTGTGTGTGTGTTTGTGTGTGTGTGTTTGTATGTGTGTGTGTGTGTGTTTGTGTGTGTGTGTGTGTGTGTGTGTTTGTTTGTGTGTGTTTGTTTGTGTGTGTGTGTGTGTGTGTGTGTGTGTGTGTGTGTGTGTATGTGTGTGTTTGCGAGTGTCTTACTTAGTCTCCATCAGTTGTGTGTTTTCCTGGATGAGATTCTCCACTTCACGACCCATACCTTTGAAAAAAGGGGATGCGGGAAGGAGTACAAAAAGGTTTTAACTTTCTAAAACATACTAACTTGTTCACTAGAGCTGAAATCAAATCTACTTGGACTGATAAAGGAAGACACTATAAATTCATAGAGCAGAACATTCACTGTGTAAACAGAGTAATCTTTATCAGTACATCTGATCGTTATTCACACAGATGATGTTTTTACAAAAATACATAAAATACAAAAATATATAAAACACATGAAGACACAAGACATTTGTCATTCGCGAAACAAAAACTACACACAAACATGCAGAAACAGCAAACCTGTTACGAGATGGACAGGAGAAGGATGGACAGAGCAGGTGACGTCTTACCAAGCAAACTTAGGTCTGAGAAAACCATGCAATCCAAGTCAAGCAAGAGGAGAGAAGAGGAGAGGGTGGAGAGGGTGAGACAGAGGAATGAAAAGCCCCGAGAGAGAGCCCAAACTCTACTGGCTCTATGACCAATGGGAGAGGAGGCGTTTACACACAACTGGGAAGGCTAGAGAAGCTACGAAAGAAAGTTAACAGCTTCGTTTATATGCAAGTAAAACACAAGCAAACTCATCGCGTAACACAGCAGCTTACATGAAGATGACATCTTGTCGGGTGAAAAAAACATTTAACCCCTCCAACTGTTTTTTTCCGTCAGACTTTCATGTAATGAATAGCTATATGGCTCAAGAGCTAAGGGGGTCACACACCCCCAGCTGCTTGACTATGAGGCTGTCCACATGGAACAGTTACAGGGGGCAGAGGGCTTAAAACAAGGGGGAATCTAAGGAGAGGTTCAAGGTCATACACACCAGAATACTCCACTGGGATTAGGGGGAATAGCCAGAGGATGGGACACAGGAGAGAGAGAGGTGGGTTAGCATGGCAAGTAGCTAACAGTACAGTTACGGCGTTCCTATGAACCGCACTTTCACAGTAGGCTATCTTGCGGATTACCTAAAGGCACCAAAGCATTATGGCTGGCATTACTGCAGCCTTTTTCAGCTTTAATTTACATGGAACACTATCTGGAGACGGGCCGAAGGTAGAGTAATAGACTCCAGTTGGTTTGCCATGGCTCTTGTTGGTGAGCCATGCTGTATATTGCCAGTAATTCACTTGAAAATCGAATTAATGTTGTACATACATGAAAGGGAGCAAAGGTTCACTCTGGGTTTGACATATGTTCTTGGAAGACAGAATGTTTTAAATGAAAGGTTCTTTAAGTGTTAAGGTTACAGCCTTTGGGTGCTCGGTTCCCCCTGTTCAGCGTGGCGCCTCTTACCCAGCAGGTCGGCCCCCTCGTCCACGTCTCCGATGATCCCTGTGCCCGCGGACGACAGTTCCTCAAACAGAGAGTCTGTGTTGCGGTCAAACGCCATGTTCTCGATGCCTTTAGTCGGCGTGCTGAAAGAGGGAGGGGATCATGCTTGAGCAAACATCAAGTCAGAAGGCTACACTGTATGGAACATTAGAAGGTTCTTCCTCTTTGTTTACATCAGTGTTTCCCAACCCTGGTCCTCGGGGAACACCTGTCCTGCATGTTTTAGATGTTTCCCTGCTCAAACACACCTCATTCAAATGATTGGGTCGTGATCCAGCTCTGCAGAAGCCTGATAATGAGCATTCATTTGAATCAGGTGTGTTGGGAGCAGGGAAACATCAAAAACCTTGAGAGCGGGTGTTTCCTGAGGACCAGGGTTGGGAAACACTGCTTTACATGACATTCTTGGGAGTACCTGGAGGTCTTGTATCCACTGAGGTCCATGTCCAGCTCAGGAGTGGACTGGATGATGTTGTGCACCTCAGAGCTTTCATCGTCCTCTGGCAAACCTACAGAATACATCAGAACATACCGGAAAGACACCCAAGAGATCCTTTAAAATGGATTCTGAGATGCAGGAACTTGACAAAACTGTGAAGGGAATGAAAAGGTCTCATCAACAATGATCAGGAGATGGAGCCTTTTGAACGTGTTTGGAAAAGCAGCATCTGCGTGGAAGGGTTGACCTACCCACAGAGATGGTCTTGGTCCCTGGAGCAGCCTGCACCTCCGTGCTCTTACTGCCCCTCTGGTCCCCCGCAGCAGAACTCATGGAGGACCTGGAGCTGCCGAAATCTGACAGCTCATCCTGCAAACAACAACCAATGGGGCTCACTGGAAGGTCCAGGAACAGGTCAGAGGTCATGGGGGTCGATGCCATCTCTGAACCTCAGACCTTGACCTTGTGGCCTTGGCACACAAGAAGGACAAGGATAGTCGACGGCATGAAACAGACACACTAGGGTACAGCAGGTACACTACAGTGACTAGATGAGAAGACAAACCAAATATCTAAAGCTACTGACACATGAAACAGACCCACTAGGGTACAGCAGGTACACTACAGTGACTAGATGAGAAGACAAACCAAATATCTAAAGCTACTGACACATGAAACAGACCCACTAGGGTACAGCAGGTACACTACAGTGACTAGATGAGAAGACAAACCAAATATCTAAAGCTACTGACACATAAGAAATACTATCTGGACCAATTATATATGAGAAATGTGGAAATAGCTATTTGGACTCAGAAAGGTCATCATGGGACAGGTCACAATACAAACAGGCTGCATGACAACAACAGGAGGACATGGGAGGACAGAAAGAGGTAACAGTTAACACACAACACACAAGTTCATAGAGACTCCTCACACACAACACCAATAGCAAGAATACTCACAATAATAATCACAACACCTAAACCACACAGAACAGACAAGAGCACACGAGTTACAGGTCTAAAGTTCAACCCCCATTCCAAGAAAGTTGGGAAGTTGCGTAAAATAAATGTTGAAAAAGTTGGTAAAGGGCCAAGGTAGCACTGAGTGGCATTCCCACTTCTTTTAGTCTGTATCTCTCTGGGTATTGAGAGCAGTTTCTGGAGATATTGGAGAGGGAAGTCTCGTGTCTGATACAGGTTTCTTGCTAATCAATGGTCCTGGATCAGTCATGGTTTTGACTGCAGGGGTCATGAGTCCTGTTCAGACTCTTCCATCATCAAGCCACGCCATTATAATAGATGCATGCTGTGATTTAACATTGTCTGCCTGAAATATGCAAGACTTTCCCTGAAAAGGATGTTGCCTGGATGCAGGCAAATGTAGCGCTAAAACCTGTATATACCTTTCAGCATTGATGCTGTCTTTCCAGATGTGCAAGCTGCCCATTGTACAAGCACTAATGCACACCTATAGCATCTGAAATGCAGGATTTTGAACTGAGCACTGGTAACAAGCAGAATAGTCCCTCTCCTCTTTAGTACATGAGACATTTGATACATTTTCAATGATCTATTGAGAATTACATTAAAATTTCTGAGATTCTCAAATCATTGCATTCTGTTCTGATTTACATTCTGCAGTGTCCCAACTTCTCTGGAACTGGGGGTTGTACTACAGCACTACAAGGTACAAGACATAGCTAATTAGAAACAGCACTACAAGATAAACAAAATAAAGAACAACACAATGCGAAACACTTGTTAAAACTACAAAGAACGTTGTTAGCATGTGTGCTGGTACCATGTCAATCTAACAGACAGTTCCACGGAGTCATGTGACAGCAGGACAGAACATGACAGAAAGTTCCATGCACTCTTAGTAAACGGAAACATCATCAGAGCTGGATGCAACCACGCCGTCCTCGAAAAAAAACAGGCCGTCAAACGAACCCTGTCACATTTAGAGGAGTGGACATCAAAATGATCCTTGTGTGTAAGTAGCTTGCTAAGTGTGCAAAGTACTTTTCTTTTTTTATGTTAACAACGTGGTTGCATGTGGCAAATGTAGATGATAAAGCAATGACCAGCATAACCAGCATACTGTGAACTAGAAGCCCATAGACATCACAGCAGTGTGCTCTCCCACAGCTTGTGTGAGTGAATGACTGTCAAGTTTCACCTGCCCACATCCAACTACCTTGCAGTCATCTGCCAAGGAACTCCCCCAAGTAGAGTCCTGCGTACTCTTACCCTCCCTTCTCTTTGGGGCGTCGTCTGTGTCCAACTGCTTGGGGAAAGAATTATGATGAAACTTACGTATGCGGAAGCACTAGGTGTGTGTGTGTGTGTGTGTGTTTGCTGCTAGCTGGAAATGGAAGGTTTCAGGGATGAACTATGCTGGACATAATCAGAGAATACACAGGAGAATTCACCTTTGACCACACAGAAGGACCCAAAAGAGGATGGAATTACCTCAAAGAAGGATACTAGTTAGCACGGGTGCTGCTAAGAATATTAGACCCCATGAATACACTGCAAAACCCCCCTTTTTTGGATGTCTATTGTTATCATTCACTCATTTGTATTCCTAGCTTTCAAGGCCCTCTGCCCATTTGGGCTTTCTGTAGTCAGTCCCAGTCTCCACACTTCAACACCATGGCATGGGCGATGAGAGGTCTGCTTGGACCTCTGTGTGTGTAAACAGAAAACAAAACGGATGGGTACAGCTCTGCGGTGGAGTCAATGTCAAATCCCCCTCGCTAAATGACTTCATTTGTGTTTAGCGTGTTTGCTGAAAGCAAAGACTACTGTTATTCTGCACACTTCTTCCGACAAAGGCAAGATAATGGAATATGCTTTCACTCAGAAAGGCTTAGGGCTCAGAAGAAAGGTGGAACGGCAAATCTTCCTCTGCCAGAGGAAAGTGGCTCTTGCAAGTGAAAGTGTTTACCCTCAGAAGAGTGCTTTATTTTGTTTGCTAACCTTTTTCTTCAAAAACATCAGAGGATCTACATTATTTTTTCCAGATTTTTTTTTAATCTTCCATTTATGTTCCAGCTGTGCATCTGTTTACAGCTAGTTTACTTTCCCATACTTTTCTTTCGCTTTGCATTTTCGGAAGAAATTTTATATTTTCAAGTTTATTTTTATTTTTAATTGTCATTACTAAAAACAGAATTGGGATGAACGATCAAGATGTTGCTTTTAAACCCCCCTTCCCCATTAAAGGCCGTCCATGTAGGCAATGTTGAGATGGACAGAGCTGAATGACACCTAGTATCAGCACTGTACATTTTCAATATAGAACAATGCTGATACTGTGTAAGCAGTACAAGGGACATCCTGTCAGAACTATCATGCAGTCTTTCATATAATGATATCTAACCATGTTCTTAGCCTGAAATCTCCCCTGATGATTGTCTGTCTGCTCACATTGCCTCCTCCTTCCCATAATACACTGCAGCACAGACTCACCACCCCAGAGATGATGGCCCACTTTGAGACAAAGACAACAGAAGCAGCCTGAGGGGGCAGTCTGCCAGTAGGGACAAATAAACATATAGGTGCCAAGCAGCAAAATGAGGATGTTTGTTGATATTTTGAGGACAAGACAGAATAATGCTCAATAATTGTTTTTATTCTGTATCCAAAAACAATGAGCGTCTCTAAAAATTTGGAAACAAACAGACATTCTGTGTCCACTTGAGGAAGGAATTTGGAATAAGAATAAGAATCCTGGACTGAGAATAAGAATCCTGGATTAAGAAGACTGAAATAAGAATAAGAATCCTGGAAGAATAAAAAGCCTGGAATAAGAATGAGAATCCTGGAATAAGAAGCCTGGAATAAGAATGAGAAGCCTGGACTGAGAATAAGAATCCTGGATTAAGAAGACTGAAATAAGAATAAGAATCCTGGAAGAATAAAAAGCCTGGAATAAGAATGAGAATCCTGGAATAAGAAGCCTGGAATAAGAATGAGAATCCTGGAATGAGAATAAGAATCCTGGAATAAGAAGCCTGGAATAAGAAGCCTGGAATAAGAATAAGAATCCTGGAATAAGAACAAGCCTGGAATAAGAATGAGAATCCTGGAATAAGAAGCCTGGAATAAGAATGAGAATCCTGGAATAAGAAGCCTGGAATAAGAATAAGAATCCTGGAATAAGAGGCCTGGAATAAGAATAAGAATCCTGGAATAAGAATAAGAAGCCTGGAATAAGAAGCCTGGAATAAGAATAAGAATCCTGGAATAATGTGATAACTGGGCAGAGTAATTAAAACATGTTAATCCGCTGGTCCACTAGGTGGCAGCAACCCTCTGTTGTTACGGTTGAGTTAAAACTATAGTAAGCACAGAACAAGTTCAGTCGGGAATGTGCCTCTGTTAGGTCCATGCTCTGTTGGCCAGGTTGAGTGTGCTGCATATTGTGTTCGCCAACAAAGAAATAAAGCTCCTTAAATGTGAAACAAGAAGCCTCCGGAGTTACTACATAAATGGCGACGAGGATAAACTAAAGCCGATGCCTCGTGGGGATGCAACGGATGCAAGCGAAACAGTAAGACTCTGTAAAGTTGCTACGTTAGCGTGAGCGGATCCGAATCCGAGTCAGACGTTACCCCGAGGATAATCATGGCGGCGGCCTTGGTAGGGAGCACCGCTCCGTTCGACAGTGAGACACAGACGTGGGAAGAATATTGTGAGGTTCTTCACCATTTTTTTGAAGCTAACGAAATCACAGATGCAAGTCGGCAGAAGGCTATATTTCTCAGTTCAGTGGGAAGTCAGACGTACAGCCTCGTGAGGAACCTTGTCAGTCCCGCCAAACCAGGAGACAAGACGTTTGCCGAACTGGTCAAGATTTTAAAGGAACATTTCAAACCCAGCGAGATTGTGCAGCGGTTCAAGTTTAATTCCAGACAGAGGAAGCTTGAGGAAACAGTAATGGAATACATCGCCGTGTTAAGGAAGTTAGCACTGGACTGCAACTATGGAGAAAAGTTGTCGGAGATGCTACGCGACAGACTGGTTTGTGGGATTGGAGATGACCGCATTCAGCGCCGACTGTTGTCAGAACCGGATTTGACATTTGAGAAAGCACTGAAGCTGGCACAAGCCATTGAGACAGCCAGCAAGGATGTTAAGGATTTACAGTCGCTGGAGTCTACACCCTCACACATGAGGGCACCTCTAGCAGTGCACAAAATGTCTACAAAGCAGTTCCCCACTAAGCAGCAGCACCAGTATAACGCTTGTTACAGATGTGGAGGTGAGCAGCACAGGGCTGGGGAATGTAGGTTTATTAAGGAAACCTGTCATAAGTGTGGTAAGATTGGCCACATTCAAAAAGTGTGTAGGTCAGGAGGCTCAGTTAGCGCTTCACAGGCTAGAGGGGGTGGAGTACCAGCAGGGAAGTCTGGGAAAACCCAGGGAACACATTATGTCAGCCAGGGGGAGGGCGACATAGACGAAGATAAAGTCATGTTCACACTGTACAAACTAGATGAACTAGACATACCAGCAGAGGAGCCATTTATACAGACATTGACTGTTAATGGGGATAAACAGCTATTTGAAATGGACTCGGGGTGTGGGGTAACAGTAGTGAACCACTCTGTGTACGAAACCTTATGGGGGAAGGAGGTGCCAGAGCTACGCTCATGTAGAGTGAGCCTAAAAACAAATGTTTGTATAACCTGCTTAAGGAGGGAGGGATGTGATAACTGGGCAGAGTAATTAAAACATGTTAATCCGCTGGTCCACTAGGTGGCAGCAACCCTCTGTTGTTACGGTTGAGTTAAAACTATAGTAAGCACAGAACAAGTTCAGTCGGGAATGTGCCTCTGTTGGCCAGGTTGAGTGTGCTGCATATTGTGTTCGCCAACAAAGAAATAAAGCTCCTTAAATGTGAAACAAGAAGCCTCCGGAGTTACTACAAATAAGAAGCCTGGAATAAGAATAAGAATCCTGGAATAAGAAACCTGGAATAAGAATAAGAATCCTGGAATAGGAATAAGAATCCTGGACTACATCCCTCAAGGGTTTCAGAAGCCTGCACTGCTGCACACAGAGTTCAGTAAACACAGATTAATTTAGAACTATCCATTGTGTGCCCAATTATTAGGCAAGTTGTATTTTTGAGGATAAATGTTATTATTCAACAACTACAGTGCTTTTGGTCAATACAAAATGTAAATAAACCTCAAAATGCTAACTGTATTTTGTTACCCTGTACTTGTACCTGTGTAACGACATTAAAGTTGAATCTAATCTAATCTAAAACAGAATATTTAAGAAAGTAAAAGTGAGGTTTTGGCCACGCATTGGAGTACTTTGATGCATGCGATGGAGCATTGTCCTGCATAAAAATCATGGTCTTCTTGAAAGATGCAGACTTTTTCCTGTACCACTGAGGTAAGTAGGGTGAAGTGCCTCGCCCAAGGACACAATATCACATAACCACAGCCGGGGTTTGAACTCATGACCTTCCGATCACAAGACCACACCTTAACCCGCTGAGCCATCTGACTCCCTGCACTACAGTGTAATGAAGCTTCATCTAATGTAGTGTAACTAATAGCTTAGCTCACCATATTTCCTAAGTAGTTTCCACAACACTGGACCAAAAGAAATATCTACCATCTCCAAAAGTAGGATTTATGTGTTTGTTGGTTTTGATGATTGAAGTGCTATTGCCATGGAAACTGACAGGTAAATAGTTAGAAATAAAATACATTTTGGGCAAGGCACTTCACCCTACTTGCCTCAGGGAGGAATGTCCCTGTATGTGCTGGAAGTCCCTCTAGACTGGAGCGTCTGCTAAATGACTAAATGGAAATGTAGATTTTAGACTACTATGAATATTCATGAGACGCCCACAGCAGCTGCTCTGAATAGCTGGCTTCTTATTGGTTGGTTTCCTACATAGCAGATAGGGAGGATGAATAGACAGTCTTTATTAGATCCCTTGAATTTGCTTATTCAGTCCTCTTTTAAAAGGGGGTCTTTCTTACAGGCATTAAGTTCAGTCTGAAGCCAAAGACTGTAAAAATAATGGAGAGCTCACCTAGAGTGACGCCAAAGCATTTTGATCGCCCCCTGGTGGCTTGCTACAGTATAGGTCATAAGTCCCACCCCCTGTCTGAAGAAGGGTGCCAACCTCAGGTGGTGAAAAATAAAGACAATCTGGAAGTGGCTTAAAGTGCAAGGCTCCTATGGTCGCCAGGAGCTGGCTACAAAAAAACTCCCTTTCAATTCAATTGACTCCCATTCAAAACTGTCCAATTTCTTACAAATAAATTGTCCGCAATTCATTATGGTGTCATTAGCTATATTCCCTTCCTAGTAGTGTCCTTGTGGTCCATCTGAAAATAATTTGACAATTGACTGACATGCCTAGTCTCTCAGTCTCCCTCTCACACTCTCACATTACACTCTCCATTTGACACACTCCCACTCACTGTCTCATCGATAATATGAAGTAAAACAGCGCCAACCTTGAGGCAGGTGTTGGAGTGAGGATGTGCTGGATCATTGAATCTCCATGACTCTGCAGAAGGGGTCTCCGCTCTTCCAAGAGGCTCCAGGAGAGAGGAGCCCCCCCCTCCAGATACAGGAAAGATCCCCAGAGACAGGGGGCGCTCTTTTCTGCAGGATATAATACATCAAAAACCTGTTCATTTCATGACTAATCGTCCATGCAAAGTGTTCGACAGGTGTTGAAGTGGTTATCCAATAATCAATGACTAAGAGACCAAAGAGCTTAATTTAAATCGGACATATTTCATTCATAATCTACCAATTATTAGTGGCGCAGCTTATTCCTGTTAGGGGTCAGAGGGTGACTGGAGTCTATCCCAGTTACTTTCGGGCTTTATGTGGGGTACACCCTGGACTGGGGCCAGCTATTCGCAGGACTACCACACAGACAGTTACAGACAACATAGAGACAACCATTCACTCTCAGTCATTCACTAGGGGCGAGTGACCAATTAACCGACCTCATGCATGTCTTTAGACGGTGGGAGGAAGCCGGATTAGCCAGAGAGAACCCACAGTAACACAGGGAGGACATGCAGACTCCACCCAGAGAGAACCCACAGTAACACAGGGAGGACATGCAGACTCCACCCAGAGAGAACCCACAGTAACACAGGGAGGACATGCAGACTCCACCCAGAGAGAACCCACAGTAACACAGGGAGGACATGCAGACTCCACCCAGAGATCATGGTCTGGCCCGAGAATCGAACCCATGATCTCCTTGTTGGGAGGTGAGAGCATTCTGAGCATCATGACCTGGGGTCAGAACTCACCTGACTCTGCCCAGTGTTCCAGAGTCACAAGACTCATTCTGCTGCTGTAGTTTGATTCTCTCCACGTGCTCCATGTAATTGTGGATCATCTACAGAGCGAATAACACAAGTCAATTAGGCAACTTAACATTCAGAAATGTAGCAGTTAGATTTGGCCTCCTCTAAAATGTCTCAGTTTAAATATTTTTGTTGTTTTGTTGTATGTTATCTACGTTCTGTTATGAATAAAATATTGGCTTGGGTGATTTGAAAGTCTTTAGTTTTAATTTTATTCAAATTCAGTTTTAAATATCCTAATTTATCCAGAATTCAGGTCGTATATGAACATATATACATGCGCGCGAGCACACACACACATACAGACATATATACATATATAAATATAAATGTTTACCTCTGTGTGTCTCTGATGGAGTGAGTTGAACTCTTTTTTCAGCTCAGATTCTCGCTCCTCCAACCTGCCAACTGAGAGGAAGACATGGTGAGATGTTGAAGAGAACACTTTGATTCTCAACCACTGTGTGTGAGTGTCACACGTACAAGCGGTCCACATTCTGCTGTGTAATGACTGTAAGCCACCACTAGGTGTCTCACATGCATGGTACAATTAAAGAGATCAGCGTTGGTATGTGTACTACCAGTGTGAGGACACAGATCCAAAAGCTTAATCTCTGCCAAGTGATTTTAAAAGGGCCGATTTAGGCTGTGACAAAACATCTAATCCACACATTAGCTTGTCAGGTTTAGCCTAAGCCAGGCATAAGCTGCTCCACTATCCACAGTGGAGAACAGGAATCAACCACGGAAAATAAACCTGTTCATCAACTACCTGTGTGGGAGTCAGGTGGCTGAACAGTGAGGGTGCCGGGCTTGTAATCAGAAGGTCCCTGGTTCGAACCCTGGCTGCACCAACATGATGTTATGTTCTTGGGCAAGGCACTTCACCCTATTTGCCTCAGGGGGAATGTCCCTGTACTTACTGTAAGTCGCTCTGGATAAGAGCATCTGCTAAATGATGACATGGAAATATACCTGTTCTGTGTTGTGCTGAGACATGGTGATACTGTATCAGTGGATGTATCGTCACCACATGATTATGTATACATTATCATAATAATAATAATAATGTATTACTTTCGCCCCACAGGGAGGATTTGAACCTGCAACCTCATGATGTACACTCATACGCTCTAACCACTGAGCAATACCATCCCATGACTGTTGTCCATTCCTTGGAGCTCTTAAGTTGTATGTTTGAATCTAGGCTGACCAGTAAATGTTAACAGACAGAATTAATGTTCTTATGTTAAACTACTAATAATGATTATACAATATTTATCAATCATTCATATTCAATTACCCACTTGTTTAATGGGTGGGTGAGTGCATGAGTGAGTGGGTGAGTGGGTGAAGGAGTGGGACGGTGGGTGAGAGGGTGGGTGAGTGAGTGAGTGAGTGAGTGAGTGAGTGAGTGAGTGAGTGAGTGAGTGAGTGAGAGGGTGGGTGAATGAGTGAGAGGGTGGGTGAATGAGTGAGAGGGTGGGTGAATGAGTGAGAGGGTGAGTGAGAAGGTGAATGAGAGGGTGGGTGGGTGAATGAGTGAGAGGGTGAGTGAGAAGGTGAATGAGAGGGTGGGTGGGTGGGTGAATGAGTGAGAGAGTGTGTGGTGTTTGCTCACTTTGGTCTGCATAGTTTTTGATTTTGAGTTCCAGCTGGCGGGAGTTGGACTCCATTCTGCCCATGTGGTTCTGAAGGTCTTTCTTCTCCTGCTCCTGAGTGTCCTCAAACTCGATGAACTTCTGCTCAGAGATGCACACAAGACAGACGGATTCAATTTAGTAGCAAAAGAAGACTTGGTCAGACACTCACTACAGGACCTCTGTACATGAACTCTGTTTTCCCATATTTCATCGACAGTTGAATGGCTACAAAAATCTAAATAATTAATGCTGATGACCTCATGCAATTTCAACGCAAGACTATTAGCAATTTAATGCCAATGTGGTCTGTGAGAAGCAAGGTGATTGTTTAGTTTGGCCAGAGGGAGAACTGACAGGGAGAGTATTGAGAAAGTTAAGGTGCAACATCCTGACTTGGTGTGTCAGAGGAGTGTGTTCTGATGTTATTCCTGACTTGAGGGAGAAAGTGTGTAGACAGTACAAGCATACAGCTGTGTGTGTTAAGTTTGTGTTCTTTTGGATGTGGTTGGCTTCACTCACTGCTTCAGTGTCACTGTTTTCAACTAAGAGGCATAAAATACCACTGCATACAGTAGCTGCTCTAAAGCCCAGACCAGGAGAATTCAGAGACAGACGATCAGGGTCACATCCACTGACTGTAAAAAGATGGACAATGCATCTCCACTTCCTTCCACTGTACAAAGAGGAAGGTCCCACTCAAACAATAGCGAGCAACCACTGACCCATCTCAAAAATATATCTAATAAAACTAAATGATCTGAAAATGAGCATTTGAGAAGACATCAGCCTGTTAAGAACTACCTAAAATGAAAGAAACCATCTTTGAAAAAGAATATAAAATAAGATTTTTTTGTCGATGTCATGTCCCATACAGACATGAAGGGGATGGTACTTATGACCTATACTAAGGCCAGCCACCAGGGGGCAATCAAGAGGTTCTGGCTTCACTAACGAAGCTGTCCATTCTTTTTACAGTGGCCACATTCAATTTCATTTTGCTAAGAAACATGACTAGGAAGAAAGCAGCGTGGCACATCCCACTAACATACAAGTCCAGTCACATTCAGCAAAGGCCATGGTCATAAACACGACTGCCAGGAACACCCATGACTGAAAACTGAACACATGTTTCTGTCTGGTGAGTATGATGGACAGACTGGACCACTCATCTGTTCTGTAAGCAGACCTCATACTGTGGAGAGTGCAGGAGAACATGTCTGTGGAAAGCTGTCTCACTGAATGAACCTTGAGCTAAAAGGATTCTCCTGAAATACATGTCCACGTAATGAGTCACTTAAAAACTAAACACTGGAAAATGACCTGACACTTTTATATTTTGCCACTTAAGCACCACAGCCCAACAGCTGTATGTATGACTAAACGTCAGTGTCTTATTATAGGCTGTTTGAGTGAGTTTTTGAACTACTCATCTATTATTTCTAATGTTGGCTTAATTAGACACAGAACTGTTTCTACTGTTGAGCAGCGACAACGCTGCTAGCTACACAACGTTAGCTGGTTAGCATCTCTGTTATGTAGGTTAGCTGGATAACTGAGCATTCCTTCCGCGTGCCTTCTTGTTTACACCGCGAGCTCACTGATCATTACAGCACGCGCTCGCAGCATCAGCACCACCACCACGTGTGTTCAGCACAGGTGAGAACACCTGCTTCAGAGATGATCTGCTGCTTGGAAACTCATGCAAGCGGGCCTTTCCTGGTGATGGGGTGGTGACTCCCAGGTGCTGATCTCATGTTCTCCTAAAGATCTAGTCCCCCTGACAGACCCTCACCTCCTCGGCATGTTTCCTCAGCGCTTTCTCCCGTTCATACTGAGTGATGAGCTGCTCGTTGTCCTCCTTCAACAATTCCAGCTCCACTTCATGCTCCTGATTTTCGGCGAACACCGAATCCAGGTTTTCGAGCACCGCGACGACCAGCGGCATCAGCTCTTTGACCACGTCTTCGTCGTATTTCCCGATCAACCTCTCAAATTCGCGGTAGATCGAGTTGGCCAGGCCCGACACCCGCTCCGACATCATAGCCGATGTCCCAGGGTCGTCCTGGTACACTATTCCGTCTTCCAACTCCATTTTCTTCCCCCGTCCTCGCGAAAATGGGATCTAGTATTTATTTCCTACTCACCCCGCCAGAATGAATTCCACTGTTTGCTGACAGAATGCTATGACAATTCATAAAATTAGCCAAATTGATATGATGAAATCGGGTGCAGCCCGTTGTCCCTCTATGGCTGCGATGTATTTGCTACGTGGATTTTTTTTCCTCTCTTTTCGTCTTCAGCTGAGCTGTTGACCATACAGCGTGATGACGTCACATGGATTCATGTTTTTTTGTTTTGTTTTTTCCCTGGATTATTCTGAAAATGTTTTATAAACATTGCTGGCTATAGTTGGTCGATAAATACACACTTAAAGAATGAACAAAAAGACGAATCACAACATATCTAATAGCTACTTAGGATATTTATTTATTTTGAATAGTGGGCTGGGGAATAAAATAGTTTAAATCCAATCATCATATAGCCTATCTCGAATAAATTAATCAAATATATAAATCTTGTTTTAGACTTCTAATCACAGTTTTACTTGTCAGAAGTTGGCTACTAACACTAGGCTACTACTATAGGCTACTAAAAGTACTACTGTTTTACTACATGTATTCATTAAAAATGAAATCATCGACATTTATCAATGGAGAGGGTGTTGAATTTTAAATCTTTGAACCCGGGATACCATCTTTATTAGTCAATACAGATTGTTGTAATTAGGTCTTCCTCTTCAGTCTTGCCATGTAAAAAAATAATGTAATTTTAACTAATTGACCTTTCCTCTTCTCACAATACCCAATTCAAGACCATGTTAATTTAACTATATTTTTCTTTTCTCCCCTTTTCATACCAATGTACACTAGGACACATATTTAATTGTGATGACTTTCCTCATCTGCCTGCAATAGCAACTGACAACTGTAAAATCAAAACTGCTAGTGGAAAGATTATAGACATCTGGGAACTACTTGTATGAGTGTATGATAACTTACTGTTTAACATTGTAGTCTGGTTAGCAGTCAAACTTCCTCAAACTGAAGTTAAAGCAGGACAGTTCCACCTCTCTGGATGTCCTTTGAGAAATTGTCAGTAGCACATATCACTGTCCAAATCTGTTTCCTCATGGTCATTTTAGAATTCAGCTCACTGGGACGCAGATCTTGCTTTTTATTTAACATGTTTGCATATGTGCAGATTCTTCAGGTTCTTTTGCATCAGTTTACATGCCACATCTATCCTGTCCAGAATTACCACTTGTTGGATCCCTATACATTTTCAAGTACCATCATTTTTCTTCTGCAGAAATATATTGACACTGGTGGGAGTCAAACCCTGAAACTTTAAATAGCTTCACTTCTCCTGGATGTCCAATGTGCTATCCATTGCACCACAGACAATGTACAAGCACACGCACAAAAACAGAAGACCCTCCTTCATTTGTCCAGCAGTATGGAAATTGCACGTAAGATCATTGCTTTCATGAATACCGTAGTGCAATGGATAGTGCGTTGGACTTCTAGAAGGAGTAAAGCTGCTCGTTCGTTTTAGCTTTGAGCCCCACCAGTCTACATTTTTCTCCAACTTCCAAAGTGCTGAAAAAATGAAGGAATGGTGCATGTTTAATAGATAGTGCTTTTGACTTCTAAAAGACAAGCTATTCAAAGGCTGTGGGTTTGAGTCCCACAAGGGTCAATATCTTTCTGCAATTTCTTTACTGCTGGACAAATAAAGTAGGTACTTGTCTTTGAGTGTGTGTTTCTTTGCAGTTTTTGTAGGCTCTGTGGCGCAATGGATAGCGCATTGGACTTCTAGGAGCGTGAAGTAATTCAAAGGTTGTGGGTTCGAGTCCCACCAGAGTCAGTATCTTTCTGCTATTTCTGAAGTAACGTAAAAATAAAAGATGGTCATCAAAAATCATTGATTTCATGAATATTCCAGTGCATTTGACTTCTTGGTGGAGTGAAGCTACTCTAACATTTTAGCTTTGAGCCCCACCAGTCAATATCTTTCTCCAACTTTCACATTGATGGACAAATAAAAGAATGGTGCATGTTCAATGGATAATGCTTTTGACTTCTAAAAGACAAGCTATTCAAAGGCTGTGGGTTTGAGTCCCACAAAGGTCAATATCTTTCTGCATTTTCTATCCTGCTGGACAAATAAAGTAAGGTCTAATGTTTGAGTGTCTGTTAGTGCAAGGTTTTCGAAGGCTCTGTGGCGCAATGGATAGCGCATTGGACTTCTAAGAAAGTGAAGCGATTCAAAGGTTGTGGGTTCGAGTCCCACCAGAGTCATTGTCTTTCTGCTGTTTCCACAGCAACGTACAAATGAAATGGTCATGTAAAATTATTGATTTCATGAATACTCTAGTGCAGGGGTGTCAAACTCGTGCCATCGCGGGCCAAGAGGGTGCAGGTTTTCGTGTTAACCAAGCAACTACACCATCTGATTTCACTGACGACTTTCTCCACTTAGTAAAATCAAACTCGTTATTGATATCAGCTGGTGTAGTGGCTTGGTTGACGCGAAAACCTGCACCCTCTTGGCACGAGTTTGACACCTGTGCTCTAGTGCAATGGACTTCTTGAAGGAGTAAAGTTACTTGAATGTTGTAGGTTTGAGCCCCACCAGTCAATATCTTTCTACAGTGATGTACACATAAATGAATAGTGTGTGTTCAATAAATAGTGCTTTTGACTTCTAAAAAGCAAGCTATTCAAAAGCTGTGGGTTTGAGTCCAACTTAAGGTAACGTCTTTCTGCAATTTCCATACTGCTGCACAAATAAAGTAGGGTATTCTGTTGGTGTGTGTGTTTGTAAGTGTTTTCCATGGGCTCTGTAGCGCAATGGATAGCGCATTGGCCTTCTAGAAGAATTAACCAATTCAAAGATTGTGGGTTCGAGTCCCACCAGAGTCGGTATCTTTCTGCTGTTTCCACAGTAATGGATGAATTAAAGCAGGGGTGTCAAACTCGTGCCATCGCGGGCCAAGAGGGTGCAGGTTTTCACGTCAACCAAGCCCCTACACCAGCTGATTTCACTAACGCGTTTCTCCACTTAGTGAAATCAAACTCGTTATTGATATCAGCTGGTGTAGGGGCTTGGTTGACGCGAAAACCTGCACCCTCTTGGCCCGCGATGGCATGAGTTTGACACCCCTGAATTAAAGGGTCATATAAGATCGTTACTTTCATGAATACTGTAGTGCAAAGGATAGTATTTTCATCTTCCAGAATGAGTGAAGCTGCTTGTAAGTTGTATGTTTGAGCCCCACCAGTCTACATTTTTCTCTAACTTCCACAGTGCTGGACAAATGAAGGAATGTTGCGTGTTTAATGGATAGTGCTTTTGACTTCTAAAAGACAAGCTATTCAAAAGCTGTGGGTTTTAGTCCCACAAGGGTCAATATCTTTCTGCAATTTCTATCCGGTTGGACAAATAAAGTAGGGTCTTGTGTTTGAGTGTGTGTTTGAGGACAGATTTCATGGGCTCTGTAGCGCAATGGATAGCGCATTGGACTTCTAGGAGAGTGAAGTGATTCAAAGGTTGTGGGTTCGAGTCCCACCAGAGTCAGTATCTTTCTGCTGTTTCCAATTTAGATGTCGTTCCAGCACACCTGATTCTAATGAAGGGTCGTTATCAACGATAACCATATGTGGAGGTGTGCTGGAGCAGGGGAATACCTGAAACTTTCACGAGAGCGGCCCTCAAGAACTGGATGTTGACCTTTGTGCTGCAGTGCAATGGATAGTGCATTGGACTTGAAAGCGTGAAGTTACTCTAATGTTTTAGGTTCAATCTAAAGGTAAGCTATTCAAAAGCTGTGGGTTTGAGTCCCACTAAAGTTAATATATTTCTGGAAATTCCATACTGCTGCGCAAATAAAGTAGGGTCTTGTGTTTGTGTGTGTGTTTTTGCACTGTTTTCATGGGTTCTGTACCGCAATGGATAGCACATTGTACTTCTAGGAGAGTGAAGCAATTCAAAGGTTGTGGGTTCGAGTCAGACCACCAGAGTCAGAATTCTCTGTGTCCAGAGTAAGAGTTAAATAAAAGGGTAATGTTGGATCTTTGCTATCATGAATACTGTAATACAATGGGTAGTGCTTTAGATTTCTCGAAGGAGTGAGGCTACTCGTACGTTATAGGTTTGAGACCACCCAGTCAATATCTTTGTCCAACGTCCACAGTGCTGGACAATTAAAATAATGGTGTGTGTTTAATGAATAGTGCTTTTGACTTCTAATGGACAAGCTATTCAAAGGCTGTGGGTTTGAGTTCCACAAAGGTCAATATCTTTTTGCAAGTTCTAGCCTGCTGGACAAATAAAGTAGGGTCTTCTGTTTGAGTGTGTGTTTCTTTGCAGTTTTTATGGGCTCTGTGGCGCAATGGATAGCGCACTGGACTTCTAGGAGAGTGAAGTGATTCAAAGGTTGTGGGTTCGAGTCCCACCAGAGTCAGTATTTTTCTGCAGTTTATACCTTGCTGGACAAATAAATGAGGGTCTTCTGTTTTTGTGTTTGTTTTTACTTTGTTATTGTATGTTGCCTGTGGTGCAATGGATAGTGCATTTGGCTTTTAAGAGGGCTGAAGCTGTGCAAAGGTTGTGGGTTTGAGTCCCATCAAAGTGAATACAAACACCCCTCTTTCATTTGTCCGGCACTGTGGAAGTTGGACAAAGATATTGATTTTGTTTGGTCTCAAACCTACAACCTTCAAGTAGGTTCACTCCTTCTAGAAGTCCAATGCACTATAGTCTTCATGAAAGCAAAGAGTCTCGAACACACAACCTTTGAACTGCTTCACTCATCCTACAAGTCCAATACGCTATCCATTGTGCCACAGAACCCATGAAAAAAAAGGTTTGAACACACACTCCAACCAATCCTTATCTGTCAAGCAGGTCTCCAAAGGAAGACTGCTGCATCCATATTCTCAGAAGAGACCCTGAACCACCTCCTGGAGGTTGAAGCTACCCAAGTGGAGCCTGAACTCTCGAATGAGAGACCCAGCATGGTCGTCTGCTGTATCCTAGCAACCACTTCTGATCTCCAACACCCCATGGTGAGACACAGCTATCTGAAAAACTGTTTCCATCAACTTTGCATCATGTTATTTAGCAGACACTCTTATCCAGGGCAACTTATAGCAAGTACAGGGACATTCCCCTTGAGGCAAGTAGGGTGAAGTGCCCAGCCAGGATTTGAACCTGATTAGTAGCCTGACCACCTGACTACATCCTAAATAGCATTACAACAAACTGATGTTCACTCTGGAAAATATTTATGTTTCCTATTAAAAGGTAGATGTGCTTTCTGTTCTGACATGGTTCTGGACGATGTGTGCAGAGATGTGGGATAGGAGAACTGTTGTGAGAGTGTGTCCACTTCAACATCTGAATCTGTTTAATGTGATGACATCTGATCTTTTGTGTGAATAATTTGAATAGCAAGTTGCACAGCATTGTAAAAAAATAAAACATAAAAACAATATGTGTGTGTGAAAGATAGATGGTTATCTCTCTCTGAAGTTTCAAAATCACTCAAGAGGCCTTTTTTCTTTTCTCATCCTCTCTCTCCACATCAACTGTTGAGATTTTGTGAAGCGGTAGGGGTGTTTTAGCCTTTTAGCCAAAAAAGTTTAAGCAGCTGGAATTTAATCACCATCTGACTTTTAAAGTCAAAATTGCGGACACATGATACTTCAGAAAGATGTCTTCCTGTTTAAACAAATAATATCATGACAGGGCTGTAAGCTACAGCTGGATTTGACCTTAAGACCTTGCTCATAACAGTACACTGTCCGTGCCCATGGAAATATTCTCAGTGAGAAATGTCATACCATTTAGTTACTGTATGAAAAGGAAGCTGTTTCTCCTATGTCACGCATTGCTAGATTTGGCCCAAGTTTAAGCAGTTCAAATATATTTTGACATAGCAAAGTGAAATTGTACATGATACTTCAGAATGATGTTATCTTGAAGCCAATTCTGTTTGACAAACCATCAGTCAAAAATATATATTGATTTATTGACACAAAGTTACTGTGGCAATGAGGATATTTACATAAATACCCCCATTTCAGCCATGTTGCATTGCATTTCTTATTTCATATCACCTTATATAGAAACATGGATTCTACAATTCTGTAACAAATGTCAAGTCAGTTGGATCTATGATCCATGAGGTAAAGGTTTTGAAGGCTGTCCCAAATTTGGCCAATAAAAGAAATATATATATTACTTTATAGGTCCTTGGGGATTTTTTGTTCCCCAAGAGTAATAATGCATGTGTATCAAATAGCACACTTTTGGAGTAATGGGGTGCCAGGGAAATCAGGCACACTTTGGGTGTGGCTTGTAGTCCCACCTATGGGCGTATGTGGGCCACTAGCCACCCGGGAGTACTGAGTGATGCGTTGTATCATTGGGCCAAGTTTGTTTAGATATTGAACCATTTCATGGAGAACCAAAATAACAGGAACACTAATTGAAACAATATGGTTCAACCCTAATAATTAGAAAAACATAAACAGTTTCCTGCACATTTCAGAGGCTATTTAGCAACTCATACTGGACTTAAATCTATTCTATATTTGAATATTACTAATGTTACTGAAAAAAAAGAGATAATTATTATGTGTTTATGGCAACTGTCTGTGTGAGAGGTCAGAGTTAAAAGACAGTTCAGTCATGGTCTCTGTGTCAACATCCCATAAAGTACCACTTATAAATCTGTGAAATTCCCTATAAACTGGCTATTTGGTCGAAATGGTTGAAAATAAATCAGACAGTGATCTGAAATGTGAAGTTTGCTTACCACTCTATTAACAATATTCTAATATGAATGTTTTATTTAGCAATACCGTGGAAAAAGTAGCAAAACATTCAGTGAAGGCAGTATTAAAGTATATCATGCAATGCCTGCAAACAAAGCAAGAACTACTATGTATCAATACCAGGAATGACTGAAAATGACTTAAATCAACCAGGAGTCTAAGCCATTATTTAACTGGTTCTAAAATGTGTGTCTGCAAAATATTATTGGATAATAATGTCAATTCTGCAAAGCTGGTTTTGCTAATTAGTGGACTTTGTAATATCCATTAATGACTGGTATTCCCATTGTAATATCTCAACCCCAGTCTGTAATACTGTGTTAAAACACCAATTGTACATGAAATGTTTTCCAACCTAATTTGAACTTGAGTATCGGTAAATAACAAGTGAAAAAGAGTAGCAGTACAAGGGTAGGTATGAACATTGTTGCAGCAGCAGTAGTATACTAGAAGACCTTTAAATGGCACGTTGAAACTTTATGGGTTTGGAAGTAATAATAAAAAGGCACAAACTAAATGAAAGTCAGAATGAGGAATAATACACCATATTCAACAGAAATAGTGCATTAAAAGAAACTTTGGAACAAAAGTTCAAAACAGTAAATGAAAAATTACGGACAGTGAAACAGTGATGTTTAAACACACAAACTGAACCATGTGGAGACAGTTGATTTGTCAATTCTTCTGCAAGCATGAAAAGAGAAGAGAATAAGAAAGTCTGAATTTTCTTTTGGCATAAATCAATCCATGAAAAAGACTTTAGCATTGTGCCTTTCATCACCAAGTTAAACAAATAACTTTGCACTGGGTCAACCTTATTTGTTACAATGTGGGTTTCATTGTTAGAAAGAAGAAGAAAAAAAATGCAACCAATAGAAAAAGAGTAAGGCAAGATGCTAAACACAGGAAACTAAAGGCTGATCAGGAACCTGTGTTCATCCGATGTTCAGTTCTGGAGCTTGTTGGTGTTCACCAGTTCAGTTATACTCGTGATGAAAGAGACTAGTGTTGAGCTCCCCCATTGCCTCCATGTCTCATCTCATTCATCTGCTGGCGTGGAGGGATTTCAGGATGTTTTTCTCCACATGCCCTGAGTCTGCTTGAAGACGAGGGTCTCCCTGTCTAGTTCTTATGCTGGAAGACTCAACTTCTTTCCTTTCAGCACTAAAAAAAACGAAAAAATAAGAGATTTATGATTGGAAAAAGAAAAGCATAGGTCAGGGGTGTTCAATCCTAGTCCTCAAGGGTCACTGTCCTGAAAGTTGGAGATGTTTCCCTGCTCTAGCACACCTGATTCAAATGAATGGTCATCATGAATATCGGTTCTTGAATACGACCCATTCATTAGAATCTGGTGTGCTAGAGCAGGGAAACATCTCAAACTTTTAGAACAGTGGCCCTCGAGGACCAGGATCTGACACCTGTGGCATAAGTCATGCAACAACAAAAAAGCATTGTTCCTCATGCTAATGTCAACATATTGAAATTATGCAGTGGCGTCAAACTTGTGCCATCAACAGCCAAGAGGGTGCAGGTTTTCACTCTACTTAGTGAAATCAGCTGGTGTTAGTGCTTGATGGAAGTGAAACTCTGCACCCTCTCGACCCTCGATGGCCTTGAGTTTGACACTGATGGATTACTGCATCGTCAAAAGCACTCTAACAGGACTTCGGTACGTTGTGACTTCACACCCACAGTATGGTCAAGACGGCAATAGTAAACAATGAAAAAAAAACTCACCTTTGGTAAAGTAGAGGTAGAAAAAGTCACAGTACAGGATGGTCTGGACCACACCTGCCACAATGGCAATCATGTCAAAGAAGCCCTCAAAGTAGAAACGCCAGATCCAATTGAAGAGGTAGAGGGCTCGATACATGCCCAAGAAGAACAGGTAGTGGGTGGTGATGGTCTCTGCCTCGCCCGTCTTACTGATCATGAAGAGCTGCGGCAAAATGGCCACAGACTCCAGGTAGATGGAGAACGTCCACAAGATCTAGGAAAAAAAAGAAAATATCCATCAGAATAGGTTTTATTTGCCATGTAAGGTAGCACAAACACTGAATTTCCTGTGGCAGGATGGTGCAAACAAACATATATGGACCTTAATCTAACACAAACTAAAGCAATTCAGAACCAAAAACTAGAATCAGTGCTATCTGGGAAAAAAAACTGATTACACTGACAAACATTCAATAACCAGTTTTGCTCAATTCAGGCAGTGGCCCCAAATGAATGCACTTATTTTTCCGCTTATGTGTTTTGTGGCTCTCTTTTGTAAGTCGCTTTGGATAAAAGCGTCCGCTAAATGAATAAATGTAAAACGTAAAATGTAACCTCTAAAGGAGAGAAGTCATGGTTGACCAGGAAAGCCAGGCCCCCTACAGGAACAATCAGGAACTCCATCCTGAACGTATCATGGTTCCCATCATAGGTGGCCTTGAACTTCATGTAGATTAGGTAAACAGTGGCATAGGCACATCCTATGTAGATCACCTATGGAAGAAGAGGAATGAGATAAGGTCACAGTTCTTGATATATTTGAAATATATAATACAATGGACAGATTTCACTTTTTTAGCCAAGTGGAACAAGTAAGGCAGAGAGAATGAAAGAGAAGAGCGGGAGAGAATGCGAGCAATAGAGAGAGGGGAGACAAAAGGTGTCAAAAGGCAATAGGGATGCGCCTGTCTTCATACTTTCATGGTAGTGTTGTAGAGGGAGATGAAAGATGACAGCAGGTCCAGATAGCGACTGGTGAAAACCACAGCAAACAAGATTTGGCTCTTCCCAGAAATGCCTAGACGACAACAACACATTTGGACAAAATACATATCTGACTGATAATGCACTAAAGTGACCCATTCATGGCTTAAAGATGCGTTAACATCCTCACTGCAAACATTCTCCAAACAAGACAGAAAGGACCATTGTAAGTGGTTTCACAATCTACGGTTATATGATAATATAGGATGCAGTATGGACACAGAGGCTTCCTATTTATTTAATTGATTGTGTGTGTGTGTGTGTGGGGGGGGTGGTATTTAATATTAGCTTCCAGCTAGTTACCCCATGCCAACTGGCATCTACAGACAGGCCAACATGGATCGGCTTCAAAATAATATGAACTGTTAAAATAACTTCTTCTAAAGAAGTTAGCTTCTTCTAAATAACTTCTAACTTCAGTGTAAACTGAGAGGTTTGCTACCTGCTTAGGTAGGTATTTCTATACATCCACGTCAGAACCCAACCTGTCTCTGAGTAACGAAGGACACAATATTCAGCCATATGTAAACTCGTTGTTAAGTACTTTATGTATTATTAATCAAGGCGCATATTTTGGTGATTTCTGGGGTTGGTTTTCACTCTGGACTGGTTAAACTGTACAGTACTTCGGTCAGATAGGCTTAGTACTGAAACTTGCGCTAGCCAAAGTTAGCATCCTTCGAGAATCATAAACATGATTATAACCTTAATGTAACTCCCAAAGCTCTCATCATACCCAACATTCATAAAGACAATCAGGTCAAAAGGTGACATGACTTAATTCTAGCTTGTATTTAGACTTCTTAGTTGATAGTCAGGGACAGTCAGGGAACTGTATGCTAACTACAGATATCTTACCTGCACAGGATCTGCTTTTCCATATTTTGAGCAGCAAAATAATAATAGCCGCGAGGTGGGAGAGGTCTCCAGTTAACCTGAAGATGTTCATTGCTCTTTTTCTAAATCCTTTTCTTTGTGTATAAGTTAGCTGACACAATTACACTCAATGCAACTTGCAACAAACTGAAAGATGGCGAGAATTCAAGTCGACGTGGAAGTGGGAGGGGAGGAGAAGTAGAACTGAAGAGGATTGGAAACCATCCATGATGGACAGCTGGTACTATGGAGGGATGAAGGGGACAAAACTAAGTTAAAAAATACATGGATACATAAATAAGTACACAGTTTGTATTATAATAATAAATAAATACATTATTTAATGGTTAAATACTTGAATAAATAAATGAATCTATATCACAAAGAAAAAAAATATATACTGAAATGCCGAACTGACATACAAAATGTATGAATTACTAACTCGCATTTATTTATACCTGCATTTTTTGGCATTGTCTAACTTGCTGCAGCAAGATAAATCTTGGGTCACCCACCAAAAGGCAGGGGGCAAAAAGATCAAATAACACATCCAAGATTACATAAACTTGCTATATGATAGTTGGTGCATGTATAGTTGGGGTGCATTGACGTTAAATGAACTTCATGAGAACATTTTTGGGGGTAAATCTTACCATGTGATATCAATCACAAATACCCATAGATGTGTATATTATACCTTACTAGTACTACCACCATATTCTATATCTCCCAATCTGTACATACTGTAGTATAGCACTCTTCTTTTACTCAAGCCTTTTAATCCCCTGTGTGCATTTAATTTGTTTGATCCCTGACTCCTTTTTCCCTGTGTTACTAAAGAGTTTAACCTCTGGATCAATGAAGTATTTCTGATTCTGATCACATCTGGGAATCCTCTCCAAAAAGACTATTGTTAATTAGTTGTTATTATCTCAACACTTTAGTTGTACAATATAACTAAATATAAAATTACATTCGACATCATGTGAAACAAAACACTTTCTGAAAAGCTTTTTTTTATGTTGAAAATGTACACTATATTTATTATAGTTATATATTCATGTAGATAAAGATATGTACTATTTAACCATGTAAAAGTGCAGGTTGAAGATTAAAAAACCTTTTAACAAATCCCCTTGTTTAAAGACTTGATCTGCGTCAACTCTGTCAGACACCTCAAATGTATATTATTATATAATATCAATAGCCCAACAGTTTAGTTTTAAGCTCTGATTTATGTTGTAATAGTGTTTAGTTACTGCAATACAATATAATATATACATTTAAGATTTCATTTCACACTGTTCAAACTTTATCTTTTACTTTGCCACTACAGAAAAATAATCTTAAGTAAATAAGACACAAGAGGATGTAGACCTGATGATGCTTTATTACTTGACAAAACAATTAAGAATTTGTATTTTTCCCCCCAAATGACAAAAACAAAATTCTGGTGCTGGTGACGATCTGATAGTTTTGACAGGAAACCTTTCTGTGCCTTTCTCCAATACTTTCTCCTAATCATCAGTATCTCCCATCTCGTATATCTGTATTACTTTTTTGTCCTGAACTCTACTCTTTCACCTTTCCTCCTCCTGCTTGGCCTATTTTTTCTCTGGGTCACTATTCATTTTTTGGGTCATTTGTTTTACATACAAAGTCAGTGTGGACTGACTAGATCTACTTTTCTGTGGGTCCTGCTATGACTTTTGCAAAGGCCAGCCTGGCTAACGTTTTCACCACAGAGGTCACAGCTGTAGGGCTTCTCTCCAGTGTGGATCCTGCTGTGACGAGTGAGTGTACTTGCCCGGCTAAAGGTTTTACCACAGAGGTCACAGCTGTAGGGCTTCTCTCCAGTGTGGATCCTGCTATGAAGAGTGAGAGTACCTGCCCGGCTAAAGGTTTTATTACAGAGGACACAGCTATAGGGCTTCTCTCCAGTGTGGATCCTGTTATGAAGAGTGAGAGTACCTGCCCGGCTAAAGGTTTTACCACAGAGGTCACAGCTATAGGGCTTCTCTCTAGTGTGGATCCTGCTATGAAGAGTGAGTGTACTTGCATGTCTAAAGGTTTTACCACAGAGGTCACAGCTATAGGGCTTCTCTCCAGTGTGGATCCTGCTATGAAGAGTGAGAGTGCCTGCGCATCTAAAGGTTTTACCACATATTTCACACCTGTAGTGCTTGTCCTCAGTGTGGATCCTATTATGAGCTCTGAAACTTAGAGCATGCCTAAAGGTTTTGCCACAGAAGTCACAGCTGTAGGGCTTCTCTCCAGTGTGGATCCTGCTGTGAACAGTGAGAGTGCCTGCATGTCTAAAGGTTTTACTACAGAGGTCACAGCTGTAGGGCTTCTCCCCAGTATGGATCCTGCTGTGAGCTGTTAAATTGCCAGCCTGACTAAAGGTTTTACCACAGAGGTCACAGCTGTAGGGCTTCTCTCCAGTGTGGATCCTGCTGTGAAGGGTGAGTTGACCAGCCTGGCTAAAGGTTTTACCACAGAGGCCACAGCTGTAGGGCTTCTCTCCAGTGTGGATCCTCATGTGCTTCTTGAGGTTTCTGGATGATGAAAGGCTCTTCTCACATATATCACATTGATGTGTCTCCATGACTCAGGTCTCTCTGATCTCTGTCTGGTCTTCCTGGATCCTGTGTTGTTTCTGGAAGCTTGTTTCTCCCTGGTTGATCCTCTGACTTGTATTTGCTGATTCTGGTTGAGTCTCTCTCTGTCTGTAGTCTCTTTATAGTTTAGTCTGTAGTTTCTCTGGAGCTTTAAAGTGTCTTCTTGGTCTAGTCTCCTCCCACGCTCAAGTATGATTGGTCAGTGGTGGATCTGGTAGAAACAGTTCCAAGTCAATGAGAACTCTTCACATGTAAAGAAGCTCTTTTGTCTGTACTAATGTCGACTTTGCATTTCTAATGTTGATCATTTGGTGAGAGGTGAATGTTTCACAGCTTTATTTTTTTTACTGGAGAAACTGTGATAAAACAAGTCATCTTAGTAATTCATAAACTCCTCACACATCTCTCCTTCTCTAGTCTCCTCCTTTCTTCACTTTTCCTCCTTTCCTCACCCATCTATCCTTCTCTAGTCTCAGAGATAACAGCTGTAGGGTTTTTCTCCAGTGTGGATCCTGTTGTGAACAGTGAGTATACTTGAATCTCTAAAGGTTTTACCACAGAGGTCACAGCTGTAGGGCTTCTCTCCAGTGTGGATCTTCATGTGCTTCTTGAGGCTATTGGATGATGAAAGGCTCTTCCCACATGTTTCACAGTGATGTGTCTCCATAACTCAGCTTGTTTTCTCTCTCTGGTCTTCCTGGATCCTGTGTTGTTTCTGGAAGCTTGTTTCTCCCTGGTTGATCCTCTGATTGTTTTTGCTGTTTCTGGTTGAGTCTCGCTCTGTCTGTAGTCTTTTTATAGTTCAGTCTGTAGTTTTTATGGAGCCTTAAGGTGTCTATAGTCTCCACCCAGAGTCAATTTTGACTAGCCATTAGAGGATCCCCAACTTACAAATTCAAATCAAGTCCTTTGTCTGTTATAATGGGTCACTTTGTATATTTTATGATGATTATATGGTGAGAGTTGAAGGTTTCACATGTTTATATTGACTGGAGAAACAAAACACTGTGATAAAATACCTATTTAGCATTCAACTTCTCTTAAAAGTAATTAAGTCTTCTTCCCCTCTCAGGTGATTAATACTGTCAGCCTTCCAGACGTCACATCACCAAATGGTCTCTCATCACCTAACTCAGTGGTTTCCAACCCTGGTCCTCAGGGAACCCCTGTCCTGCTTGTTTTACATGTTTCCCTGCTCCAACACACCTGATTCAAATGATTGGTCATTAACAGGCTTCTACAGAGCTAAATAACAATCCCCAGTTAGTACCAATTCAAAGTCAAATCAGCCAACAGTATAACCAACTCTACAGTGAGAACAGAACAAAAAGCCAAGCTTTTATTGCAAAGTTGTATCTATGATGTAGCCTGGTAAACCTTAGCAAACCCTTGATTTGTGTATGTGTCTCCTCTTGCCTTGCATTTACTCAGCAATGATCTTCAGCTTTGTACAACATCTCTACCACATGGCCTAGATGTGAAAATGATATGACATTGTATCCATACAGGAAACTGACTCAAAGTATGGTGTCAAAATGAAAACATTGTTTATCAAATAAAACATCATCAGAAAACTACAAACAGGATTAAAAAAAAAAGGTGTTAAAACTGAAAGTTATCAGCACATGTTTACTGCATGTGCTGTCCCAGTAGGTGGAGCCAGTAGTTCCTCCAGCTGTGGGTGATACAGACATTCTCTCAGGCAGTGACTGCTGGGACAACTTCATTCCCTTGGTTTTTCTTTCATAGATATACAAAAAAAGTCTTCAGCGGGTCATTTGTTTCACATAAAAAGTCAGTGAGGACTTCTTAGATCTTCTTTTCTGTGGGTCCTGCTATGACTTTTGCAATGGCCAGCATGGTTAAAGGTTTTACCACAGATGTCACAGCTGTAGGGTTTTTCTCCAGTGTGGATCCTGCTGTGAACAGTGAGTGTACCTGAATGTCTAAAGGTTTTACCACAGAGGTCACAGCTGTAGGGCTTCTCTCCAGTGTGGATCCTTCTGTGAAACGTGAGATTACTTGCCTGGCTAAAGGTTTTACCACAGAGGTCACAGCTGTAGGCCTTCTCTCCAGTGTGGATCATGTAGTGAACTCGTAAACTATTTGAATGGCTAAACATTTTACCACATTGGTCACAGCTGTAGGGTTTTTCTCCAGTGTGGATCCTGCTGTGAGCAGTGAGATGATTTGCCTGATTAAACATTTTACCACATTGGTCACAGCTGTAGGGTTTTTCTCCAGTGTGGATCCTGCTGTGAGCAGTGAGACCATCTGCACGTTTAAATGTTTTACCACAGAGGTTACAGCTGTAGGGCTTCTCTCCAGTGTGGATCCTGCTGTGAACAGTGAGACCACCTGCATGTCTAAATGTTTTACCACAGAGGCCACAGCTGTAGGGCTTCTCTCCAGTGTGGATCCTGCTGTGAGCAGTAAGACCACCTGCATGTCTAAATGTTTTACCACAGAGGTCACAGCTGTAAGGCTTCTCTCCAGTGTGGATCCTGCTGTGAATACTGAGTGTACCTGCCTGTCTAAAGGTTTTACCACAGAGGTCACAGCTGTAGGGCTTCTCTCCAGTGTGGATCCTGCTGTGAAGAGTGAGTGTACCTGAATCTCTAAAGGTTTTACCACAGAGGTCACAGCTGTAGGGCTTCTCTCCAGTGTGGATCTTCATGTGCTTCTTGAGGCTATTGGATGATGAAAGGCTCTTCCCACATGTTTCACAGTGATGTGTCTCCATAACTCAGCTTGCTTTTCTCCCTCTGGTCTTCCTGGATCCTGTTGTTTCTGGAAGCTTGTTTCTCCCTAGTTGATCCTCTGATTTGTTTTTGGTGTTTATGGTGGAGTCTCTCTCTGTCTTTACTCTCTTTATAGTTTAGTCAGTATTTTTTATGGAGCCTTTCTGTCTATATTCTCCGCCCACAGTCAATTTTGACAAGCCATTAGAAGATTTCCAACTTTCAAATTGTAATTAAGTCTTTTGTCTGTTATAATGGGTCACTTTGTATATTTTATGATGATTATTTGGTGAGAGTTGAATGTTTCCCTGGTCCTCAGGGAACCCCTGTCCTGCTTGTTTTACATGTTTCCCTGCTCCAACACATCTGATTCAAATGACTGGTCATTAACAGGCTTCTACAGAGCTGAATAACAATCCCCAGTTTGTACCAATTCAAAGTCAAATCAGCCATCTCACATCACCCATCACCAAATCCTAGGGGGGAACGCACACAGCATTAAACAGGCACTTTATGACCCCTTTACTCTAGCTGGAAGATCTCACAAATATTTTTTGAGTGAAATGAACAAAGTCTATTTCCTATAGAATATGGATAATTAAGAGGCTGTATAATAAATGAAGTGAACAACATTTCTACATGTGTTAGGGCAATGTAGAGTTTTCCCAGCAGTGCAATTTATCACACTAAAATATTGAGTCTCAAACACTTATAGATTGCATGAATAATAATAATATTAATGTTAATAAAGCAGTCTGTGATTCTAACAGAGCACTGCATGGTTCAAAAAGAAATGAATGTAGCCTCAAGCTAAGTTACATGGATCATGGATCTGGTGGCAGGCTTAAGTGTAGTTACACTGAACTCCTGTTTGCTCCAAGCCCTCAATGTCCGTCATCAACGGCTTATTTCCCACATTCATATCCCAAGGCTGAGTTCAATGTGATGATTCTGTTATCAAAAGTTCTTAATACATGTGTTCATCATCTTTAATGTCACATACTTTAATGCGGTTCCAACAAATAAATGACGTATGCTTATATGACACCCCAAAGTCAAAACCTGTATCTCTCAAAAAGCATAGTATTTAGCGGGTCTTTAAAGGGTCTTGTCTAAAACACGCAATTATGCGATTGATTTGGGTTTGTGTCTCATTTTATCGAATAACATAGTCCTCATCTTTTTCCCTTCCGTAAAACCGCGCCAGACACGGCTTGAACCCGTCTTTAAACCTAATGTATGCTTCTGATTCAGGTAGACGGCGTAGCCACGTGCACCTCCAAAAAATCCTAACTACGCGTCGGGTTGACGCGGACCGTCATGACGCGGAACGTCATTTCCGGCAGTTGCTTTTTCCGGTCTTTATTCCTACACCGCCATTTTTAAAGTTCGTGTGGATCGGTAGCAACAATGGACCAAGTAGATGAAAGAATCATCCAGGAGGTCAGGAAATATGACCACCTTTACAACTCCTCTTTGATTAAGGATTACAAAGACCAGGTCCAAATGAGCAGGAACTCATGGAGAGAAATCGCCCAAAACACGGGGCTGGAGGTCGCCGAGTGCATGAAGAGGTGGAAGAACCTCCGGGATAAATATGTCCGCCTGCGAAAGAGACTCGCAACTAAAAGTGGCGGCGGCCAAAACGTGCCTGCCTTTTATCATTTATTAACCTGGCTGGCACCATACGTTAAACACCGCGAAACGGATTCAAATGACGAGGCAAAGGTATGTGTTCTGTGTTATTAATGCTACATCATCGTAATATATTCTGTGATATAACAATGCATATTTGTCAATATTCTGGTACAAATGTAATATAACTATGTATATTCTGCTAAATACCTGTAAATCCTGTATATGCTGCAAATACCTGTAAAACCTGTACATCCTGACATAATAGTGTATATTGAGCAAGACCAATACTTGCATAATTGTAATTGTATAGAATTGTATAGACTATAATTGTATAGTCTGTAACCTGCACTATCTCCTGTATATTCTGCAAAAAAACTGTAAACCCTGTACATCCTGATACAATACTGTTTATTCTACAAGACCAATACTTGTATACTTGTAATTGTATAGTCTGTACATAATCATTTATCCAAGCCTCTGCCCCCCGCCCCCCCTCCCTGTGTGGATTCACCTCACCTACCGTTTTACTTACTGTTATTGCCCCCAACCCCTTTCCCTGTGTACACGTTTCGTAATTTTTACCTCACACACTTACCCTTGTGTGCTTTTGCGAGACTGTGTGCCGTTGCTGCGAAGGAGTTTCCCCCGGGATAAATAAAGTAATCTGAAGATGAATGTGTGTGCTTATGTGTAACGTTAAACATTAATAACATGTAATATTGACTGCTGGTTGTAAACAAACACAAAGACTAACCAAACATTCACTCTTTCATTCAAAACAGACGTCGTGCAGTTCTTCAGAGAGTGACACAGCCTCTACATGTCCCCCATCTGCATCGCCCACCGAGCCTCCCCGCTCTGTCACACCAGGTTTACCTGCTTCTCCTGCAACTCCTAGCAGGCCACCGGCTTCTTCCCCGGTGGAGTCCCCCGTGTCTCGGCCCAAAAGGAAGAGGGACCAGCAGAGAGACCAGCAGGATGCCCTGTTTGCTAAGCAGATCGCAGACCTGGAGGAACGTAAGATGGAGATACAGCAGAAGCTCCTGCAGGAGTTTGATGAGTGCTCCAGGTTCGGAGAGATGGTGGCCGACTTGCTTCGGAGGGTGCCAGAGGACCAGAGACCTGATATGATGTTTAAAGTCTACGAGCTGTTGCATGAAAATAGACGTGTTTGCAGTTCCAGAAAGAAACTGTCTGCAGATCCATCAGAGTTCGAGTGAGGGCAGAATGAATGGGCGTCTATGGAGATAGACTGCAGAATTTGTCTTTCTCCTGATTGTCGCCAAGACACGTTAAGATTTGTTAATTCAACATGGATCATAAGTCGCAAGTTGAATGAAAAGTGGAGTTTGAAAAGTGAATGAGCGCCCTCCTTGCACTCATTTAATATGATAGGCCTCCCTCATTTTAGAGAGAAGCTCATGTATCATGTGTCTCTACTTTGCCGATTTGGGGAAATGGGGAATGAAAACACAATTGCCAAATGTCAGTTGGTATCGCAGAGCTCAAATATAAGGTTTTCAGATTGCGAAATATGATAAATGAATGATCTGCCACAACACACAGCCTGACCTGACTGAGTTACAATACTGTGAATCCTTAATGCATATAGAGTTGGAGAGAGTTATTGCCAGAAAGGTGAATTGGTGGATGCAAATAAGCAACCATCAGTGTTTAATGATAACATTAAGTAGGATAAGGACAGGAACTGAAACAAAGTTGGCAATAAAGGGTGACTTGATTATTAGTTACTCTGTAGTAAAAGATCAAGAAAAAAATGAATCCTTCAAATGTATGGGGCTTCAATACATACAGGCACATTTAATGCGTACACACGTGAATACTTAGTTTTGCTATCCAAATCTTGACACTGGTTAAAAGAGAAGTGACCTACAGGAAGGAAGTGTGAGAAAGAAAAAAAAACGTTCTTATTTCACCCCTGCATTGAGTAATGAGTGAATGATCAGTTGAGCAGAGAGAAGTTCCATAGACACTGAAGACATTGGGGGAAATGAACAAGTTTATGTTACTTTTTCTAACTGTAAGCTTCGTTTCAACGGCTGGTAAGATTTTCATAGTCTGTTTTTTTGTGGTAATGATGAATACGCTTGTGGTGTACCCTTATCAATGCTGTTAGACAGTGCTAAACGAGTGCATGAAATCAGTACAAGAGAAATTCTAATAAACACTAACTCAACACAAGAATATGGTTACATGTATTTATGATGTAGTCTAGACTTGGATGACTCCTGTTAGAACAGGCAGTATATGAACATTCTTATTTCAGACAGGATGGGAAGGACACCAAGCTGTGTTGTGAGGATAGACCAGCCAAAGGTGTTGATGTCGCAGCCCAGCAGTCACATCATTCTCCCTTGTGACGTCAATGTCAACTGTTCCGATACCAAAGAGCCATTTAGCTCCATCCAACCCCTTTGGTTTGTCTTCAACGAGCACTCAGTCGACCCAGTCGCCCTGCCAACACAAAGCACAAAGTACAGCCTGGAACACCGCGCTTTGAAGATCCACTCTCTCCAAACCAACGACAGTGGGGTTTACCACTGTGCCATTGTGCTTCACGGATTAGTGGATCCAGGAGCACAAGAGATAGGACAAGGCACTACGCTGGTGATCAGAGGTAAAGAGAGAACCTTCTAGCATGACTGGATGGACCCCTTCATAAAGTCTTTTTGCTCTGGCTTTGCTGTTTTCAAAGATCCTGTCAGGTGGCTTGGCTGTTCATGCATGAGAGAGTAGAATGGATATAATGCAGAGAGCTACAGAGTAGGGTTGAGGTCATGTATTGTTACTGTGGATTGGAGAAAAGGTTTCAGAGGTACTGTATTGTCTCAGCTATTTAGCGCACCTGTATAAAAGCCACATCAACAAAATGGAGCTAGAATTATATATTTTTTTTGTTCATATAAAGGCAGCACTTGTCCATCCACGTTAGCCCAGAAAAATACATGGATTTGCTGCCTCGTTGTTTTGGGCACAGGGTCCAAAGCGGAAGACAAAAGTAGCGTCTAGTCATCTGTACACTGTCAACACTGAGAATGACTTCCGGAAAGTGTCCAGATAACTGCGTCTGAAACCTTTTACCATGGGACTCTCCTGGATGAATGAACAACTTGTTAAGTTGGAGTGTATGTCACAACATTGATTGTTTTTGGCATCACTGGGGCCACATCTAACAAATCTCTTTATGTTTAATTGGACAGGTAGGCCGGGGGCTGGACACACTCTTTTGTGGTCTGTGTTGGTCTTGCTGGCCCTATACAGCCTTGTTGTGGTGATTCTGATCATTCTAAAGAAGGTAAACCTTCTTCTCTAACTTTCTAAGACTTAAAAGTCATATAAGTGTCGTTTTTGAGATTTTATTCAATGTAATGGGTTTTTGATCTTGGTAAACAACTTGCATTAACCAATGTCCTGTTGGAGTGTATTTTAGGTGTGGATGTTTTCATATTTATATGTTTTCTTGTTAGTCTGGGAAAGATATTACCATTTGCAGAGGAACAAGGATGAAATGTGATGAGGTAACAAAAATATATACTGTAATTCAGCATGCCTGGGAAATCCCAGTCAAAACAGTAACAAACTGCAGTTTTAATAGTTTTACCATCCTTTTTCTAATAAAGAATATTTGTCATACGTTTGTCAGAAAACTTAAGATTTATTTCAGATGGCCAGTTAATTCATGAACACACTTAACAAATCACTATGTATGTTTTACAGAAGAACTCAGTCACAAGAACAAAAAGAACCCAATTCCGGGCTGTTGTGCAAGAGTTGTATAGTAGGAAGAAGACACAGAAGTGTGTGCACTCATCTCAGACTAAGGTAGGCTTGAGACAGAAGATCCTCTATTACATCAGACTGTCATTCTTTGGTGTAAAAACAAAGCCTGGTGTTTCTTAGTTTAAAACTAAACAACCTGACCCTATCCTTTTGCAGGTTCAAGGTCCTCAGTTCAACACACCAACAGATGACACATATCAAAATCTGTGAATGCTATCTACTGAAACGAATGTTAACCGACGTTCACCGAATAGTCAGATTTTCTGCCACCTGAAAAACTGTATATTTACACCATTTCATAACTTAGAATGTACACGTTCGACCAACTACAAAAAGATTGATAGAAAACATTCAGACATATTTATTTCAAAACAGTAACTTGGACATAACCTTAAAATGTCAGGCACAATATTAGTCCTTCAATGCCCGTTTAAAGCATAAAGAAGAAGAAAACATTTAAACACATTCGTTTGGGAAGACAAGTGGTGCAGTACTGAATGACAAACATACAATAACATTCCCAACATCCCTGGCCCACTGTTGACAGATCTTCTTAAATTTACCCTTCTAATTTACCCTTATAAAATACCCTTATATTAGAAATAAAATCAAAAGTTTCTGTTCATCCATCGATGTACTTAGTGTCCACGGTGTGACTGTTCCGTATGGAGAATGGCCTCCATGCCAGAGCCTGGAGAGCAGCCACACACAGGGGCAGCACACACACCAGGTAGAACATGACACTGTGGAGGGACTCAGAAGCTCTGTTGAAGAAGAAGATACAGCTTGATATGAACAAAAAAAAGCTTTTTCCAGTAATTCATATGAACCCTATTTCTAATATAAAACTACTTTCTCGTGGACTACTGGGATGTATGTGTATGTAATGTGATGTATGTCCTGGTGTGATCTTTGTGTGCTTTACTCATCATCATCTGGTTACAGGTGCTAACTGTGTATACCTTACTCTGTATCGCTACATGAACTGTGAACTATTCTATGTTTGTATATCTTGCATAGCGATTAAAATAGATTCTGATTCTGAACTATGGGCCCCCAGCTATATCATTGGGGGGGCCCCTTCACTCTGCCTAATTGATTTTGAATCCCAAACTGTATTATTATTGTAATGTTTGAAGTGGTATTGTGAATGAATATTGAAACTAAACTAAATATGCTTGTTATTTTTTTAACATACCTATATAAAATTCACTTTCATGCAATTAATTGCACTCTGTTTATTTTCCCCATTGGGAACATGGCCATGCATTACTCTACCATTAGAGGGAGGAAAATCTGCCTCAATGGGATGAAACTTAAAAATCTATTGAGCAACGCGACGAATGAGTGTCTACACTGAATTAACTATTGATAAAGCCTATTGCACATTACTTGCTACTTTAACCCAGCCACAAGTTACAGCAAGACACATTTAACCGTTGGATGAACATCAGAGAGAACCAAGAGTATGTAAACGTTAACGAGAAACAGTTAGAGATTTACCCAGGACTTGCTCTGCTCCCAGACTCCTTCAGCTCTTCATAGCCAAACTGGTTTAGAATGGTGACCACCAGCATAGGGGCCAGGGACTGGGCCGGCTTGGTGAACAGAGCATTGGTGCCAAACACCATTGAGGAGAGTGGGGAGCTGAATGGGTAACAGAACAAGAGACGTCAGATCGCAAACATCAGCGGGTTTCATAAGATTTTTTAATAATTGTAGAGAAGGTTTCAGAGGTAGTCATCTGGACACTGTTTTCAAAATCAAGACGTTTTGACTCCCATCCTGCAGTTTTTTTTTCTACAATGGAACACTCCTGGATGAATGAGGGTCTACAGCAACTCATTTAAAAATCACTTTTACCGGAGTTACCTATAGACAATTTGCACAAGAAACTACAATCCTAACACGTTCACCTGCGTTTGTGTTGATGCAGGTCTGAGTCGATTATGTCTGCCAGAGGGAGGTTAAAGAGACTAAAGGCTGCCTGGATTATGACCCTGTTGTACAAAAGCAAATATGATACGTATTTGAATGAACAAATTTAAATATAATCCATTTCAGTTGTAGAAAAGTCATCTGGACACCGTTTGCAAGAAGCCTATACTAGTTACTTCCTGGCCTTAGGCAGGGTACAATTCACTTTACAATGTCTCATTCATTTTCATTCTCCATTGAAAATGACTTCTGGATGGGGACTTTTTAATACAGTGTCCTGGTTAACTTTTCTACAACGGAACACTCCTGGACGAATGAGGGTTTACACTGACACTGACATTAGCAGTCACACTCTGTGAAATTAACATGATCCCTCAATGTACATTCAACTCCCATTTTGGTTCCTTTATGCCCTACAATACTGGATAGGTTATGAAAGAGCAGTGTTTTTATTGTACAACGAGATTTAGGAGAAGTCTCTAATCTAGTTGTACAATTGTATAATGACAAAGGGCCTTCTATTCTTTTCTATAAGCTCCAGATGGCTGAATACTCACATGTTAGCCGTTAGGAAGAGTGCTAGGATGTAGTAGTGGTGAGGACCCAGTAACAGCATGAGCACAGCCATGCCGGCCTCCACGTAAAAGGTACAAAGGATGATCTTGTAGTAGCCCTGGCTGTGAAGCAGACTCTGACTGCTCAACACCAACAGCTGACACAGGAAAACTGATATTAGCGTACTTTCTAAAGGTAGTGTTAAGATTGTTAGGGTGCAAACTGCTGACTCACAATAGTAACTTTTAGACAATCAAATGGAGCCCCCCCAAAAGGTATACTATATTCACATAGTCAGTGATTCCTGTTAACAATTGCAATATTTTGGGGTAGTAAATTATATGAATATCTTGCCATCTCATTGTTTTATTGGACTATATTTGTCAATATTCATAAATAATCCATATAGTAAGTTAGTGTGATATTTTGTGATAACTACAATCTTTAGAACGTGGATATTTGGGGGGGAAAACATTCATAAATGTGACCCTACACATTCTGAAGGTATTTCACTGCCAACAATTCCCACTGTATCTATTCCCACCCTGGCTGTCAGCTTCAGTACCTGTGGGCAGATGAATCCAGCCCCATACATGATGCTCTTAGCCAGCGAAGGCAGAACATCAGGAGGGATGAGATGCTCCACAAAAATCATGGTGAAGTTATTACAGAAGGCTAGCATGAAGACTTGGAAGAAGTTCATTAGCACAAACAGCTGAAAGTCCCTATTGCCTAGAATTTGCCAGGTCATAGAGGTCACTGCGGAGAACGAAAGTGCTGATTGGCTTGGGCTGTGGTCACCTGACCCCAATGACCCATTGGTAGAGTTTTTGCTGTCGAATTGACTTTCGCTGTGGACGCCTGTGTACATCATGCAGCCGCAGGCTAGGACTGCTACCAAGATGGTGAAGCCTTGGAAGGCTGGAAAGTTGTCCATGTTGCTGGAGAGAAGGCCACAGAATAGAACACTGGAGGAACCCACAAGAGATGCCACCTGGGTGGACAGTCGTGGAGGAGGACATGAGTACAAGAAGGAAGGAAAGCACAAACGCATTAGATTGACTGTGGATTATTTTTAGTGGATTATTTTTGTGACATATTTATTGGGACCAGCAGTGTGTTTATATTAATGTATTGTTAACTCTGTTTTTCTGTTCGTCCTCCTCTTTTTCTTAAACGTCATGAGCTGTTTGACAACTAATTTTCCCCAGAGGGGACAATAAAGGTTTCAATCAATCGATTATAGAATCACTTGTAGAAGCAACTACCCAGAAATCCTTCTGCTTGTCCTTCAAGTCCCACCTGGTTGTATTTGATGAGTCTGAGGCGACTCTGGTGATGACTGGAGATCTCTGCAAAGAGAGCACACTGAGCCAGCAGGACGAAAGTCAGCATTCCATCGAAAGCGCACAGCGCAACCACCAGGTGCAGGCCACTGAGCCAATCACCCGAGGTATACAATCGCCAGGGGAACCAGGCCAACAGGAAAGCCAGGGCGTAGAAGGGAGCGCCGTACAGTATGGAGAGGCGCCGCCGCGAACAACAGGCCACGCGGGAGTTGTCTTGGAGGTAGCCAAACAGGGGGTCGTTTACAGCATTCCAGATCATGTACACCACCTAGAGAACAAGGATGAACTAGATGAGGACATGATAAGTCTACTGCAAGATCAAAGATACTGAAGAACACAGTGTTATGGCCATCTATATTTTCTCTGCCTACTTAACCCATGTGTCAGAATGACCCAAACCTTATTATTTTAACGCACACATACCCACACACAAACTCACATTAAGACATTTAGATTGTATGTGCTTGATTGAACTCAGACCAAACTAAATTGTTCTGATTCATGTGCAGTATAGCTGCATATTTCAGTGCCCAACAGGGTGCAGGGAAAACATTTAATTAACCTGCTTTATTTCAGGTCTGAGTGTGAGTCCTTTTTTACCCTTAGGGCAGGGTGAGAAGAGAGGGTTAAGCAATGTCAGGAATGGAAGACATGAGTGGTAGCTCACTAAAATGACTTTCAACTTACTTGGGACTGGTGAAAAGCTCCTTCTGATATTTTGTACTTGTCCAAAAACAGCTTCACGTAGTAGAAGTTGAATATGCTGTTCATCATCCCAGCACCTAGTGTGGTCATAGAATAGGCAACCGCAGCAGGATGCACTCCCAGGGTCGACAGGAGTCGCATGATGGTAAAGCTGCTTCTCGTACGAGTATCTGGCTTGTTCACCGTAATTGTACGTGGCATTGAAGTATTATTTAACAGGGCTGGCATTGGCAAAGGCCACAGTTTCTCGGAGTCGTGTAATCATAAATTTGTGTCTCATCTAAAGCGTATTAAACAACCGCACAGCAGAGAACCACTGAACTGAAGTTCCAATCATTCCATGGTAAAAGTTTAAATACCTGACAGTTGATTTAATCCTATGCATTTGCAATGTAGAGAGAGCAAAACACACAATCATTACCGTAAACCTTAGCCAGTGAAATAGGCTACATCGGCTATGATCCGTATCCGTAATTTAAATGTGCTGCTCTGTCAAAACAGAACACGGAAATATGTTTTACAAGTTACGACGACAAAACCAAATTAATGATTGGACGAAGCTAAATTGTTGAACCCGCCTACTCTCTGATTATTGGTGAACCCAACTGTCACTCAAAGGGTTTGCGTTTTTCCCGTCTATGGTGACGTCACGTTGGTTCAGTCTTCTGTCTTCGCCAAGAAGCTGCAGTCCAGTTTGCCACGTTGCGGTAAGAACAAGCTGCGCGCGGAGATGCGCTCCCACATTTAGTTCATGACAGACCGCCCAGGCATTATATGTTCATTATTGTTCACACTGACGGTTTCAGATTAAGTTAAAGGACTACTTTGCACGCTTTACTATTTAATAAAGGAGAAAAACAAGAGCATGCTCACGGATATGATTGTGGAGGAAGAGTTTGAAGTCAGGGATGAAGAGCCGTGGTATGACAGACAAGACCTTGAACATGGTAAGCTCTCTATCAGGGGGACAGCCTGTCTCCATCCATCAGGAATTTAACCTTCTGTGTTTTTGCCCTGTCACTTGTATGCAGCAGGGTTAAACATGCTTCAAAAATTCATGTTCCACTCATTTTTTTGTTTAATATATTTACTTTTTTGTTAAACAAGCATTTCGTCGATTTTTATTAACACATTTCCTGACATGCAATTTGCACGTGATTGGTCTTAAACACACATCATTGTTAGACAGAACTACTCTTGTGACTCTCATGGGGTAGCCTAGACAAGTCTGGAGAGATTCTGTTGCCAGGATATCCTGAAGCTGACGCTTCCTTTCAGTTGATTGTGTGCGTGTGTTGGTGGTTTGTATATATTGCTGATGATTCAATAGCCTTGCCTACAACATAACTGAAGCTTCTGCATCCTGTGGTCTGTTTGTGTGAAGTACTTTACCTCCTGACACATTGACATGTCCAGCCGTGTGTTTACAGACCTACATTTGGCTGCAGAACTGGGCAAGACGTTGCTGGACAGGAACCATGAGCTGGAGCAGGGGCTGAAGCAGCTGTACTCCACAAACCAGGAGCAGCTGCAGGAGATCGAGGTGAACAGGGTCCACCGACCAGCTGATGGTCACCCAACTTGTCTGGATTTGCATATTTTTGTTAATCAGATTGCGATAAATCTGTGTGTTCACTCTGGGGACTTTTATTTTCTTGTAACGTGGGACCAAGCGAAACTTTGTGTTCGACTTTGTGAAACCAAGTGAATCTATAGACTAGAGATATAGAGATTTTAGTGAGCCTTTTCAACGTAGGAAGTCAGGTGGCTGAGAGGTTAGAGCGTCGGACTAGTGATCAGAGGGTCGTCAGTTCGATTCCTGGTTAAGGCAACATGACCCTGTGTCCTTGGGCAAGGCACTTCACCCTACTTGCCTCAGGGGGAATGTCCCTGTATGTGCTGGAAGTCACTCTGGATTGGAGCGTCTGCTTAATGTAATGTGCCACCTCCTGGATAAAGAGTTTTGGGGGGCTCCATTCACTAAAGCCGTTGTCCTTTCGCTAGATTCAGAATTTGTTCATACAACACTGACTTTGGCGATTCGTTCACGGTCACACACACGGTCACACAGTTTTAACACACACTGAAAAGAATGTGGTGTCTGCTGTGAGATAGACTGTCTTTCCTGGTGCTCTGCCGTGTTCACCTGGCTAGTAATCTTCCCCTTCTCTAATACCTAGCTGGTCATCGTTTAATCACCTCTGTACCAAAATTGCTCAGGACTGTCAATTCTGGTTTGTTAACATGTAAATGACTGAAACACCAGTATGTCTGCTTGTTTTAGGTACTGTATGTGGGTATTCCATCATTCCATCATCATTTTTCTAGACCAGCTGTGTTACTGAGGGTGGTTAGCAAGTACGGCTCAATTTGAATCTTTGAATCACAGGAACGACCCAGGGTCATTGTCAGCAGGTCAGCAAAGATAAGAATCTTATTGTGTTACCGGTTTAGCCTATGGACCAGAAGGTTATTTTAAGAGTTTATTGAGATCGACAGTGTAATCCCATATATCCCTCAGTATATATGGTGTCTGGTTCTAGACTCTCTCTCTCCCTCTCTCTCTCCCTCTCCCCCCACTCCCCCCTCTCTCCCTCTCTCCCTCTCCCTCTCTCTCTCTCTCTCTCTCTCTCTCTCTCAGTCACCATAGTCTAAGCAATTAACAATCAAATTTTCAATGCATCTTTGAAATAAAATGTTCCTTAGTGTGTTAGGGTTAACCTTAGCTAATAACCCTTAGCCCCCTCCTATGTGTTATTGTGTTAAGCTTTCTTTGAAGGACACATGCAGTTCATATCAAATCTAATCAGATCTTTCAATGAGTCACGATGCTTCTAGTAGCTTAAGCTTTAAAGTAACGGGCATAAAGTAGGTTAACTTAGGAGTCCTCTGACAAGTTCCAGTGAAGCATTCTCTGACACTGCCTTCTATGGAGGGGTCGTTGCAATGCAAATTTCACTCACACACTCATGCAAGGATTCCTGACACAAGGCCAGAGTGCCTGGCCAGACTATAATTGGTTGTTCAGTACTGGTCCACTGAAGTGCAAATTCACTGAAGTGGACCAGTGCTTTTCTCCTGCTCCTAAACTATCAAATCATTTATATCCAGATGGATTCTACAATTAACCAATGAGTTATCATCAGGTTCCCCCACCAAGGAAAACAAGCCTAAGTTTCTGACGGGGAACTACCGTTATAACTCTTAAGTTGCAGGAAGTTGTTTTAAAGTAACAGGACAGTACATACAATATCGAATAAGAATGACTTCCAGATGGGAGTCTCGATTTTGAAAACAGTAATCAGATGACTGCATCTGAAACCTTTCCTACAATATCTCAGATTAACAATATCAAATGTCAAAGCAAATGATTCAACGTTGTCACTAACCTGCCCTCTCTACTGTGTCTCTCTTTGTCTTCGGGCCTTGTTCCTCATCAGTACCTGGCAAAGCAGGTAGACCTGCTGCGGCAGGTAAATGACCAGCATGCTAAGATGTATGAGCAGCTGGACTTAGCGTCCAGAGACCTGGAACAGGGCAACAACAGGCTGGTACAGGACAACCGGCTGGCCCAACAAAGGATCCACAGGTCAGGCTCAGTCCCACCTCTATCTTCTGGCACTCTCTATTTGTTCAGTTATTTTAATCAAATGAATCCATAATCATTTATAGTTTAAGGCCAAACACCACAGGTAAATAGGGTGTATGTTAACTAATAGATACCACAATCAAAAATCCACAGTAGATGCTAAGACAACTTGTCTTTTTTGCATACAGAGTTTTTTAAATATTTGATTCTTAAATACAAATTATATGCAAATGCTGCACAATCTAATTAATATATGCAGGCTAGAATAAAACTTTATGGGATGTAATGGAAATACAGTAGATGTATATCTCAGGGACCAGTGGCATCTGAAGCAGATAGATCAACTGTGGAAGTGAGAACCAGCAGCTTCCTTCCTGGGACTGATGAAGAGCCCTGCTTTGACACTGATCACTAACCCAGAGCTCCTGTTGCCCCCCTCTCCATCCCTCCATCCCCCTGCAGCCTAACAGAGACCATCGAAGGCCTCCAGAGCCACCTGGAGGAGCTGCAGGTCCAGGTGGAGGATCTGAGGTCTGCCCAGGCCGACCGCAGTAAGAAAGAGCTGGCCGAGCAGAGACGCAGCCTGGGGGCCCAGAGTGTGTCCTGCCTCAAGGAGCTGTATGACCTGCAGCACGACAGGTGTGTATCCGTGTGGGACATGGCATTACTTCCACACACCTGTCTCAACAGGGAATCCAATACTGGTTTGTATCTTCTTGGCTCTTAAAAAATTAGATTTGCAGAGATCAACTATGTATGAAGCTCCACTAGCCAGTCCACTTCTGGTGAAGGCAACTAGGGATTAAAAACAGAGGGCCACTTATGACTATTGAGATGAACACGGTAGCCAATTAGACCCCCAACACTCCTCAACCCCCCTTGTATGGTCCCCTTCTGCTGACTGGACATGGGTAACCTAGGTCATCCAGACCTAGACACAGTAATCTGGGCCGAGGCTTTCAGGACATAATCCACAGCTCCCCCAGCAGATATTTTCCGTCTAAGTGGGGTTAAAGCTATTCCATGCTTACTAACCCCCCACACACAAATATGCCTCTGTGTGCAGGACAGCTGTTAGTCATGCTTCTTGCTCTGATGTTTTTTTTGCTTTTGTAAATCATAATTTACGTTTTCAAACAAATGAATACTTTTGAAAGCTGACTGACAAAGGAAATGCTAGGCTAGACATCCAAGCGTCCAACATCCAAGTGGTGTAGCGTAATATACATTCGTGTTTTGTAGAAAAGGTTTTAGAGATTGTCATCTGGACACTATTTTCAAAATTAGATTAGATTAGATTAGATTCAACTTTATTGTCATTACACAGGTACAAGTCCAGGGCAACGAAATACAGTTAGCATCCAACCAGAAGTGCAAAACAGTTATTAACAACAGAATATAATAATATGGAATATGGAAAATCAGTTTCAAACTCCATCCGGAAGTCATTCTCAGAGGTGTGGGTGTAGAAACGTATTAATTTTGAAAACAGAATTCAGATGACTACCTTTACTTAACTTTACTACATTAGTGCTGCCATTCCCATTTAGAAATAAATCCATGTCTAGTCACATCAACCCTCCTCCGTTCCCAGGTTGCTGGTCTACGAGGACCTGCGTGTGGCTCACCCCTGGTACCGACAAGACTCCATCCCCGACACGGAGGAGGAGCGCGAGGCTCTGGCGCACTCGATCCAGGCCCTGCAGACCCAGCTGTGTGTGGAGCGTGGCCGGCGGGAGATGGCGGAGCAGGAGACGGAGCTGATGACTCGGGAGAACGGGGCCCTGGAGCAGCGTCTGGCCCTGCTGGAGGGCTACCGCTCCAGGCAGAGGGAGCTGGAGGAGGAGGTGGAGGAGCTTCGCCTGCTGTGGAGAGCTGACTACGCCACCAGGTATCAGTAGCCATTGGCGTAGGAACCAGGGGGAGTGTGTGTGTGGAGGCGATGTGAAATCGAAAATGAGCCTATACCTGCAGATAAAAAAGTGTACACTTGGAACTTTTATTTTCAAAGCACGACAGAGAAGTTACATATATATATATTATTTTTTTATACTGTCTACATCATTTGTCAGCTTGTTTTTGGAAATGGTGTGATGCTCCAGAGTAATGAAAAACACTTGTGTGATTCACGAGCGCCAGAAGGCCCGACCGACTCCTCCTGCCTGACACGATCTACTTCCCCACGGAGGAGAAGCATTTCCTGGGTCAGGGCAAGGTGGTGGTGGTGGAGGAGGGCCGGGAGGAGAAGGCAGCAGGGGAGCAGGAGGCGGGGAGGCGCACCCTGCAACGCTGCAGCAGCGAGAGTGTGCTGAAGGGAACCAATGCTGAGGACATCCAGCGCGGCCACGAGCGCATGTGCATCCGGCGGGCGGAGGCAGTGAAACAGAGGGGGATCTCCTTACTCAATGAGGTGGATGCTCAGTACAGCGCCCTGCAGGTGACGGCTCTCTCTTATCCCATTCAGTTGTGTTATTGGCTTATTACATAAAAAGACCAGATAATTATAATGACATCAAATATAGCCTCATGACAAACCATCTTAGTCATAATCATTATAATGCTGATTTACATCATCCTGATTTCAGTATTTAAATATCAGGCACTTTGTCTCAGGGTGAGGGGCGGAATCATAAAGGAATTATGCTCAGGGAACCAACATGGCTGACATGCGGGACTACTTCTGAGGGACATGTCTATAATCCCACAGGTGAAGTATGAGGAGCTTCTTCGACGCTGCCAGCAGGGGGCAGATGGTCTGAGCAATAAGGCTGTCCAGACCCCCAGCAGTCCTCAGGTTGGACTGCGTCCTCGGCGCCGCCTCTCCAGTTCAGCTGCTGCGCTCTCCGAGCTCCCCGCTGTCCTGGAGGATGGTCCTCAGCTTCAGCAGCCTGAGTACAAAGTTCTCTTCCAAGAGATCTTCAGCCGCATTCACAAGACCAAGGAGGACCTGAATGAAAACAAGCGCTCCGGTCCTGATCACTGACTCATGTTATAGACAACCATGTTGTGTTAGTGACCTGTCTCTGACTGCTGATCAGATGCTTGGTCAAGGAGGGCTCAGAGGACCCAAAGAAGATAGGAATACTTGCATTTGTTTTTGTGTGTGTGTGTGTGTGTGTACGTATGAATGCATGTAAACACCCGTGCCTCTTTCACAACATGCAGCCTCACTTCATACAGAATTTCCTTCCCTACTTTCGTGATTCCGTTCTTGAGCAGCTCCTTACAGTTACTGTGTTAGAGTACTGTCATCATGCATAAGCCTTCTTAAGATTTGTAGTGGAAGAGCCCTGGTTGATCCCCATTCTACTGGAGTCAGAGTCAGAGGCTTGGTGGAGGATAGACCTTGAAACAAGCTGCAAATTGTGTAAGTCACACAATGCACATACAGTACAAGTCTGGGAGAGGTACTTTATGTACTATAACACCACCTGTATACTGATCTTTCACTGTTCTAACTACCCTCAAGTATTACGTATTCAACCCTACAAGCATAGTAAATCCAATCCGCTTAGTGTTGAAATTGTGGAGACTTATTTTACAGCTGCTTTTGGAAGAAAAATATTTTTTTCCTGCATTCCCTAGATGATAGATTTAGCATCAGTCTGTTATACAAGCTGAAGTCATGGAATGGACAGAAAAAAATTCACCTTTGTGTGGATATGTGAGTTATGTGAGGCGAAAGCATCTTACAAGGTAGTTGCGATGTTTGCAATGTTTGTGTGCTTGTAACTAAAAAGCTGCCACAGGAGCAGAGCCATCTGAAGTGTATTGTGAAGAAGAGTACAGTGACAGCATGTCTTCTCAGCTTCAGTCCTCCTGTCTATGGCCTATAGAAGCTGCTCATACAGCGCATGCAAAGTCTAGCGCTACTACTCACTTGAAAGATTTACAAAATTACATGTATGCCCATTTTTGGGAAAATATGCCTGTCATTGGAGATGATGAAATTATATTTATTTTCATAATGCTATTTCGTCTTTGTCTGTGTCACTGAATAACAAATGTATAATAATATGAAACATTTATGAAAAATTTCAGAAACCTTGGAATTGATATACAAAAGAAATGAAATTGTTTCAACAACAACTCCATTGGTACTGACCTTGAAAGTGAAAGAAACATATAGAAACATACACATCACGTAATAACAAAATGCATTATAACAAGGCACAACAGAGTGTGCATAGGTGCTCATGGATGTATTATCAAAACCTTTCGAGCAAAGTTTCAAAACTCTTCCGGTCACGTGACAAATTTAACGGATCCTGGACATGGACGTTATTCATTATGTTCGTTACCATGTACTTGTACCTGTGTAAAGACAATAAAGTTGAATCTAATCAGTGTGGCTCCTGCTATGATAAGTCAGAGCAGCTGCCTGGCTAAAGGTTTTACCACAGAGGTCACAGCTGTAGGGCTTCTCTCCAGTGTGGATCCTGCTGTGAAGAGTGAGAGTACCTGCCCGGCTAAAGGTTTTACCACAGAAGTCACAGCTGTAGGGCTTCTCTCCAGTGTGGATCCTGCTATGAAGAGTGAGAGTACCTGCCCGGCTAAAGGTTTTACCACAGAAGTCACAGCTGTAGGGCTTCTCTCCAGTGTGGATCCTGCTGTGAGCAGTGAGACTACGTGTCTCTCTAAAGGTTTTACCACAGAGGTCACAGCTGTAGGGCTTCTCCCCAATGTGGATCCTTCTGTGAAGAGCGAGACCACTTGCATGGCTAAAGGTTTTACCACAGCGATCACAGCTGTAGGGCTTCTCTCCAGTGTGGATCCTGCTGTGAGCAGTGAGATACCTTGCCTGGCTAAAGGTTTTACCACAGAGGGCACAGCTGTAGGGCTTCTCTCCAGTGTGGATCCTTCTGTGAAGAGCGAGACCACTTGCACGGCTAAAGGTTTTACCACAGCGATCACAGCTGTAGGGCTTCTCTCCAGAGTGGATCCTGCTGTGATAAGTGAGCACACTTGCCTCTCTAAAGGTTTTACCACAGAGGTCACAGCTGTAGGGCTTCTCTCCAGAGTGGATGCTGCTGTGAACAGTGAGAGCACCTGCACCTCTGAAGGTTTTACCACAGACGTCACAGGTGTAGGGCTTCTCTCCAGAGTGGATCCTGTGGTGATAAGTGAGTGTACCTGCCTGGCTAAAGGTTTTACCACAGAAGTCACAGCTGTAGGGCTTCTCTTCAGTGTGGATTCTGCTGTGAACAGTGAGAGTACTTGCATCTCTAAAGGTTTTACCACAGAGGTCACAGCTGTAGGGCTTCTCTCCAGTGTGGATCCTGCTGTGATGAGTGAGAGTGCCTGTCTCTCTAAAGGTTTTACCACAGACGTCACAGCTGTAGGGCTTCTCCCCAGTGTGGATCCTGCGGTGAACAGTGAGACCACTTGCATCTCTAAAGTTTTTACCACAGAGGTCACAGCTGGAGGGCTTCTCTCCAGTGTGGATCCTGCTGTGATGAGTGAAAGCACCTGTCTCTCTAAAGGTTTTACCACAGAGGTCACAGCTGTAGGGCTTCTCTCCAGTGTGGATCCTGCTGTGAACAGTGAGACCACCTGCATGTCTAAATGTTTTACCACAGAGGTCACAGCTGTAGGGCTTCTCTCCAGTGTGGATCCTGCGGTGAACAGTGAGATGACCTGCCCTTCTAAAGCTTTTACCACAAAGGTCACAGCTGTACGGCTTCTCTCCAGTGTGGATGCTACAGTGATCTCTAAAATGGGAAGCGTTTTTAATTTTTTTTCCACAGAGGTCACCGTTGTAGGGCTTCTCTCCAGTGTGGATCCTGCGGTGAACAGTGAGATGACCTGCCCTTCTAAAGCTTTTACCACAGAGCTCACATCTGAAGGGCTTCTCTCCAGTGTGGATCATCATGTGCTTCTTGAGGCTCCTGGATGAGGAAAGACTCTTCCCACAGGTGTCACACTGATGTGTCTCCATAACTCAGGTCTCCCTTTGCTCTCTGGTCTGTCAGGATATTGTCTGGTGTTTGTCTGTGTGAAGCTTGTTTCTCTCTGGTTGAGTCTCTCTGTATTCTCTCTGCTTTTCTCTGGAAAAAGTCTCTCACTGTCTAGACCCCGCCAACGATCAGGTATGATTGGCCAACAGCGGATCTGGAGAAAACAATTCCAAGTTAGTGAACATTCAGCTTTCACATATACAGGAAATATGTTGTCCATCATAATGTTCACTCTGTATGTGTACTGTTGATCATTTGGTGAGCAGAGAGTTTCTCAGCTCACCTGGACATTTACATTTAGTCATTTAGCAGACAATCTTATCCAGAGCGATGTACAGCAAATAGTGACATTCCCCCTGAGGCAAGTAGGGTGAAGTGCCTTGCCCAAAGACACACAACGTCATGAAGCCACAGCCAGGAATCGACGCCTAACGCCTTACCCGCTGAGCCACCTGAACTCCACAGGATCTTCTAAGAACAACAATAGCGTCATTATCATCTAGAATGAATGGGAATGGGTGGTGTTTTTTTTACTGACTTAACCAACTTAAAATGCTCCTTCCTAGGTTAGGCGTTAAGCATGAATAAGCATGGTGACTGAACCTGCTAACAATGAATCCACCGTGATACAGAAACCCCTGAGTTGAAGCTGAAGTTACCTTGTTAAGGTCAAATCTTGATTCGTAGTGCCAGCCTCCAGGTGTGAAGTTAAACAGAACACTAACAGAGGCAAGCAGAAGCCCATATTATTTCATATCGGATCATTTATATAGCTGAAATATTGCGAAATATTTCCCTTTTCATTCCAATATTTTATCTTAACCCTTCCATCATTTGTTCTATTTTGATACACAAATCTATTTCTGGTTAGTAAGAGTGGTAAAGTAAATGTAGTTAATTGGAGCGCGCGGACAGAAGGGTACTTACTTGGCGAATAAAGCTGATTCTAACAAATGGATGACTTTACCGAACTGTTTTGCCAAGAATGGTGACTCTTCAGTCGTATCTCATGATAATAAAAAAGAGAAACTAAAACAAAAGTTCATCAGTTGCTATAAAAAGACAGAACATGAAGATGTGCAGCCTTATCATAATGTGAACATGTTGAAACTAGAGATATTCGGCGCTCACTGCATCAGAACCTTTTAAAAACACTTCTGGTCACGTGACATAGTCTCGTTGTAGCTTTATTGTCCTTGCTGGGGGAAGATTAACGTCTCAATAGAAACCTTCACTCTGAAATCTACCTTTCAATGTTTGCATTCACCCAAAGTCTTCCTCACTCCTCATCTATTCATTCACGGTCACAAACATCATCATTTGTTTATACAATATCTCATGTTGTCATTCTGTACACAGCTGTAACAGTGCTCTTGCACTTCTGATTGGATGTATTCATCAGACCAATTCAATGTTATTTTCATATTAAAGTCCATTGTTATAATTACAACCCCTCAGCCCCTTTACTGTATAGTTACTTTCCTTCAAAGCAAATCACAGCTAAGAGCTGCAGGAATGAGACTCCTACTTGGCCGTTATCTATATCATGGAGCTAAAATATCATCTGACATTGTAAGACCTGTTTTGCTTATAAATTTGGGGATTCATATATTAATGATAGATGATTGAAAGGACAACTTGCGACTTCCCAATTTCCTCAACGTTTCATTCAATTGTATGAAAATAAATGTAATGCAACATCCCGCCCCAAAAATTTACTCTGATAAAAACTGACGCCAAAATGCACTGATGAGACGTGTTTCTTCAGCCTTGCGGTGAAGGAAGCTGCAGTCAGTGTGAATCTACTGTGAGAGCAGTTAACCTGGATGTCAGTCACTGCATCATGATGACCACTGCTGCACCAGGCTTGTTTGAGATGGAGGTAAAAAGTAAAAAGAAGCTACAGTCTGTTTAGCTCCCTAGTTCTAACAGAGAATGTCTAATCAAGGTTGGTATAGTTAGTGTACAGTGTTCTCATCATCTAACAGTACTCTTCTACACACTGCTCACTCAGACTAGATTATTATGTAATCTGTTTGAGAATGGCACCTTGTTGCTGCAAGAACATCACATGATGACAAGCTTTTCTGACCCCAGACCTTCATTTAATAACAATACAGTAAAGAATATGATTCCACAACACCATTACAAACATGTAGACATTAGTCCATAATAGAAGTTCTTACATGTGTGGCTGTGTGAATTCTGACATGATGGCTAAGTCTACCTGCCTGGCTATAGGTTTTACCAGAGGTCACAGCTGTAGGGCTTCTCTCCACACCCCGCCCACAAACTGTTTGCCCTCTTGCCCTCCGGCAGGCGCCTCAGGAGTCTACGGTCTAAGACCAGCAGACTGAGGAACAGCTTCTTCCCCAGAACTGTGACGCTCCTGAACTCCACCCCGCGCTAACCCCCGACCCCTATATAACCCCTGCCCCCTATATACCCCCCGCCCCCTATATACCCCCCGCCAGCCTATATTTGCACTATAAGCATCATTTCTGTTGTCATTTTGCATATCTGCACATAGCATTATTTGCACTACGTGTACATACATACAACTCTGTAAATTCTGTAAAAATACTGTAACATCTTGTACAATACAGCTGTACATTTGTCATCACCAAATCACTTTAATCTTTTTGACACCTGTACATACTCTGTATATTCTGACTATACTATACATACTGTGTATATTATAAGTACAATGTTATATTCTGTTGTAATAACTGTTTTGCACTTCTAGTTGGATGCTAACTGTATTTCATTACCATGTACTTGTACCTGTGTAATGACAATAAAGCTGAATCTAATCTAATCTGTGTGGATCCTGCTATGATAAGTCAGAGCAGCTGCCTGGCTAAAGGTTTTACCGCAGAGGTCACAGCTGTAGGGCTTCTCTCCAGTGTGGATCCTGCTGTGAACAGTGAGAGTACCTGCACGTCTAAAGGTTTTACCACAGAGGTCACAGCTAAAGGGCTTCTCTCCAGTGTGGATCCTGCTGTGAGCAGTGAGAGAACCTGCACGTCTAAATGTTTTACCACAGCGATCACAGCTGTAGGGCTTCTCTCCAGAGTGGATCCTGCTGTGAAGAGTGAGCACACGTGCCTCTCTAAAGGTTTTACCGCAGAGGTCACAGCTGTAGGGCTTCTCTCCAGTGTGGATCCTGTTGTGAACAGTGAGAGCAACTGCACGTCTGAAGGTTTTACCACAGAGGTCACAGCTGAAGGGCTTCTCTCCAGAGTGGATCCTGCTGTGAAGAGTGAGTGTACCTGCCTGGCTAAAGGTTTTACCACAGATGTCACAGCTGTAGGGCTTCTCTCCAGTGTGGATCCTGCTGTGATAAGTGAGACCACCTGCATCTCTAAAGGTTTTACCACAGAGGTCACAGCTGTAGGGCTTCTCTCCAGTGTGGATCCTGCTGTGATAAGTGAGACCACCTGCATCTCTAAAGGTTTTACCACAGACGTCACAGCTGTAGGGCTTCTCTCCAGTGTGGATTCTGCTGTGAACAGTGAGACCACTTGCATGTCTAAAGGTTTGACCACAAAGGTCACAGCTGTAGGGCTTCTCTCCAGTGTGGATCCTGCGGTGAACAGTGACAGCACCTGCCTCTCTAAAGCTTTTACCACAAAGGTCACAGCTGTAGGGCTTCTCTCCTGAGTGGATCCTGCTGTGAAGAGTGAGTGTACCTGCCTGGCTAAAGGTTTTACCACAGATGTCACAGCTGTAGGGCTTCTCTCCAGTGTGGATCCTGCGGTGAACAGTGACAGCACCTGCCTCTCTAAAGCTTTTACCACAAAGGTCACAGCTGTAGGGCTTCTCTCCAGTGTGGATCCTACAGTGATCTCTAAAATGGGAAGCGTTTTTAAAGGTTTTACCACAGAGGTCACAGCTGTAGGGCTTCTCTCCAGTGTGGATCATCATGTGCTTCTTGAAGCTCCTGGATGAGGAAAGGCTCTTCCCACAGGTGTCACACTGATGTGTCTCCATAATTCAGGTCTCCCTTTGCTCTCTGTCTGGTCTGTCAGGATCTTGTCTGGTGTTTGTCTGTGTCTAGCTTGTTTCTCTCTGGTTGAGTCTCTCTGTAGTCTCTCTGCTTTTCTCTGGAAAAGTCTCTCACTGTCTAGACCCCGCCAACGATCAGATATGACTGGCCAACAGGGGATCTGGAGAAAACAATTCCAAGTTAGTGAACATTCAGCTTTCACATATACAGGAAATATGTTGTCCATCATAATGTTCACTCTGTATGTGTACTGTTGATCATTTGGTGAGCAGAAAGTTTCTCAGCTCACCTGGACATTTACATTTAGTCATTTAGCAGACAATCTTATCCAGAGCGACGTACAGCAAATAGTGACATTCCCCCTGAGGCAAGTAGATTAGATTAGATGAACCTTTATTTGTACTCCAGGGGGTGGAAATTGCAGTTCACAAGAGCAGCAGGGTAAAGTACAGCACACAGAGTTGCAGGGTAATATACATAATGACAATAACATAACAATAGCAATAACAATGGCAATAGCAATAGGCGGGCACGATAAGGTCAGATATAAAAAAATAAGAAAATAAGTAATTTAAGTAGTCTGGTTAAGTAGTCCAGTATACAAAATAAGTAAGTTAAGTCGACATGCAGGCAGTTATTGCACTTAGGGAGTTATAGAATTACAGTATTTTGCAAAGAGTATGATAAAAAAAATAAGTTAGGTAGACATATAGACAGTTATTAAGTGGCGACTAAGTAGGGTGAAGTGCCTTGCCCAAGGACACAACGTCATGAAGCCACAGCCAGGAATCGACGCCTAACACCTTAACCGCTGGGACACCTGATTACCTGATAAGTGAGAAATGGTTTGCACCATTCTGCCACAGTAACTCCACAGGATCTTATAAGAACAATGGCGTCATTATCATCTAGAATGAATGGGAATGGGTGGTGGTTTTTACCGACTTAACCAACTTAAAATGCTCCTTACCAGGTTAGGCATTCAGCATGAGTTACCATGGTGACCACCTGCTAACAATGAATCCACCGTGATACAGAAACCCCTGAGTTGAAGCTGAAGTTACCTTGTTAAGGTCAAATCTTGATTCGTAGTGCCAGCCTCCAGGTGTGAAGTTAAACTCAACACTAACAGAGGCAAGCAGAAGCCCATATTATTTCATATCGGATCATTTACGTAGCTGAAATATTGCGAAATATTTCCCTTTTAATTCCAACATCTTATCTTAACCCTTCCATCATTTGTTCTATTTTGATACATAAATCTATTTCTGGTTAGTAAGAGTGTTAAAGTAAATGTAGTTAATTAGAGAACGCGGACAAAAAGGTTTCAGTTTGATTCGAGTTAAACTGTATCAAAGGATCATAAGGATATTTAATATTATCAGCCTAATGTTTAACAAGTACAGCTCCCTGGTACAGTAAATTAATTGTCTGTGTAAACTTGGCGAATAAAGCTGATTCGAACAACTGGATGACCTTACCGAACTGTTTTGCCAAGAATAGCGACTCCTCAGTCGTATCTCATGATAATAAAAAAGAGAAACTAAAACAAAAGTTCATCTGTTGCTATAAAATGACAGAACATGAAGATGTGCAGCCTTATCATAATGTGAACATGTAGAAACTAAAGATATTCCGCTCACTGCATCAGAACCTTTCGAAAACACTTCTGGTCACGTGACAAAGTGTTCAAAATGTTGTGGTCACGTGATCCTGAACGGGCCCTGGGTCGCACGCCCAAAAAGACACCGAGGTGACGTAGAAAAAGAAGCGGCGAAAGCAGAAGTTTTGAATGCGTGAGACCTTGTTTGAGAGAAAGTTTGGCTGAGATAAAAGAGAGTTTGATGGAATCAGAATTGTTTTTATTTGTCATGCAAGTTACACAAACACAGAATTTACTGTGGCAGGATGGAGCAAACAAATAACATAATCGACCGAAATTGGATAAAGATAATAAGATATAATAAAGTAAAAATTAAGAAATGGGCAAGATACATTATTTTTCAGAGCCACAAAACATAATTACCGTTTGAGTGAACAAACCTATAAAATGTCTTAAATGTATGCTGTTTCTGTTGTGTAAGATGTTGTAATTGATAAGGGGTGGTTAACATCTTAAAGGCCTGTTGTCTTCTAGACATCATGTCTGCGAGTGGTCACAATGGGTGAATAGAAAAATCTACCTGTCAATAGTAACATTTGCATTGATATAATTAGAAGGTCACAAAGCTTCATTGTCCTTGCTGGGGGAAGATTAACATCTCAATAGAATCCTTCACTCTGAAATCTACCTTTCAATGTTTGCATTCACCCAAAGTCTTCCTCACTCCTCATCTATTCATTCACGGTCACAAACATCATCATTTGTCTGTACAATATCTCATGTTGTCATTCTGTACACAGCTGTAACAGTGCCCTTGCACTTCTGATTGGATGCTAACACACTGTATTTCAATGCCTTCATGCATAATGACAGTAAAGTTTAATCTAATATTCATCAGACCTATTCAATGTTATTTTCATACGAAAGTCCATGATTATAATTACAACCCCTAGTTCTAACAGAGAATGTCTAATCAGGGTTGGTATAATTAGTGTACAGTGTTCTCATCATCTAACAGTACTCTTCTACACACTGCTCACTCAGACTAGATTATCATGTAATCCGTTTGAGAATGGCACCTTGTTGCTGCAAGAACATCACATGATGACAAGCTTTTCTGACCCCAGACCTTCATTTAATAACAATACAGTAAAGAATATGATTCCACAACACCATTACAAACATGTAGACATTAGTCCATAATAGAAGTTCTTACATGTGTGGCTGTGTGAATTCTGACATGATGGCTAAGTCTACCTGCCTGGCTATAGGTTTTACCAGAGGTCACAGCTGTAGGGCTTCTCTCCACACCCCGCCCACAAACTGTTTGCCCTCTTGCCCTCCGGCAGGCGCCTCAGGAGTCTACGGTCTAAGACCAGCAGACTGAGGAACAGCTTCTTCCCCAGAACTGTGACGCTCCTGAACTCCACCCCACGCTAAACCCCCGCCCCCTATATACCCCCTGCCACCCTATATACCCCCCGCCAGCCTATATTTGCACTATATGCATAATTTCTGTTGTCATTTTGCATATCTGCACATAGCATTATTTGCACTAAGTGTACATACATACAACTCTGTAAATTCTGTAAAAATACTGTAACATCTTGTACAATACAGCTGTACATTTGTCGTCACCAAATCACTTTAATCTAGTATGGCTCCTGCTATGATAAGTGAGAGCTGCTGGCTGGCTAAAGGTTTTACTGCAGAGGTGACAGCTGTAGGGCTTCTCTCCAGTGTGGATCCTCATGTGATAAGTGAGAGTACCTGCCTGGTTAAAGGTTTTACCACAGATGTTACAGCTGTAGGGCTTCTCTCCAGTGTGGATCCTGCTGTGAAGAGTGAAATTACCTCTACGTCTAAAGGTTTTACCACAGATGTCACAGCTGTAGGGCTTCTCTCCAGTGTGGATCCTGCTGTGATAAGTGAGAGCATTTGCACGTCTAAAGGTTTTACCACAGAGGACACAGCTGTAGGGCTTCTCTCCAGTGTGGATCCTGCTGTGATTAGTGAGAGCACTTGCATCTCTAAAGGTTTTACCACAGAGCTCACATCTGAAGGGCTTCTCCCCAGTGTGGATCATCATGTGCTTCTTGAGGCTCCTGGATGCGGAAAAGCTCTTCCCACAGGTGCCACACTGATGTGTCTCCATAATTCAGGTCTCTCTTTGCTCTCTGTCTGGTCTGTCAGGATCTTGTCTGGTGTCTGTCTGTGTGAAGCTTGTTTCTCTCTGGTTGAGTTTCTCTGTAGTCTCTCTGCTTTTCTCTGGAAGAAGTCTCTCACTGTCTAGACTCCGCCCACGATCAGGTATGATTGGCCAACAGGGGATCTGGAGAAAACAGTTCCAAGTTAGTGAACATTCAGCTTTCACATATACAGGAAATATGTTGTCCATCATAATGTTCACTCTGTATATGTACTGTTGATCATTTGGCGAGCAGAGTGTTTCTCAGTTATCTTTTGTTTGGAAGGTTATGCGATCTGTGGCTATATGACGTTGTGTCCTTGGGCAAGGCACTTCACCCTACTTGCCTCTGGGAAAAACGTCCCTGTACTTACTGGAAGTCGCTTTGGATAAAAGCGTCTGCTAAATGAATGAATGTAAATGTAAATACCATCATTTAAGCTACGTTCCAGTACAAGCTCTCCCAGATGAACGTGCCTGACCCCACCTGTACCAGTTTAGACATTTAGCAGACACTCTTATCCAGAGTGACCTACAGCAAATAGTGACATTGCCCCTGAGGCAAGTAGGGTGAAGTGCCTTGACCAAGGACACAACGTCATGAAGCCACAGCCAGGAATCGACACCTAACACCTTACCCGCTGAGCCACCTGATTACCTGCTAAACACAGTGAGAAATGGTTTGCACCATTCTGCCACAGTAAATTACGTGAATCAAATCCGAACTCCACAGGATCTTCTAAGAACAATGGCGTCATTATCATCTAGAATGAATGGGAATGGGTGGTGGTTTTCTACTGACTTAAACAACTTAAAATGCTCCTTACCAGGTTAGGCATTCAGCATGAGTTACCATGGTGACCACCTGCTAACAATGAATCCACCGTGATACAGAAACCCCTGAGTTGAAGCTGAAGTTACCTTGTTAAGGTCAAATCTTGATTCGTAGTGCCAGCCTCCAGGTGTGAAGTTAAACTCAACACTAACAGAGGCAAGCAGAAGCCCATATTATTTCATGTCGGATCATTTAATGACTGTACATTCTGTATTCATGTATATTCTGATTATACTGTTCATACTGTGTATATTCTGAGTTTACCCATATTTATTATTACATTCTGTTGTCATAACTGTTTTGCACTTCTGGTACAATGCTAACTGTATTTCGTTACCCTGTACTTGTACCTGTGTAATGACAATAAAGTTGAATCTAATCTAATCTGAATCTAATCTTTATATAGCGAAAAATGTTTGCCTTTTAAGTCCAACATCTTAACCCTCCAATCATTTGTTCTATTTTGATACATAAATCTATTTCTGGTTAGTAAGAGTGGTAAAGTAAATGTAGTTAATTGGAGCGCGCGGACAGAAGGGTACTTACTTGGCGAATAAAGCTGATTCTAACAACTGGATGACTTTACCGAACTGTTTTGCCAAGAATGGTGACTCTTCAGTCGTATCTCATGATAATAAAAAAGAGAAACTAAAACAAAAGTTCGTGTTGCTATAAAATGACAGAACATGAAGATGTGCAGCCTTATCACAATGTGAACACGTAGAAACTATGGATGAATTAAATAATGGATAAGGTACAGAAGAAAAGAACGGCCGTTGATTCCAATGGAGTTGCTCGCCTGGCGCATGCACCGAAAATGTTTTCTGACTTCCTGGTTTACTTTGGCGGTACGGGGAATGGAATGATGGGAGGACCCATGATGCTCTGGGGCAATGAGAACGAGCAAATCGCGTTCTGGACACGCGCTGCGCGCTCATGAGTGCTCGTGGAAGAGTTTGACCGGTAATGACGAATCTACACAATAAAATGATGGATTTATAGGACACATCAACCAATTATGTTCTCAAAGTCATAGATTATAGACTATACGTGGTTAATTTGTTTTGTTTGTTTATATTTTAAGTAAGGATAAAACGAGTCATTTTTATTAAGGTTAACCTAAAATAAAAAAGGGATTCTCCACAATAATACAAACTGTCATATTCATCGGTAGGCAAATCTGATTTGTAGATCAATGATCTAGTATGTGATATAGCCTACGACTTCTTGTCAGGTTATGTTTAAAGTTCTAATCGTTTTATAGGCTATATGGCACATTTAAACAGACAAGTCTTTCGTTGAGCGTTATGCAGCTTCTCTGTTTCTTTTACAGCTACGTGATATAGTTTGGATATTACCTGAGTCATGGAAGGAGCTCCTGGACATTAAGTGTAATTCCTAGCCTGGTATGTTTTTATAGTCGACCCTAAAACAGTTTTCTCCTGTACTGAGATGTCAGAACCTATACTGAGCCACATGCTACTGAATAAATAAATACACATTCCGTTGTGTGGTGTGTTTAACATAATTAGGTGTTCCTATGCAAGGCTTCATAATGAAATAAGTTCAAACTTTTCAAAGTAATAATGTGATTTTCCTGGACATTAACTATTTACAATATAACGAATATAACAAAACGTAATGCTCAGTAACTGAAGCTCTTTTGTAAAGCTCTCTCTTTTAAGTCGCTTTGGATAAAAGTGTCTGCTTTGAGTGAAAAGTGAAAATTTAATTAAGCGTGTAATTTAACACCAAAATACCTTTAAAATTGCATTTAGAAATACATGCCGTTAAAATATGAAACTTGTATCACAACTCTGTCTCGAAAAAAACTCACGCTGGAGTCGTTTAATTCACTTTTCCTACCACGTTTAGCCCAGTTCAGAGTTATTATGGCCCTGTCCCAATACCCGCACTTGCGCCCTTGCGCCCTTCAATTGCGCGTTCTCGCTGAAGGGTGCAAGTGCGCAGGGTGTCCCAATTCTCCAGTAAGGTCTTAAGCCCCGCCCCCTATGCGCACTTGATCCGCACTTCCACGAAGCGTGCATCGATGCGCACTTTGGCGAAGTGTATTACCCACAATTCATTGCTGCGTGTGACGTTTTCACAAAAAAGGCAGAATATGGCAATGTCTGGTGGTCGGCCCCATAGACAACAGATGGTACATATACATGTCTATGGTCGGCCCGCTCATGCGGTAAAGTGTCTTACCAAGTAAGGTGGTCAACAAGTTTAATTTGATTTTTGTTGCCCCTGAAAAAGTCAGTTTGTAATATTTGCTCAGTTGAGTGTTTCATACATTTCCATTCGATGAGTTTGCAGCATAGTTTGCTCAGTTGTTGAGTTTGTTTTTATTACTTGCTCCAGAATATTCGAGTCAATTTGATTAATTTATATTTATTCAAAGTTGTAAAAAAAAGAAATACAATAAACACCTTTTCGTAAAAACAATCAAAGGTCTTTTTTTATTTTCTTTTGTCACGACAGCGAGAGTCTGCCGCATACGTCTTCTTCGATTTCGGAGCTTCTTTCTTCTCAAAATAATTGTTTGGTGCAGCTTTAATATGATTTTCAGCAGCAAAACTGCAAAAACAGCAACCGGTGTCGCCATTTTAGATGTCGTGGTAATGACGCACTGGCTAAATCGATGACGTAGCCATCACTGTCCCAATTCTCTAATTTTCGCACGCTTGCGGCCTACGCACTTCGAACCCTTCGCGCACTTCTACCACTTCCGCACTTCACAGAAGGGCGCAAGGGCGTAGTGCGGGTATTGGGACAGGGCAGTATTAAGCCAACAGGCATCCTCGCTCCCGAGACACAGCAAGACCGAGTTTGGGATTGCACGCACACAGCTGTGACGTCACAATGGAAGATAAGACTTTGGGGGGGGATTTCTGGCCTTTAGAAAACTTTTTGACGGTTTAAAAGTCCAATTAATAATGGTTACAGCTAGAGGCTGTCCTGAGAACCTTTTTACAGGCTTCTCTTTTACTATTACGGTCTATGGGGAAAATGCTTTCTGGGCCCCATGGGATTTTATGTTACAATACCACTAGTGGCCACTGGGAAAAATCCGCGTGTCTGCTGAGAGGCAGACCTGGGTAGTGTGCGTGCTCCTGCAAGATTGATAAACAACTAAACTGCTGGGAAGTTCAATACAGTCGTTGTAGTTGTGAATGTTCGACTGTGGGCTGACACTCTCCACCTAGTGGACAGCCTAGAAGTGCTTCATGTCCTTCCAGACTCACATCCTTTCCCTTATTCGACCCCCTTTCCATCACCAGCTTCATTACTACACTCACACTAGTTTCAAGTTATAACGAAGGCAGCTCAGATATTTTATGACAAAATTGTAGTGTCCGATAAACAAGTTTAAACCTCCCCTCAGACACACCTGTGAATGAAACACCGGTGAATGAAACACTGAGTACATGAAACATGGAGTACTTTTGGAGTCTCTATATTTTATAACAGTGGAGTTATTGATTTTTGTTTGCACATCACTCTTGGAAGTGAACTTTGCAGACGCTCCCTGCGCACTCTTCGGTCGCTGGCTGCTCGTAGAAATCAATGGTTTGCATCGAGCGCGAAGGACGGCTTATTCTTATACAAAACGGGTTTTTCTTTTTAGTAGTGTGTAGTATATGCTATTATGATGTGAAAGATGTATCATTTATGTTTGAACAACGTTGCGTCGCTTACTTATTGATCCCGTAAGTCCGAATCTGTGAATATCTTTCTAACTTTACCTAAGTGTGTGGCTGAGGGTCTACCTACAACAAAGAGAACGTCGAGTCCTCGTCTTATTAACAAGAACTGACGACTGGGTAACGAACATTAGGGTCTAGTTTAAGTAAAACGACAAGGTTCGTGATAGAGGGAATTTATACGGTATATTATTTATTCTTCTATATATAGTGACGGATAAGTAAGGTTTCTTATACAGTGAGCACTTTACCACAGGACTTTATATTCTAATAAGTGTCAATGCAGCTTTACTTCGCCTGATTAAAGTATCACTATACACGTAGCTAATACACTAAGTAGGCAGCAAGGTAGCAAATAAATAATTACATACTGTGTAAATCAGACATCCAAACAAATTGAGTAAAATACAGTTTATTTGGTCTACATAGGACGTAATGGTAGCGTGGCCGAGTGGTCTAAGGCGCTGGATTTAGGCTCCAGTCATTTCGATGGCGTGGGTTCGAATCCCACCGCTGCCAGACTGTTTTAAGTAAATATGCAAAATCCACTTTAATTGGCGTAGAATTGTTTTTGGTCATGTTAGTTTAGTTCATTTTTCCACAATGTTTATTTTTTCACCGTATTTTCCCTTCCTTGTGTTTTGTTCAAAATGGCAAAAAACTTTATTTTTCAGTACAAAATAAGTCCTTAGCATTCAATGATATTTTTTTTTTCTCTTATTGCAAAAACTTACAATAAAATTTAACATAGTATAATTGGTAAATCACACCAAAAAACACAGACGTAGAAGTGGGGAGAAGCATGTGAACTAACAAAGTTTGGTACTACTCTTCATCTAAATATATGAATTTTAAAAAGCATCGTCTTTGTCAGAAATAGTTTTGCGTACAGTCTGACAAAACGTTAAACTCTCACAGTCACATTATGATACATGGTACAACTAATACTTTCCAGGAGTCGGATGTCACAGGTATATGCATTCAAAGCTGATCTTTAGAAATAGCAGTAAATCGACTATAGCTTTGAGGTTAAATTACTTTATCAACAGTAGGCGTGATCAAATTGTTTCGTCGCATACAAGGAACATACAAAGAAGAGTCATAAGTCAGAACGTTCCTCTGACCCTCCATTTTTGAAGTTGGAACATTGCATTTCATAAGTGACCTCTATAGTGGAACCTTCACAAATGACCAAACATTTGTATTAATATTCAAACTTATACCAACTTCTTTCAACAACCTACCATCTTAACCCAATGGGAAAAAAGACATTGAAACACTAAAAACTTTCCGTACACTTAGCATACAAAAAAAAATCTCCAATGGAACAATAAAACCATAAAGAAAAATAACCTTATATGTTACTGTTTTCTAAAGATTTTGAAGGATATCATAATAATTTATCCCCCCCCCCTCTGTTTCCCCTGGGATTAATACTTTATTATATACTTATATCTACTTATCTTATGATATCCAGTGTAGTCAGGCGCTACACTGTCTGCGGTTGTGTTTTACACATGGCCTATCTAGAGGGCTCATGCTCCCAGAGCAGGAAGCTGAGCAGCAGCACAGTGAGGCTGATCCCCACTACGAGAAGCAGGACCAGGGGAGAATCCTTGGAGAGGCTCAGGAGAGAGGAGCTGGAGGTCAGGGGTCGGGACCTCAGGTACTGATCCACAGAGTCCGCCAGGCTGTAGCGTATGGGGCAGAAGCCAAGGTCTCGACGGGCCTTATCGATCTTGAAGGTGTGGCTCACAGCAATGTTTCGGACCTGAAATCCAGAAGAAACCTTTTCAAAGGACCGTATGCATTTTTATTTTTGTATCCCAGCCCAGAGAGGAGGCAGTGTTCTACACTCAAAGGTACTTTGAAGAAAGAACCTCCAGAAATTTGGATCTCTCCATCCATTACATTTTCCATGTGTTCATTCAGCAGACGCTTTTATCCAAAGCCATTTAAAATAAAGAGCTATACAGAAAAGTGCATAGGTCAAGGATCATAAACAAGCAGTGTACATTGTATAATGCAAATAAGTGCCAATGGAAGAAAAGCATTTAGTTGAAGAGCTTGTGTTGGTGAGCAGGCTCGCTTGACAGGTGGGACCACCAGACGGTTGTCAGAGGGAGACCATAGGGGGTGGCTTGGGGTGTAAGGCTGGACTAGAGACTGAAAGTAGTCAGGTAGAGTCCTGTTTACCGCTCGGGAGGTCAGTACCAGGGTCTTGAATCTGATGCAGGCTGAGATGACAAAATTCAGAGTTTGTGCAAATTTACATGGCCAATAAAACCAATTCTGAGGGTGAGCTTGTCATCCATGATAACCTGGATGCTAACCTGGAGGGTGATTGAGAGATCGTGGGAGATGGTTTGGCCGGGATGATGAGTTTTTTTCCAAGGTTCAGTTCGAGGTGGTGCTTGGTCATCCAAGTGGCGGTATCTGTGATGTATCTACCCCACCCACCACCCCCCACCCGTTCCATCTCTGACCAAGCACGGGTTCACAAAGACAGGCATGGCTCTCAGCGGCTGCTTGGGGGGGTCTGGTCCTGAGAAGATCTTGGCTCGAGGTCAGACTGGTTGGCTAATGGCTTTGATTAACCTCCATTTGTCAAATCCCTGTTCTACATTCTGCCGCCCCAGTCCTGATGGATCGCACCAATCTTTATATCCTCTTACTGCAGAGAGGATAGGGTGTCTGAACGGAAAATACAGGCAGTGAGTGAAGCCTGTTGGATGCTGACTTAGCCTGATGTGAAGAAGAACATGGACATCTCGACTGACAAGGAGAGCACAGACGCTTGAATTTGAACTAAAATGAAAGAAAACACGGTTTATTGTGACCTTCTATCGAGCACTTGAACTCAATGTATTGTTCAAGTATAGGCAGGGTTCGAATTTAAGGGGGTGGGGTGTCAGGGGGCTGGGTGGGTCTGGTCCCCTTATGAACACTTGGACCACCCCCAAAAACAGTTTAAAACAGGTCAGGTGTTAATTTATTGAATGAATTGTTACCTGAAATGCTGATAGTGTATTTTGTTATGGTACGGCTGTTGTGTGTGGGGGTCTGAATTGCTGCTGTTTTGCTTTACATTACTTTGTTGATGACCCTTGACTAAAAACTTTGTTGTTGTGGTAAGTGCCCCTTGAGTTTGTGGAATGGATTGGATCAATTATCATCCACGGACGGCAGACGTTTCAATAAAGCAAGATTCTGTAGGGATTGTAAAACTTTAGATCACTGAAGCATGCACCTGGCTTATATGAGGAATGCTTTAAACCCAAGATAAAAAGTTGACATGCCCAATTTTCCTTAGTTTAGGTCTTACATTTTCAATCTTTTGGCATCTTCAACTGAACTGACTTATCAATCATAGACATTGCCAGGCTGAAATATGTGAGGCTGCAGTAAAACAAGTAAAGATGTGTCCAAGTCTTCAACCTAGGGAAGAAATATGATCAGCTAAGAGGTGCAAGATACCAACCATATTTTCAGCTCATCCGTCACCCTCATCTGCCCCAATCCATCTTGAGAGAAATGGGGCCTTTGTCTGCTGTCAGTTTGAATCTGCCCTGAGGTCACTTCCTGTACCTTTGACCTTAAACTTTCTGTTTTAGTAAGCTACTCCATCTAATATTTTATTTAAATGACCATCATGAATCTCCCGGCCAGTCTGAGCACCTGACAGAATCAGTCTTGGGTCCAGGCTTTGGTTTCCAAGTCTCATCATGCATTCATGAAGGTCTACCTGAGTATGATGTCAGCTGACTGAAACAGCCTACGTGTGTGTGTGTCGCTGAGGCTCTCATCATTGTTTCTGTGTCCAACCAGATGAACCCGAATTACTCTGCTCAAAACACATGATTGAGCATGCAATTTGAAATAAAAGTGAAATAATTTTCGTTTACTTCTGACTACTATAGAGAGTAAAACCCCGCCCCCCTTAAGCATTTTTATTTGTGTATTCACCAGGGAATTAATGTAGTGACATAATATAGACATTGGAAACATTGAAGTTGACCTTTTAGCAACAAAACATTCCTTGATTAGACTTCTCACATTTTCTGACACTTCATTTGTTTCTTTAAGCAGCTTTTCACCCAAACTCACAAACACCTGGGAATTCATGAATGTTTGGTTTTGATTAGGCCTGATCAATAATAAATGCTACAGAGATGGGATCAGATGAGGGGTTGACATGGGTGGAAGAGGGGGAGGGGAAATACTTCCACTAATGATGTTTGTAGAGTTCTGACAGAGAAACCTCTTTGTGACTTCATCAACAATCTAATTGGAGCAGGTAACCCAAGCTCCCCAAACTCAGATCTGCAGAAAGCATACACATCAAACAGACACAGTGTCTTATGATACTCCCACACCTATTCCAATTACCTCACACCCTTACCCCTGTGTGCTTTGTCCTCCCGTGTTGGGAAGTATTCTGAATCTGAATTGCTAGCCATAGGCTGCCACAGAAATGACATTATGTTGCATCCCAGCTTGTGATATAATTCCAAACAATGCACTAATGAAGAGCCTGAGCGTGTAACTGAATGAAATCCAAGCAATGAACATTAAATGTCATGAAATGAAATTGAAGAGATGAAAAATCCCAACAACTGTGAGGTAAAGTTGTCTGCTCCTATATCAGAACCACAGAATTCTACACCAGCAAACAACCAAGGGCAGGAGAAGAGAAAGGCTTTAAGACCACAGATAGATAGTAAAAAATAATTACCTCATTTCTGGTGAACAGCAAAGGGACTTTCACTAGGGGCCTCAGAGCAACATGTAAGCTCTCCATTAGAATGGCTGTGAAAACACACACACACGCACGCGCTGGTCTAAGACAAGGTAACGTCACTCTTTTTTTGCACAACATTCTTATTACTACAGAATTCCAGTGTTCTGCACCTTCAACTGTGTGTGAGTGTGTATGTGTGTGTGTGTGTGTTGTGAGTGTGAGCATATCCCTCACCTGCAGAATACACCAGTGACACAGGCAGGTGTATCATGGGTCGACTGTGGCCCAGCTTCTCAAACTACAGTGGGGTTTAAATACAAAAGAAACCATTAAACGGAACACTTCGACAGACCAGAATGTTCCATCCACAAGAAGACAACATTTTTTTTTGGGGGGGGGGGGTTGTTGCCAAAACAGTTTTACACTCACCAAGGGGGTCAACCACTCAAACAAGTTAACGGATTCTCCATCATTGATGAAATAGGCCTGCCCACTCTAAAACAGGAACGTCACAGTCTTTTAAAAAGGCCCTCGCGGTCGTGAAGAATGTGACTGAAAACGGTGTGAATGTGGCAGGAACCTACTGCCACACAGTTCTTCCTGGTGGTGAGGGCCTCGGCAGCCAGCGTGTGGGCTGTCACAAGGTTGTCTACATGGACCCAGTTCATCCTGGCCAGGGGGTCCCCAAAACTGAAGCTAAACAACCGACGCTCCACGTTCCCCTTGGAGAAAGGACAACTTGATAAGTCTGGATGTGTCTGGATGTTTTCTGTGGAAGATTGCGGGGGGGCTATGTTCTGACATGTGATTAGTTCTTGTGGAATTAAGGTTAATCAGGGTGCAAGTGTGTTAATCTAAGTTGAGCTTCTTAATAGCTTGGCCAATAGTAAACACAAAACTGAGCTTGTCCCACCCTTAGTCCAGTACAGTCTAGCTCAACCTAACCCAGCCCAGCCTAGACCAGCTCAACCTAACCCAGCCTAGCCCAGGTAAACACAGCTCAGCCTGGACCAGCTTGGTTCAGCTCAGCTCAGCCCAACCCAGCTCAGCCCAGCCTCTTTAACTTTTCCCCCAGTCTTCTCAGTGGTAAGAGAGAGTGACATAGTTGTAACTAGAGACCCAGAAAGGATCTATCAATAATGTATTCTCCCAGGGAGAACCTTCTGCCATCAAACAACTGCTATTCTGTTGGATTGACTGTAAGAAGTACGAACAGTGTTTGCAGTATTCTTAGATTGTGTTGTTCTGTGTAGAGACTCACCATTACTCTGTGTAGGTGTCTTCTCTCTTCTGGGCCATAGATACCGGATGGTCGGAGAACGCAGGTCCGCAAAATGCCTCCACCTTCGAAGGAGAGCAGGGGTTATGATGGCAAGACAGTCCTCTAAATGAATGCATTTGAACAACATCCTCCCAGAATAACTGCCTTGACTAGACCAAAGTGAATCCTGACATATCTGTGCTCTAAGGTTCATTAAAAATATTAGAGATTAGAGATATAGACTTGGATTACATTCCAATGAGAGGATGAAGGCCTTACACCTGTTCATCCGAGACCCAGACGAAAAATAATCAATTTGCAACAAAGAAATTGTTTGGGTAAACCACCTTATACAGTATTAGCTATGGTGTGTTTTGGTAAGTGTGTCTGTTAAAGAGGGTTGTAGCAGGGTGACTTGAGACTTCCTGTGTGAGAACACGGGTTTGTGTGTGTGAGTGTTGGCAGGAGACTTCTTGAGACAGCGTGGTGTCAGGTTAACACAAGGCTCCAGTGGTATTGTGCTGTCTAACGCTAAATTTAAACTGGTGTCACCAGGTCCCGGTGGCTAAGGTTGCACATGGGTTGGCTGGGTTACCACACCAACCATTACCTCAGATACGGTAGTACACACCAGCTTGAGATGAGATGAACACATCAGCATCCACACGGTCTCCTACAACTGCACAGACAGGTACCACAGACAGGTACCACAGACAGGTACCACAGACAGGTACCACAGACAGGTACCATGGTGCTCAACGGTGCACGTTAATAAAACATTGACCCTCATTCATCCAGGAGTGTTCGATTGTAGAAAAGGTTTCAGAGGTAGTCATCTGAACACAAACAGTCATCTGGACACTGTTTTCAAAATCCCCATACCCAAGCCCCATACCTTTGAGAGAGCACCCATTGGCTGAGAGGACCATCTGGTCAGCCACAGCTTTGGTTCTGGAGTAGTGATCTATGTGCTTGGATAGAAGAAAGTAGCATGTTGATGATCACAGTGGTGCCGGAGATATAGTGTTGGACAGCAAAGGACATAGGGAGGGTTCCAGTAACCTTAGTGATGACAAATGAACACAGCCGAGATGACAAGTTTGGACTGCCAGTTTAGCATTTAGCTTAGGTCTCTCTCAAAGACAGAGTCGGTTACTGTATTCCTTTAAATCACTTCTATTAAATAACTTCTATTAAATCACGTTAGTTAATTAATGTGTCACACATAGTCTCCAATAGGTCCAAATATCTTGCATCATAGCACTTCAGTGTGTTTTCACTGAACATTTGACATCCATTCTGAGTCGTTGGTTCCTCACCATGTCCAGGGGCACACAGGGGACAGAGTCCTCATCCCCTTCCTCGATGGGTTTGCCAGCGAACGCCACGTTGACCGTGCTGGTGTAGACCAACCTGGGGATATCTCTCTCCAGACACACTGCAGATAAAAGATAATGACACGCACACAATACTTTTTCCATCCTAGGATGGTCCGACCCTTACCCTAACCTTAATTGTAATTTTAACCCTAATTCTTAACCCTTTGAAAAAAAATATTTCAAGTTCAGGCAAAAGGGCCCCACAAAGTTATGTTTTTCAAGTTTAGACCACACACATACACAAAACACTATGAAGATCTAGCCAATCTAGTCCAGTTTGTCTCATGTTGTTTATAAACTAAATCAGCAGGGACCAAGAAAAGACTGAGCCATGATCAAATGTTATGTTTATAGTTGTTATTGTAGAATAAATTTCACATATAGTCATCTGGACAATTTTTTTCAAAATCTAACTGTTTCAAGGCTCATCCGGAAGTCATTTTCAATCAGAAAACAACAGCAGTCCTATGCTCCTGACATAATGTACCTCCAGGGGCACGTTGTGCCCGATTACTATCTTGGATGGCTAAGAACAACCCACTGAGGACTGTTATCTGAGGAATGATCTGAACGGACCTGTAGTAGGTAGTGTTAAGGCTGATGTGCTGGCTGTACCTTTAATGACGTTGTTTGTCCCTCCAACATTGACAGACTCCACCTGCTCTTTCCTCAGCTGACAAAGAAGCAGGGGAAAGAGAAACATTTACATTCCTGACAATTTTTGGGGGGGGGTTTGTGTCAAGTGCAGTATGTGAAAACCTCCATCCACTCATGAGGTGCTAGAACCTGTCGGCCCACATTGTAGATTTAGCTTATTTTACTACGCTCTCGGAGACGGTGGAGATTAGAGAAAGGCATGAGTTGATTATGTAAGCTATTGTAAATAAGGAGGATAAGGACAGGCAGACATATTTTCTCAGGCCAACAGAATTCCCTATCTGACACTCAGATGGGATAGATATGTATCTTACACAGAGTCTTGAAGACCCAAATCATAATGTGTTATGAATGGACACCTGTTCTGCGAGCCCTTCTCCTAGCATGGGACTGGAGGTTTGGAGGGAGGGCTATGCTCAATAATGAGGTCCAACTCGTTTGCTCAGTGGTGTCTCGCATTCGAGGACGTGCTCAAACACCCTAACCTGTTCTGGGCCAGACATTCCATAGGACGCTGTGTGGAAGATACAGTCCACCCCGTCGCACACCTTATGGAGAGAGTCATAGTCACGGATGTCACTCTGTAAAAGAGAAACAACTCTATCATTATTTATATAGTAGGCCGGTATGTATACAGAATATGCACATACATATACATGCATATATATTAATATATTGTATATTATATATGTGTATATACAGTATATATAAACACACATATAAGGAGTTATATATGCTGTATATATTATAGATATACACTACCAGTCAAAGGTCTGGACCAATTGTCCTGAAGCTGAAGCCCCCCTAAATAATTATCAGGATTATTATTATCGGGCCGCCGAAGAAAAACAATAATTAATAACAATATTTTATTGCGAAAAATTACCGGATGCTCTCGGTTAAATGTCGGTAACTTGAGCGTCAAACATGTAACCCACAAGTTCGAAAAACGAGTAAAAAACGGACGTCTTTGGGAATCGCTGGCTAGCTCACCCCCCCCCCCCCCCCCCCCCCCCCGTCGACAAAAAATGCCAGGGGCTAAGCCCCCCTTCTCTTTCAATCCTAGCAACGTCCCTGGTGTAACATATACACACTAATGCGCCAGTAAATATTATAACTCCATATTATAGCTGTATACCCAGTAGATATTATATATTACTCAATAGGAGATTTGGGGGAGTTAAAATAAATTAATGCTATATGTGTAACATATAAAACAGAGAACTGTGAAGTCTTGATATGATGGTTATCAGAATTTGCCCAATTGCATTTCATGTTGAAACATTCAACAGCTTGAACACAGAAGATGACATACATGGGGGGTGTCCATTCTAATATTGAAACCATGCGAAAGGCTGGTGCAGTTAAGGTGTCATGACACTCCACCTGTAACCTGAATCTACCTGCACATGTCTTCTGGCCTGGTCAACACCTGGCACAAGTCATGTGATCACTCACCTGTGTGTGTTTCCAACCACAAGCCGACCAGAAGACCACAACCCTAACTCTACCATGCCTAACCCAACCACAGCGCTACACATGTCAGAATAATGCATGGATGTGTCTCAGTGCAACGTTGTTGTTAAAACAGTTGTGTTCTATGTTTAGTACCTGATGGAAAACGGCTCCACGGGGGGTCTCCGAGGCTGGCTTGTGCAGATCCAGCAGGACCACCTCCACCCCTTGACTGGCTAGAACTCGGCCTAGCCTGAATCCAAAATACCCCGCTCCCCCTGTCACCAGCACCTTCCCTGCCCCAGCCCCTGCACCTCTACTGGGCAGGGTCGTTCCCTCATCCAGCCTGGAAGCTGTGCACTCTGGGCTGCTGCACAAGGCAGTGACTCTGTTGGCCCTGTAGCGGGATTCGGTGGCTGGGGCTGGGACCAGGGCTGGGGCTGTGCTGCCCATCCAGACCTGCTGGTTGTAGGGGAGGTGGTTGTGGTGTCGGTTGGCATGCAGTCGACACAGGCCAGGTCCTGTGTCAGGGACTGAGATGCTGGGATAGAGCAGCCGCTCCACCTGACACATGGAGCTGTGTTCTTCCCGGTTGGGGGCACCCAGTTCCATTCACTGATGCTGAATGGAGGGAAAACTGAAGGAAAATATACAAAATATTATTTTTATTTTTTTTACTTTAGGACATCTCTTGTTTAGTTTATTATATGTATCCTTCAGAGAGCGTGAAGCAGTTTTATAATATTCTAAGACTTTGACAATAACTTCTTATAATTAGTGAAGACAAACGCCGATGTGAAATTCGGTTAAAAAAAATTGCACTGCGTTAAACTGGTCGAAAAAGCTCATGTTTACTCATTCAAATATTACATTTCATTGAAATAACAACACATGAGATAGCGACACACCTGTACAGGTGCTGTCGTTCATTTTCAAGGGTTTAAAAAAATGTTCAACGATTAAACCGAAACGAAAACATATTGAGCGATAATTGATGATGGATTCGATCCAATTCAGCAGAATTGATTAAATGTCCCTCTTGTTTTCGGAACAATCCTACATCCAACACTTCGATCACTATATCCAACACAGCGTGACTCAGATTACTAACGTCTCAAAACATCCACATTCAAATCTCGATAAGCATTTCGCCCCATATTCATTTTGTCATTAATCCATTAAGTCAACAGCAAAACTAATATTCTCTGTACCTGTTTCTTTACCGTTCCCCTCTCCTATGTCCCACCGGTCTGTACAGACATCCCTCCACAGTCACCTGTAGTCTCACCTGTGGTCTCAACTGTTCACCGTAAACTCCTGAAGAAGCTCGCATGCCCAACAACTGCACCCCCTTCTATTGTGAATATCGTTTATTTTGACATTATTTTTAGTTGACAGGATATGCATGTCATTTGAAACACAAAACTATAATGTCATGAAAACGTCATGTCTTTATTTAAATCTGGATTTATAAAGGTGTATTACAAATTGAAATAATAATATGATCATGTTTTATGCCATATAGTAAAGTAAGTAAAGTAATATAGTCTATAATAAAAAGGCAAAGTATTTCCCTGCGCACAGTTGGTAACCATGAATCTTGTTACCAATATTATTTTGTTTCCGGATGCTTCTTTGCTGAGATGATTTCTCTGTCAAAATATATGGAGATATAAATCATACATTGTCCTGTACTATACAACATAACAATATATAACAAACATATAAAAATCACCACAAATAACATCATATGGTAAATTATAGTGCAGTGCAGTCAAAAAAAGTTTCTAAGCTGTAAATTCCGACTGCATATACAAACCTGAAGGTCAAGGCCTGTTTCCGGAAACATCTTAATTTTTCAATTTCCTGGGCTAGTCTCCTTAAGTCATCTCCCTCAAAAGAGGGGAGGATTGGTTCCTGTAAAGATGAAGACAGATTTAAACCCAATCTTAGCACTATCTACAGTAGATACAACACACATCTGACAATCTGGGGCACTTGACTGAGACCTACAGTACGGGAGACCAACCACACTAACAGTCTTGGGCTTTTAAATCAATACAGTTTGTAATAAACAATGACTGTAATAGTCAAATCATGTGCCAAGCCATGGTTGAAAGGACACAGCTAGTAACAATTTCTACTTGTCACTCACTACACCCACTCACATTTCCATCAATGACTTTGGACAGGAAATCCCTACTGATGAGTGCATCTGCATTGTCAGGACAGAGGTGGTACCGCCCCCTGGACTGATGGGCCAGCTTCTTCAGGAAGTCATTGGCCACACTGTGAGGACGTTACACAGTGAGTCATACAATCACAATGCATGAAACACTTCTGGTATTTCGAAGTCAATAGAAACTGAGAGCCAAACTGCAACACCAAGAAACGAGATGCATAACATCCAAACAAACTGTGCACTGTGGAAGAGGTTTCAGAAGTTGTCATCTGGACACTGTTTTCAAAATAAAGATGTTTCAAATCCAATCTGGAAGTCACGCTCAATCTAAATTGATTCGGAATGACTTCTGGATGGGAAGAAAAGTCTGGATTTTGAAAACAGTGTCCAGATGACTACGTTTGTGTCCAGATGACTACGTCTGAAACTTTTTCTACAATCGAACACTCCTGGATGAATGAGGGTCAACACTGACAAATACTGTGCATTGCAACTTGTTCCATTAACATGCATGTTGAGCACCGTGGTACCTGTCTGTTGTAGCTGTCTGTGGTACCTGTCTGTGGTAGCTGTCTGTGGTAGCTGTCTGTGGTACCTGTCTGTGGTACCTGTCTGTGGTAGCTGTCTGTGGTAGCTGTCTGTGGTAGCCGTCTGTGGTAGCTGTCTGTGGTACCTGTCTGTGGTAGCTGTCTGTGGTAGCTGTCTGTGGTACCTGTCTGTGGTACCTGTCTGTGGTATCTGTCTGTGGTACCTGTCTGTGGTACCTGTCTGTGGTACCTGTCTGTGCAGTTGTAGGAGACCGTGTGGATGCTGATGTGTTTCCCTGAGGTCAGTTTCTCTGTCTCTGTCAGGACCAGGCCACAGCTGGAGTCTGGCTTCCCATCGCTGAGCACGTACAGGCCCAGCCTCTCCCCAAAGCTGCAGGCCGTCTAAAGGGCACAGGAATCCACAGGCTCCATCACCAGTCTAACCTTTTTATAAACCTCCTTATTGCTTTCCCCTGTTGGTACTGTCCAATAACAGGGGAATAGTTGTTATTGAGAAAAAGTGCATTAAGCGATTGGTTTTTAGGGATTTTTGTTGTTTTTCATTGTCCCTGTGCTTCTCCACCAGGTCTGTCTTTCTCTACCCTGGTCCTCAGGACCTTCTGACCAGCATGTCTTACATGTTTCCCTCTTCCAACACACATGGGTCAGATGAACTGGTTGTTTCCATCTAGTTTCATGTAAATGGAGTGCAATCCTACTTGCACTGCTGTGTACATACCCCCCTCTCATACATATGCACATATATGAATGTGTATATATATATAGGTATTTTATATTACTATTCTCATCTTTTTATTTGATACTTCAGTTTGTTTATGGTTTTTTTTCTGTTAGTTTAAGATCTGTATATGTTTATTGTTTGCACCATCCTGCTACACTATATTCTGTGTATGTGCAAATTTACATGGCAAATAAATATAACAAATTCAAGCTCTGCAGAACCCTGATGATGACTCATTCATTTCAACCAGTTGTGTTGTAGGCAGAAACATCTAAGAAATGCAGGCAGAGGGTCCTGAGCCTCAGGGATGAGAGAGGCTCCCTCAGGTCACCATGTTCCAGAAGTCCCACCTGGAGGGCTTCCAGGATCCTGGTGCCCCCGTGGGTTGTCAGCTGCTCAGCCCACAGAACAGCGTCCGAACACGCTTCCTCCGATGGTTCCTGCAGGGTGGGGCGCCACACCCTCACCTCCCCTGAGAATGCCAGCAGAGAGAACCTGGAGGTGGTGGGGTTATTCAACCCAGTGAGATTCATGACATAGCTTAATGCATGTAACTTTGGCGTTATGTTTGGAGCAAAATCTGTTACAAATAAATAATGCCCCCAAAAATAATTGTAAAAGCTGTTTGAGTGCTACCTGACTCTGTTGTGGTGCAGCTGTTCCCAGACTAAGGAGGCCACAAGCTTCCTCAGCTCCCCCAGGTGAGAGGCCATGGATCCAGATACATCCAGCAGGATACACACCTCCCTCTCCAACACCACTCCAAACACACTCCTGCTACCTGACCGGACAAAAAAAATGGTGCCGTAAAAGCCAATTCAGGTTCACGAAACAGCCGTCCTTTCAAAGTGGCAACGTGAAGGAGGAGTGTGAGTGAGTGGTGGGTTATCTCCGGACCAGAGAGGAGCCAGCGTAGTCTCTGTGTGTAGCGCTGGAGCAGCTTCTCTGTCTGGGTCAAGTACTGGTGTAGCTCTCCTGGGGTGAGCTGGAGGTGTCTGATGACCCCCTGAAACACCAACCAGCACAGAGCGACAGACAGCCTGAGCAGGTACGACAGCAGAATACATCTAATATTCTCATTTCTGGATGCTTGGCACTCACATCGATAATACATTTAATTGCATTTGGAATGGTAGTGTTCTTTTGACTCACATTGATGTGGATACTGGGGAAGGAAGAGCAGTATCTGGCAGAGACGCTCTTGTAACCTGTTGGAATGTGATTCTTCTGATGGGCACAGTCAGGTCCTGATAACAGTTTGTGAAGGTCCAACTTCAGCTTCTTAATCCCAAACTGCTTCAGCCACTGTGAAGGACACAGGATAAGGGAAGAGTGAGGAAAGAGTAGGTGACATAGGAAGCTGAATGGAAGAATGACCAGTCAGATCAGATCAGAGGGTTGGATGATGGGTGTGTCTCTACTGTGCCTGTTTGGTTGAACATATCTGTTCTTTCTTAGGCAGGGTCCGAGGAGGGAAAGACTTCCGGACACTTCTGGGTTTGGGGAAGGATTTAAGCATCACACCTTGAGTACAAAGACACACAAAAGAAAGGCAGAGTGATGAAATGATACGAATAATGTCATATGTTACGACAAACCAAAATCAAGTGTGATGGCTAATATCATGTTCGACAACACACACCACGCACACACACCCAGACACACACATAGACACACACACACACACACACACACACACAGACAGACACACACACACACACACACACACACACACAAACAGTACCCAGGTTGTTCCCATCCTCCAGGTAAAATACAGACTGGGAAACTTCCAGCTTCTTCTTCTGCTTGACGCTGGCTTCCACAGGACCCCATCCAGTCATGGGCTGTACTGCAGAACACATAAACAATCAATGAATCAATCAGGTAGCAATCTTCTAGAGTATGGTCAGAGTGCCCCTTCTCATGAGCAAGGTACTCCAATATTAATATGTTGATGGGCTCTATTAAAATATTCTCAGGCTTTGGTGCTGCTGAATAAAGAATACATTTTTATCTTAGTCCAACCATCAAATGCACCTGTCAACATGTGAACTCTGAACACTGAATACAGTGCTCGTGATACATTTCTGATTACATTGAAATTAATTATAATTTGGGATGTTTTGAATGGTGCTTTTTGTAAGGTCAGTTTGGAGCAATGAAGGTAATCATAGCCTGTTAGATGTCTGCTAGGCCAGCAGAGAAGCCTTCACCCACCTGGGGGGATGGCAGCACGGGCACTGCATGGGCGCCAGGTCAGGGATGCACTCTGGTGGTCTCTGCTATCTTTGCTTTTCTGGTGAAGAACAATAAAACACAATAACAATACAGACTCAGCCCACCTGAAGCCCACCTTCAAATAGCCTCTATTGAAGAAGAAGAGGAGACAAAATAACAACACTTTTCATAGTTTCTTAAATTCCTAAGTAACAGTTGGGGTTTTATGAACTAGGAGCTATCAAAGATGAACGTGGAAGTCTGAGGAGGCCTAGTAGACAAAGCAAGAAGAATATAGTGGATGAAGTGGATGGGATGTTGCCCTGACCAGCCTAGCCAGAGAGAGAGCAGAGGGCCTGGGAGGGGGTAAAGGTCCATCTTTATTCCTCCAGACCCCAGGGCTTGGTGCTGAAGCAGCCATCTCTGCACACTGGCAACCAGCCCTCTGGATGAGGGACTCCACCAACATGGAGCTCTGGACACACAGCAAAGGACACCATGATCACACAACACTACAAGAACATCACAATCCATTGTAAGTCATTGATGAGTGGACCAGAGGATTGTATTGTGGTTTGTTATCGGCAGACTGTTTTGTTTGTAACATGGCAGATACCTTTTGCCAGTAGCTAGCGGCCTTCTCCATTTCTGCAATCAGAGCCGTGATGTCATCACTGTCCAGGATGCCTGCGGATGGAAGATAGCACTCATGTTGATGTGTTGATAGCACTCAAGTTGATGTGTTGATAGCACTCGAGGCACAACCTTCCTTTCTGATCTGTAGCCAAAAAGATGCACCTAGTGTAAAAATCCCATTGTCAAGCACATGACCTAACTGGGTTAGTTTCCACGGTGTAGACCCTCCAGGAGTGTTCCATTATAGAACAGGTGTCAGAGTTCATAATCTGGACACTGTTTTCAAAATCAAGACGTTTCGACTCCCATCCTCAGTTGAGAATGACTCCTGGATGGGTGTCGAAAATGTCTTGATTTTGATGTTGATGTTTTGATGATGACCCAGATGACAACCAGTGAGACCTTTTCTACAACAGACAGTGGAGAAGTAAAGAGGCCAGAGCTAGTACCAGTCTCACTGATCCAGTGGAAGCGTCCGTTTCCAGCCTGTGCAAGCTGCCTCAGCGCCCCAGCTGTCTCCAGCTGGGTGGTGTATCCAGCAGGGGGGGACACCTCCGCTTCCCTCTGGGCTGATGTGTCTGTCACCTCTCCAGGGAACAAGCACACATGCAAACACAGAGGCCGGCCACTGCAGCACTCTGACACGTAGGAACACACCGCATCCTAACCCAGAGGAAACATTAGACTGAATAACAACTTCATACAGAGTATCATATTGACTGAGTAAAGGTTTTTAAAGTAGTTGAGTTAAAAACACATCTATGACCAGGCACTGTGGTTGCATCTATTTTGAGAAACACTGAGGAATTTCAAACAACAGAGGGAGCTAGAGGACAAACATTACATTTGGGCACGTAAACTGATAAGCAACGGTTACTTCCTACCCAGACATTTTCCTAATTAAATTTATTATTTTACCCCCCACACCTTCTTAAAAGTGGGCTAGATGTTTAAATGTTCCCCACTGAATTTGGACAAGCCTTTTAATTCCATCCTCCTCTCATCCTCCTTGGGAGAGAGATTGAGAATGACTTCTGGATGGCAGAGGAAAAGTCTGGATTTTGAAAACAGTGTCCAGATTACTTATCTTGAAGCCTTTTCTACAATGGAACACTCCTGGATGAATGGGTGTCTACACTGACTCCCTAGGAGAGGTGAAACTGATATCCAGGTTCTCACCATCTCCTGGTCAGGTGCCCCGCTGGTGAAGAGGTAAAGCCCTTGGGAGGGAGGAGGATTAGGAAGAGAGGGAGGACTGTCTCCATGCAGGGGTCCTTCCAGAGCCTCCCTCAGCACTGCCAGGGTGTTCCTACTGCCTGAACACTGCAAACCCAACACCCATCTGAGGACAGACACGCCACACAGCTACAATATCACCAAATTATATTCACCATATTCAATTTGATAAACTAGTCATCACAAGTCATTTCAACAGAAAGTATTTATCCCTCCAGGTAGAACCTCAAACACACAGACAACTTTTAGCATTGACAGTTTTATGTAAGTTTGAAGCAGAACTCCTTTGACTGGAGCTGCTTGTGAAGTCGCATTTCAAACCAGACAGAAGAGAAATGCTTCTCATCTGAGGGAGAAGGAGCTCAAGGACACACAGGGAGAAAAATAGAACGGCTCCTGAAGAGCTCTCAAAGACCAAAACATACCTGACAGAAACACGAAGACAGCGTGTAAACACACACACACAGACACACACACACACACACCAGATGGACTTACTGCCAGGCTTTTTGAAGGTTTTCTGCAGTTGGAGGAACCATCTTATCTCTCCAGGATCGAACAACTGAACCAAACCTGTCCAGAACAGTAGGATGTGTGTGCAGTATTACACATTACAGAATGTCCATGGATTATACATGGCAACAATATCATGCTAATTCGTCTAAAAGGAGTTAGACCAACTAATGCATGAGAAATGTACATTTAAATTCATTATATTTGTATGAGAAAAAACATAACCCAATTTTGCTTGATTAGATGTGATACTGGAGGAGTAAAAGCGAGAGATTTATTCAGAGTAGATGAGATTGCGTAAGATTAAACAACAAACAATTGGTGATTATTAGCATTTGTACTTAACAAGATGCTGTGCGTGTGTGTGGGGATGTACAGTTTAAGTTTACTTGCTTTGCGTGTGTGTTGAGATGTGTGTGTGCATGAGGAGAGATGTGCGTTTGTAACCTCACGAGATAATGTTGAAGGCCTGTTTGTTGGCCAGCTGCTCCTCCAGTAGAACCCTCAGGGAAAGTCCAATGTGAACGGAGAGGTTGGAGTTTAGTGCTGACATGTCAACAAGAACCTGCACCCTGCAGACACAGAGAGAGAGACAGAGAGAGAGACAGAGAGACAGAGAGAGACAGACAGACACAGAGAGAGAGACAGAGACACAGAGAGAGACAGACACAGAGAGAGAGACAGACACAGAGAGAGAGACAGACACAGAGAGAGAGACAGACACAGAGAGACAGACACAGAGAGAGACAGACACACAGAGAGAGAGACAGAGAGAGAGACAGACACAGAGAGAGAGACACAGAGAGACAGACACAGAGAGAGAGACAGACACAGAGAGAGAGAGACAGAGAGAGAGACAGACAGAGAGAGACAGACAGACACAGAGAGAGACAGACACACAGAGAGAGAGACAGAGAGAGAGACAGACACAGAGAGAGAGACAGACACAGAGAGAGAGACAGACACAGAGAGAGAGACAGACACAGAGAGACAGACACAGAGAGACAGACACAGAGAGAGAGACAGACACAGAGAGAGAGAGACAGAGAGAGAGACAGACAGAGAGAGACAGACACAGAGAGAGACACACACACAGACACACAGAGAGTGAGACAGACACACAGAGAGAGAGACAGACACAAAGAGAGAGAGAGAGACAAAGAGAGAGAAAGAAAGAGACAGTTGAGTAAAAGATTGAACCGATTAAAAGAGGTGGAGGAGTAAACAAACACTGCAGCAGCACTGATTCAAAACACACAGCTTAGCATCTCAAGGGTGTTTTGATGATGTCCAGAGCAGCTTCCCGGTAAGCCAGTGTTTGGCTCTCTGGAGCTTTACCTCTGCTCACACACGCTCCCCCAGATGTGCCGGCTCCCAGTGGTCAACCAGCACACCCTCCTCTCCAGAACACGCATTACGGACAGCAGCTGTCGCTAAAGGGGGGAGAGCAGGGGGAGGGAGGGATGGAGGGTGAGTCTTGGAAGAAGGAAGACCCTAAACTCAGGCCACAAGGAGGGTGTGTAAAGAACTGTTGTATGCACTTGAATGGATGTCTGCCTTCACTTGTTGGTTGCTGCACAAATTTTTGATGCACTAACTATATATATATATATATATATATAATTACACTTCTCTGTGGGAGCCTTTATGTCCAAAATGTCCCTAAAGGGACAAATAAAGTGACCTTGATCTTGAAAAGAGACTGAGACAAGGGGCAATCATGGATGGACCTTCATGGTGGACACACCTGGTAGTTGAGGAGAGATGGCAGTTCAACATGAACGTTCTTCACCGTCCCATCATGCCACTCACACTGAATCATGGCTTTCTGGATGGGGTCCAAAAGGCATTATTCCATGTCTTCTTCAATATTCTTGTCATGTTACGTTAGATTTAAAGCACAATAATCTATAACCACAAGTGACTCAAAAGGAATCTCAAAATGTGTTTTATTTCCTACAGGTTTTGCTAGTTGATAGGCAGAATAAGTGATTGCTGAGACAGCTTGAGACTTAAAACATTATAAGCCAGATGCTGATTTACCTCCAGGATGGTGGAGCGCACCGACTTATTGAGGACCGGTACAAACTCATCCAGAGAAGAGTAGGCATTGGGAGACAGAAACTGGTACAGACTCAGCCTCTTAGCTAAAGGGGCAGAGGCAGAAGAAAACAATGATGAGAGATGTGATTACACAATCACATTACATGCTGAGACATAAATACCACCTCTTTTGTACTTTGCTCTTTGATCTGTCATTGAGATACTAATAAAACACTTGAAGCTCTGAAATCCAAACTAAGTCTGTTTACATAGTATTGTAGAAAAGGTTTCTGAGGGAGTCATCTGGACATTTTGAACTCCTATTCAGGAATCGTTCTCAATCGGACTGAACCAATCAGATTTAACCTGATTGAGAATGACACCTGGATGGCAGTCTAAAACGTCTTTATTTTGAAAACAGTGTCCAGATGACTACTTCTGAAACACTCATGGATAAATGAAGGTCAACACCAGTATTATTATTATTATTATTATAGTTTTGTATGTCACCATCTATCAAACATGTATTTCAAGAAAGGCTGCAGCTCTTGTACAGTCCAAGGTTTTTGGAAAATCAAGACCTAAATGCTGCAAATACCGGTCAAAGAGTGTCTCCTGAGCCAAGACGCTGAAGAGGTGGGCTGGACTCCAGGAGCTTTGATGCAAAGGGGAGCATTAAGATTCAGTGATTCAGCTAGTGAGGGATAGTAGGGAACACAGCGTAACTCTGTCCAGATCTGGAGAGAAAGAAAAAAGAAAGATGCCGTTTATAATATCCAATACAGTGTTGTTAATTATTTAATGCATGTTTGAAATACAAAGGTTATGCCTACTTTTTAAATTAGTATAATAAATTCTGTATATGTTCATTGTTTGCACCATCTTGCCACAGTAAATTCCGAGTTTGTTAAACTTACATGGTGAATTAAACCAATTCTGATTAATTATATCTCCGATCAACACCATCCAGAATATTTATACATTAATTTATGAGTACATCCGTCAGTTACGCACGTCAGTCACGCACTCGTATTTGCTCCTATAAACTCTGGATGGAGCCTCCAAACACTGGACTCTTAAGTCAGTGCAGACCCTCATTCATCCAGGAGTGTTCTATTGTAGAAAAGGTTTCAGAGGTAGTCATCTGGACACTTTTCAAAATCAGGACGTTTCGGTTTTCATCTGGATGTCATTCTCAATCAGAGAAAGTAGTTTGTGAACTCAAATATTTAAGACTTCCGGATGGGTGTCTAAACATTGTGATTTTGAAAACAGTGTCCAGATGACTCTAGTTCACCCTTTTTCCATACTGGACCCTCAGCTTTAGTATTGTCCATTGAAGCCAGAGGTGAACAGCCTGGGAGGGTCACCTGCTGAGGCAGCTCTGTCACAGTGACAGCCATGTCCCCCAGCTGTCCCTGACGCAGTGTCTCCAGGTCAGAGACCAGCTGTCTGGCTGTCTTCACCTCTGTCCACAGGAGGTCCATGTCAGAGCTGCTGCTTACTACACCCTGCAACACACACACACACACACACACACACACACACACACACACACACACACACACACACACACACACACACACACACACACACACACACACACACACACACACACACACACACACACACACACACACACACACACACACACACACACGCTCCTGTGTGTTACAACACAGCATATCAGGAAACCCCCCTCAGACAGACAGTACCGTCTTTTTCCTTGTGAATTTTATTATTACAACAATAATATGTGTGTGTGCAACTGGCTGGTTGCTGGATGTGTGTGTGTGTATATATTGCGGGTACTGTGTGTGTGTGTGTGTGTGTGTGTGTGTGTGTGTGTGTGTGTGGGGTATGTATTACCAGCAGTCACTGGTTTGTATGTGCTCAAGAGAATTTCCTTCTGGATGATAAAGTTGATCTAATCTAGTACATACAGTTCATACACACACACACACACTCACAAACACACACACACACACACACTCACAAACACACACACAAACAGTTTACCAAGGAAGCTGAGAATATGTGGTAGCGTCCTCCAACCACCTCAGCAAGTCTCTTCACCAAATGCTGTTTAAACACAGTAAAGAAAAATCTGAAGAAAGTAGCACAACATATGAATCTTTTCCAAACAGGTCCTTCTCAATTTCTGGCAAAACGTCATGAACATACAATTGTAACAGGGCTACTGCTGCTGTATGACACAGCGTGGAGGGACAAGGCTCTTCCCAGCATGCATTGCTCCATGTACTCTATGAGCACATCTGAGTTCTGGTGGGGGCTAGAGAGAGGGAGTGGGAGGAGAAGAGAAGGACAACATATCAGTTGTTACTATCAGGGAACATTCTAGCAAAGCATCTTCGTCGGTTCAATTTTCGGGCCTGTCACCTGGAGCCAAGGATGAGGACCAGGGAGTCAAGTTGAACACAACCCAGACCGAGGCATTTCTTCAAGGCTTGTAGGAGGTTACAGCCTCCCCCGGCCTTTAGCTCCTCCACCCACCTCCGAGCCTGCTGCAGTCTAGGAGAGAAGGAAGTTCAGCTTCATCACCCACACTTGAAATGATCATTGTGCCAGCTCCTGTTCCTGTTTACTGAATAACTGAGTATACAAACAGACATTGGAATTCATTTGAATAATGAATAGAGACAGAAGGCCATGTGTCAATAAGCTACAGCGCTACCCTTCACCCCCCACTCTGACATACAAGGGCAGAAGTGTGTATGCCTACACACATGCAACTCCTAATGTGTGCATTCTCTGTTGGTCAGTGTGTGTGGACTCAAGTGTGTGTGTGTGTATCTCCTGATCCTAACAGTGGTACATCCTGTTCTCACACCAAACCCACACATTTCACAATGACTCATCTGAAACACCACAAGAGGAATATGAAGGGGGGGGCAGTGCTGGCATCTGGGCAGTGCGACTACTTTACCCAGGAGCCTCAATGCTCGTCCCCACCTACTACAGTACCCAGAAGCCTCTCCTCCCCATGTTTCTGGTGTCTGGGCCATAGGGCTGAACACCCAGAAGCCTCTTCCTCCAACACCATGCTGCTTAACAGCGCTCAACCCCTCAGATCCACAAGGGGAGGATACTGAAGCGCAAGGGCTTCAGTCTGTTTCAAATGCAGCTGATGATTCCTAGATGCTTTAATTGGAAGCCCGCATGTCAGTGATGACATCCTGATGATGATCTCAGGAGTGTTCAGTGTCTTGAAGTACTCTGAATCAGCTCCGCCATAACTCATAACTGATCTACAGTTAGGTTCGTTCATGAGTAATTAAGTAGGATTTATGTTGAAATGTCAACTGTGTCAGAATTTGCACCATTACCTCAAAGCAATATTATTATAGTGTAGAATGATTGTATCTCGAAACCAGTGACCTACCTCACTGATTATGACTTTTAACCCCAATGTGACCTCCTGAGCGTGACCTTTCTTTCTCACCTGAAGGGACTGACATCCACTGGACTGTCCCAAAGACTGTGGACTTCAGAGCCGAAGGACAGAAGGTACAGCTGCCTCTTACAACTGAGCTGCTCCCCAATCAGAGACTGGTGAGGACAGACACACACGTATACACCCACATGCACGCACACACACATACACACACACAAAAAACAGTAATATTGTTTGAGTGTTGTTTCAGTGTTTTTCTGTGGAAAAAGATTGAACTCAGGCCCAGTTGTTGAAGATATGGTCTATGATGACATGAGAACACACACACACAGTCACCTACCAGAAGGTTCCTCTGTAGATCAGCCAACCTCTCCTCTGTGCAGTTGACATCTGAAACATCAACAATGACTCCAACGCTAGATCCTTTCACCAGCCCGAACACCTGGCACACATCACAGCTGAAGAACTGAACACCTGGCACACATCACAGGTGAAGAACTGAACACCTGGCACACATCACAGGTGAAGAACTGAACACCTGGCACACATCACAGCTGAAGAACTCTGAACACCTAGCACACATCACAGGTGAAGAACTGAACACCTGGCACACATCACAGGTGAAGAACTGAACACCTGGCACACATCACAGCTGAAGAACTGAACACCTGGCACACATCACAGCTGAAGAACTCTGAACACCTAGCACACATCACAGGTGAAGAACTGAACACCTGGCACACATCACAGGTGAAGAACTGAACACCTGGCACACATCACAGGTGAAGAACTGAACACCTGGCACACATCACAGGTGAAGAACTGAACACCTGGCACACATCACAGGTGAAGAACTGAACACCTAGCACACATCACAGCTGAAGAACTGAACACCTAGCACACATCACAGGTGAAGAACTGAACACCTAGCACACATCACAGGTGAAGAACTGAACACCTGGCACACATCACAGATGAAGAACTGAACACCTGGCACACATCACAGGTGAAGAACTGAACACCTGGCACACATCACAGGTGAAGAACTGAACACCTGGCACACATCACAGATGAAGAACTGAACACCTGGCACACATCACAGGTGAAGAACTGAACACCTGGCACACATCACAGATGAAGAACTGAACACCTGGCACACATCACAGATGAAGAACTGAACACCTGGCACACATCACAGGTGAAGAACTGAACACCTGGCACACATCACAGGTGAAGAACTGAACACCTGGCACACATCACAGGTGAAGAACTGAACACCTGGCACACATCACAGCTGAAGAACCAGTGGAACCTTTTTCCTTCATTGTGGTCAAATAAAGGAAAGTAAAGATCAGATAGGGGGTCATATGGTGCAGTAGGTTAGGGTTAGCAATCAGAAGGTCTCCGGTCTCGAACCACAACTGTGGCAACTGTGGATAAGAGTGTCTGCTAAGTGACTAAATGTAGATAGAACACCTGACATGTACCTTCATGCTCCTTTGGTTAAGCCACCTCATCTTCCCATGGTACAGCTCAATGGCCCTGTTAGACAGTGAACACACTGATGTCAAAGGCACACACACCTGGATTCTTTTTGACACCTTGTGTGCATGTGCTACTCACTGGTAGAGCTCCGATTCAAATTCTCTGACAGCATGGTCGCTGATTTCTAGCTGTCTGGTAAGACTTCCATCACTTTCGGCTCTGCAACCAACACACAGTGACAAGTAAGCGTAACCTTGTCCACTCGCTCCGCTCCACACTGCACCGAGCGGGACTTGAACCTGGGGTTTTTGACATGGGAGACGGACGCTCTAACAAGGAGGCTAAAGGCTACAACCTCTAACCTCAGTTTCTAGACCATCTTTTGAGACCAGAGGAGTGAGCTGTACTCACACAGTCACCACCAGCTGGCACCTGTTACATGAGGTAAGACTGTGCAGATACACTGGAACCTCACACACACACACACACACACACACACACACACACTTACAGCGTCTTGACGGTCCCTTGATAGCGGAGCTGCGAGAGGGAAAGTCCGATGCTCTGGAGACTGTGTGTCTGGAGCCAATCAGAAGAGCTCTTCCCCTTGCTCAAGTGACCCTGGGACCTTTGTAGTCTCTGGGATACAGGCAGCACAGACATGACAGGCAGTGCAGTCAGAGTATCCCACTGTGCTGCAGGTCAGGTTCTACATTTGTTAAATGGAACTCTGGAAACCAGTGGGTGATTCTCTGCTCTAGCACACCTGATTCTAATGAATCGGCCATTATGAGGCTTCCACAGAGCTTGATAACAACCCATTCATTAGAGTCAGGTGTGCTGGAGCAGGGAAACATCTAAAACTGTCAGGAGTGTGGCCCTCGAGGACCAGGGTTGGACACCTGTGCTTGTAAGCTGTATTCAAGCACTGTGTCACAAACAGGACAGCAAGAAGTCTGCAACTGTACCAGAATACCAAACCTAGACTCATCCTCTAATTTGATTGGTCTGGCTTCTAATTGTGCATGAAATAAGACATGCCACACATCAAATGACTCTTGTAAGAAACGTGTAGAAGCTTTTTGTACAGACGTTGCAACATTGTCTAGATATGATAGTTATTGAGGTACTACATCTTGCCACATCTCACCAGAAGGTCTTGTGTGTGATTCACCGTGGTGACCAGTTGACCATCATCATGAAAAGGAGCTGACGCAGGGGGGTCTTCAGTCCAGGGGGGGCTCTGACACACAGAGGCGCTGGCTCCTTCCATTATACTCCCACAGTCTAGACAGGTCACAGACCTAGGGCGTAGGATTGACTTTGATGTTGTAGTGGACAGATTTGCTGGCAAAAGTACATATCTTCTCTGTCGCACTTTCCAAATAAAAGTTCACAGTTTTTATCCTGCAGTATAGACAAATTTTTCTAGGGAGGGGACACGTACAGCATTTTCCAGTTTTGGAAAATTATCCTACGCCAATGGTCACAGAGATATGGCTCACAACAGCCCCATTTAAACGCTTGATATGACAAGCGAAAGTTTGTCTGGGCATCGTCCTCTGTATATGGATGTTTGTGACAAATTCACGTTATAAGTAAAATAATGTCAATAGATGTCAATGTCAAAGCAACTGAAATTGTCTGCAAGTCTGAACATGAATGCGATTGCAGCATAGGCCTATTGATATATCAATACGATCAACCTGCATCGGCTACATCATATCCAGTACCCAAACTTCCGAGTATCTTGAGCTCGTCACAAGTTTAAAAATATCAGGAGGGCGAAAATAATCTATCGTTTCCTACATACTTGCCATTTGTCGTGTTCTCATTTGATTAAACGATGTAGACAAAACGCTCTTTGGAAGAGAAAAACGAGTCCCAGGTGCCTGTCCAATGTTTCACATCTCCTGGGAAACGGCGAGACAAGGCGGCCGCCTGGGGGTGGATAGAGGCGTAGATCTCTAAAACTAAAATGTCAGTGATTAAGTTGATTTAGGACAAATTTGAATTATATTGTTGTTCAACGAAGCCAGTTTTCTTTGAGTAAGTGTACTACAATTTGAGAGTGTCTAGTGGCGCTAGACTAGAGCAACCCCCAGATAAGATTAACAAACCTAAACATAACTTATTATTGTATGAGAGCATGTTATTGAGCTCTATTCTCTCAGCAACTTTTCAGATTCTTTCGCTTTTAATAACACTAAAATTGATAACCCCCTAATCTAATTTGGCCAGCGCCTCATTGTTGGCCAAAGCATGCCTTCAGGTGTTTTACATGTTTTCTCGCCCCAGAACACCTGATTCTAATGAGAGGTCATTATCAAGCTCTGTGGAATTACTTAATGACTCTCGAATCAGGTGTGCTGGAGCAGGGAAACCTCTTAAACTGTCAGGACAGTGGGCCTGAGGACCTGAATTGGTGACCCCTGCACCATTAAACCCAGTCCACAGTGAACTTATAAGATTTTAAACTGACTGTACAGGGCTCTGTGGCGCAATGGATAGCGCGTTGGACTTCTAAGAAAGACTAAGTCATTCAAAGGTTGTGGGTTCGAGTCCCACCAGAGTCATTATCTTTCTGCAAGTCACCCTCTATGGGACTAATAAAGGGTTGGGTCTGTTTACTGTGATTGTACCTTCACTATTAATAACAACTGGAACTATAATAACCTTCTCACTACTTCCTAACTGTTGAACATATCTAGTAACTATCACTCCTGAGTTAAGACCTCGCATTCTTTTTCCATGTTGCTATTGGCTAATAAAATCCATGTCTTCCATGTGCACAGGGAATACAGTCATGTCCCATGATTGGCTAAAAAAATGATTTATTTGGGGTTCATAGTGACATTAGTACATTTTTAGCAGCTATTTCATAGAAGGCTCTGTGGCGCAATGGATAGCGCGTTGGACTTCTAGGAAAAGTTAAGTCATTCAAAGGTTGTGGGTTCAAGTCCCACCAGAGTCATGTACTTTACCCACTGTGGAATATATAAAAAGTTGTCTTATGTTTGGAGTGATCATACCTCCATTCACAACAACCAAGTTTAGGATTCCAGTCCAGATGAGACCCATGTTTCCCTTTAAGTGAACTTGCCAGTATTCAGAGACAATAGGTCTAGTATGTCTTAGCGGTGGGTAAATGTGAAATCCACCACACTGTATTAGATGAGTAAAACATCTTAGTATAAACTGACTTGGTTACTTTCTACGTTGTTTATATAATTGTCTTAAAATGGCAAAGCCAGTGAGATTTCACTCTCTACAATAAATTACAACAACAGAGTTGATTTCTTCCTTTAGCAATAATTTATTTACGTAAATTTGCTAAATAACAGAACATCTAAGGAAAACAAATTTGTTTATAAAGTTCAACTTAAAGCCAGAAACAGAAATAATTCAATAAATACATAATCGACAATATAGTCTGTGATAATTTGCAGACTACAGAAAAAATACATTAATTGTGAGTATAATAATATTCAGACATTTCAGGATGGAAAACAAAAATAATACAAATAGACAACATAGTCCCATTTTTAAAATAAGAAAATACTTTACATTTTTTTATGAATACTTCATTTGTTAAATCCTGTTTGTTCCACTAAAGAGTCCATGTATCAGTGAAATCTGAACTAAATCTCAGTGTGTAAATTAATCTGAACTAAATCTCAATCTGAAAACAAAATTGTTGTGTTTTTGTTGTAGGGACATGTGAGATGGCAAATAAAGAAAATAAGTGTTCAGAAATTATGAATTTATACATCAGCATTAGTTAGTTTAACACTTGCCCTAATACTAAATACAGATTTTGAACTATTCAAAATTTAAATACCTTATTTCGCTCCTCAAACAACCAATAAAGTTATCTGGACAAATGGTCAAATGTTCCTCCTTACCAGTGACTGAAATGTGTTAAAGTGATGAATTAGCAAGTCATAGACAGGCTGTGAGACCATTATCCCTGGCTAATATCAACCCTAACCCTAATAGATCCAGGGTAGCCCTGCTAACTCAAGCTAATGGATCCAGGGTAGACCTGCTAACTCAAGCTAATAGATCCAGGGTAGCCCTGCTAACTCAAGCTAATGGATCCAGGGTAGCCCTGCTAACTCAAGCTAATAGATCCAGGGTAGCCCTGCTAACTCAAGCTAATGGATCCAGGGTAGACCTGCTAACTCAATCTAATTGATCCAGGGTAGACCTGCTAACTCAAGCTAATGGATCCAGTGTAGCCCTGCTAACTCAAGTCTACCATTCTCATCTGTGTAGGCTCCAAGCTGACTTTATAACATGTCACCTGAACCCAGACATACATAGGCACAATCTCACATGAACTCCAACAAAGATATGGCTTGATAAAGAAGTTTTTTTTACATCAATAACACAAAGGTACAGTTGTGGTCAAAAGTTTACATACACTAGTGAAGATCATGTATGCCATGGCAATATAGGGTTTTCAATAAACTCTACAACTCTTATTTTTCTGTGATGGAATGATAAGGAGCACATATTTCTTTGTCACAGAAAACATTCATGAAAAATGGTCCTTTTACGAATTTATTATGGGTCTTTTGAAAATGTGTCAAAATCTTCTGGGTCAAAAATATACATACAGCACCTTGAATTACCAATTTGGTGATGTAGAAAAAGTTGTTTCAATCCAATTTGCTTTTTGGCATGGCCTCCTAACTTCTTACGAGTAATTATGATTGACTCCAGCTGGTGACTTCTTTCAGTCCATGTAAATAGGGCTTGTTTGACACATTCACTAGACTCAGCCAGAAATACTACAATGGGAAAGTCTAAGGAGCTCAGCACGGATCTGAAAAAGCGCATCATTGACTTGAACAAGTCAGGAAAGTCCCTTGGAGCCATTTCAAAGCAGTTGCAGGTCCCAAGATCAACTGTGCAAACAATTGTTTGTAAGTATAAAGTGCATGGCACAGTTGTATCATTGCCACGATCAGGAAGAAAACGCAAGCTATCACTTGCTGCTGAGAGAAAATTGGTCAGGTTGGTCAAGAGTCAACCAAGAACCACCAAAAAGCAAGTCTGCAATGAGTTGGAGGCTGCTGGAACACATGTGTCAGTGTCCACAGTCAAGCGTGTTCTACATCGCCATGGGCTGAGAGGCTGCCGTGCAAGAAGGAAGCCATTACTCCAGAAGCGGCACCTTACGGCTCGACTGAAGTTTGCTGCTGATCACATGGACAAAGACAAGGCCTTCTGGAGGAAAGTTCTGTGGTCAGACGAAACTAAAATTGAGCTTTTTGGCCACAATGACCAGAAATATGTTTGGAGGAGAAAAGGTGAGGCCTTTCACCCCAAGAACACCATACCTACCGTCAAACATGGTGGTGGTAGTATTATGCTGTGGGCCTGTTTTGCTGGCAGTGGAACTGGTGCTTTACAGAAAGTAAATGGAATAATGAAGAAGGAAGACTACCTCCAAATTCTGCAGGAAAACCTAAAATCATCAGCCAGAAAGTTGGGTCTTGGACGTAGTTGGGTGTTCCAACAGGACAATGACCCCAAACATACATCAAAAGTGGTGAAGGAATGGCTAAATCAAGCTAGAATTAAGGTCTTAGAGTGGCCTTCCCAAAGTCCTGACTTAAACCCCATAGAGAATATGTGGACTGTGCTGAAGAGACAAGTCCGACTCAGAAAACCAACAAATTTAGTTGAACTGCACCGATTCTGTCAGGAGGAGTGGTCAAAGATTCAACCAGAAGCTTGCCAGAAGCTTGTGGATGTCTACCGAAAGCGCCTAATTGAGGTGAAAATGGCCAAGGGACATTTAACCAAATATTAACATTGCTGTATGTATATTTTTGACCCAGCAGATTTTGTCACATTTTCAAAAGACCCATAATAAATTCATAAAAGAAAAAATTTTCATGAATGTTTTTTGTGACAAAGAAATATGTGCTCCTTATCATTCCATCACAGAAAAATAAGAGTTGTAGAGTTTATTGAAAACCCTATATTGCCATGGCATACATGATCTTCACTAGTGTATGTAAACTTTTGACCACAACTGTATGTATCAATATTATAGGCAGAGCCACTACTGTATGGAGAGCCTAAACATGCTAGTGTGTGTAGATCTACTGTCAAACTATGAAACACCAGCTACCAATAAATACCCCTTGGAGACAGGAGATCCACAACACACAATATTCCTACTTCTTTTAAGGGTAGGTAGCACCTGCTGTTTTCTGCAGAGAATAGAAAGTTTCCCAGCTCAACATTGTTGTCCAACTCTGAAGCTATCACTCTAGTGAAGACAACAGGTATAAACCCGGGCAGGTGCCAACACCAAAACATCTGTCCCCTCTGGTCCTCTCATCTGGATCCAACAGCTCAATCTACTCCACCACACCTGGGAATGATGCTGCTTGGACAAACAGGACAGGGCGCCTGTGGACGTGGACCTGCTGGGCCAGATGAATGAATGTGTACCTTTGGGACTATTCCTTAGGTTTTCTTGATACTAGGCAGGTTCAATCAAACACAGGCCATATTGACCAGGTCTAGAAGATCACTTGTACATCAAGCAAGTAGAATCTTGCTTTCTACACTGTAAGTAGGAACTTTGTCTATTCTACATTGTGAAACTTCATGTACATTGTGGTTTAATGTATGCAGTTGATGCACTTAATATTACATAACATTACAATACAATAGAGCAGCAATACCACTATTGTACAAAAAGGTTAGGGTACTATTGTAAAGTTCAGACATTTCTTTAATGTAACTGAAAATGTAAAGCAATTTTGGCCAAATCCAATGTTGGTTAGGTGAACACCATCACACAGTCAATTCAAATAGAGTAAATTGTAAACACAGAATGCAAGGTCTTCTTTCACACACTAAACTGAAGGATTGCGAGTCCAACCTTTGAAATGTGTCATGAATACTGTTGAGACAAATGTAAAATGATGTAAATAAATATAAATAGTTAATAAAGACGGAAAGCTTCACTTTAATACAAATGCAACTCTGGGGGCCCTTTCCCTTCCCCTGACAAAAAAAACCCCATTTAGAAGCAGTTAGACCAGAAATAGCCCTTTTTAAAACAACCTGTTTGGTTGCACTATTAGTACGTTTTTTTTGTGTGTGAATGCTTGTATGGGAAAAGTGCAGATACCTCAAAAGTGGATGAAATACAAAGCAGGGAAGGGTATTGTGCAAACATGTCCCATTGTCCCTATATGTTGAACTGGAAAAGAAAAAAAAAGAAGAAAAAAAACACATTTGAACAATCTTGAGGTACTGTATAAGAAGTCCGTTTAAGTATTATAAAGGACGTGTTCATACATGTGAAAGGAAGTAAAGATTTCTTATTTTTTCACTCGTCTACAGTTTTATATGATGTTTTTAAGCCTTAGTGACCTACACAGCTAGGAATGGCTGTATTACATCTCTATACATAGTGAACAGAGTATAGTGTCAAACACAAATCCTTTGTTCAGATTTGATTTCAGTGATAAATCTTTTGCAGTGATAAAAGGCTTTCTGTGTTAAAGTCAGACCTAGGCAAGACACAATTTATAGGGCAGGAGTTTCCATGGCTGGACAAAACAAAACAATAGGTTGAATAAGAAAAAATAAAATGAGGTAAGAAGTTCTTTTTTGTCTACAATTGGGGGGTTTCTACTGCTATTGGTTATGCTAACCACTGCTAACTGTTCGATACGCTGTGTTCCCTACAACAGAATAATCTCCATAGAAACAAACTTGTCATGATCACAAACCAAGGCAGACACCACAAGAGGTCTGCAGACTCTTACAGAGCAACACAAAGAGTTAGAAAAGCTTAGCAACTAAAGAAAGACAGCAAATACTTTCCCCATGTGTTTGGATTGAGATTTTACTTCCATCTGGTTGAATCTTCCCCTCAGTATATTTGTGTGCGAGTGTGAGTGAGTGTGTTGTTACTTGGATGAATTCTTTGTGTGTCTGTGTGTGTGTGTGTTTCAGTAAGCGTAAGTATGAATGCAAGTATGCATGTTCATTTGCAAGTATGAGTGTGTGTGTGTGTGTGTGTGTGTTCGGGGGCATCACGAGCAGCAGACAGGCACAGTCCCACTAAAGGACCTGACCTGCGGTCCTTGTGGTTCTGCAATTTTACAAAAACAAACAAAAACAAAAGAAAAATAAATTGGACGACTGCTTCATTCAAGTCCTCTCAGTCCTCTTCTTCCCTGCCCCTAGGGAGCAGCAGGGCAAAGGTGCCGCCCAGCCCAGCTAATCTCTCCAGTCAGCCCCAGAGGAGAGCCTGGCTCTGGGTAGGGAGCCTGAGGAGCCTGCTCCTCCTGGAATTAGGGCTGTGGACCGAGACATCGGGGGCCACCTGCAATCCCAATCCCTACAGCCAGCACGTGCTGACCCCTTCCCGCTTAGCCAAGGCGTCCAATGAGGTGAGGGATGGGGGGTTGGAAAGGTCACACCATAAGGTCCAATCCAGACCCTTTTTCTACTTACTTTAGTGGATGGTGTATGGCAGAGCACGTACATACAAAAGGAGTGTTACAAAAAAAACAACACACAACTTATTTAGCTAAAGAAACCAAGGATAGCAACTTAAGTGGTTGTGGTGGCAACAGTTCATCTTTTTTTGCAGTGGGGGGAGTACGAAGGCAGAGAAATGGGTGGAGGATGTTTTCGAGTGAGCCAAATGCACAATATGATGTCACAGTGCCGGTCACCTGGAAATGTTTGGAGGAAGGCGGCGGGGGGGGGGGGGGGGGGCGTTCATCACCCTCCCTCTTTCTCAGCCTCCGTCCCTCTCTACATCACCAGGCCACACCCCCACAGTGCAACACCATCACCAGGCCACACCCCCACAGTGCAACACCATCACCAGGCCACACCCCCACAGTGCAACACCATCAGGTAAGAAGGAGGGTTCAGTACACCAAAGACACCATGTTGGATTCTTTGCTCCCCTGGTCTTTGTTATCGCTCCTTTTCCATCATGCCCACTTCTCCACTCAGTGGCCTTACATTTTGAGGGTTCATATTAAAATGGTGTCTTCGTCCATCAAAACTCTCCTCCTGCCACTCTCGAGTCCATCCATCTCTCCATCCCACTGCCAGAAGGACAAACATCCTATCTGGAATCTTGTTGCCAGTGCTCATGTTTATTTCTTCAGTCCTTGCGAGTGTGTGTGTGTGTGTTTTTCCTCTTCTTGTATTCCTGTATGTTTCCCCAAGCCTCCGAGGTGCGTCTCTCCACCAATGATGACAGAGCAGATCTCCTCAGCCTGGTAGACACACCTTACCGGCAAACAGCAGTCCCACTATGGTGAAGAAGATGGAGAGGACGAACAGCACGTAGGAGGAGCCCACCACTGTGTTGTTAGGCAGTTTGTAAGGCTGCCCCCCCACCTCACTGATGTAGAAACCTATGGGAAAGATGACTGCTGCCATGCAGAACAGGATCACTGTGATACAGAGATAGAGAGGGAGTGTGGGAGGGAGAGAGGGGGGGAGGAAGTGAGAGAGGGGGGAGAGAGGGAGAGAGAGGGAGTGTGGGAGGGAGAGAGGGGGGGAGGAAGTGAGAGAGGGGGGAGAGAGGGAGTGTGGGAGGGAGAGAGGGGGGGAGGAAGTGAGAGAGGGGGGAGAGAGAGGGAGTGTGGGAGGGAGAGAGGGGGGGAGGAAGTGAGAGAGGGGGGAGAGAGGGAGAGAGAGGGAGTGTGGGAGGGAGAGAGGGGGGGAGGAAGTGAGAGAGGGGGGAGAGAGAGGGAGTGTGGGAGGGAGAGAGGAAGTGAGAGAGGGAGTGGGAGGGAGAGAGGAAGTGAGAGAGGGAGTGGGAGGGAGAGAGGAAGTGAGAGAGGGAGTGGGAGGGAGAGAGGAAGTGAGAGAGGGAGTGGGAGGGAGAGAGGAAGTGAGAGAGGGAGTGGGAGGGAGAGAGGAAGTGAGAGAGAGAGTGCGGGAGAGAGACAAAGAGAAAGAGAGGGCGGAAAGAAAGAGTGAGAAGGGAGGAGAAAGAGTGAGAGGGGGTGAGAGAGAGAGAGAGAGAGAGAAAGAAAGAAGACAATTAGCATTTCATGTCACACACACATTTGGCAACAACAACACATACAGTCCCAACTCCAAGACAGACGGGATGCTGTGCAAAATGTAAATATGAACAGAATGCAATGATTGTTAAATCTCACAAAGTCACAATATATAATTGAAAACATCTTGCATGTTTAAACTGGGATGGGGGTAACACAAGGTTAGAAAGAGGATATGAAGCTGAAGGAACATTTGCAATTGCAAGTTAATAGTAAACAGGTTTTGTGGAGGTCTTGAATTTGAGTAAACATGTTTATCTGTGTATGTGTAAAATAGAGTGGTATTCATCTGGACAGTTTTCAAAATCTGAGTTCTGAATATATGAGTTCTCAGACCATTTACTGAGAATGACTTGTAGATCGAAGTCCAAAATATCTTGATTTAGTGTCCAGATGATGTTTATTATCTTTTCTACAATGGACGAATGAGGGTCTACATTGACCTATCTAATAAAATGTGAAGATGCCAAAAATATATCTTAAAAAAACAACAACAACACATTGATTGTTGACTCCAGATGACTAACATGTTGTTAAGTCACCCTGCTTCATTGCCGTCAGGGCATCTGCTCCCTTTAATAATCAACCAATCAGAATTCACACGCCCACGCATGAAGGCAGCACAGCTAAGAGCTGCTTGATGATCTGCCAGCGCAGGAAGTGTACTTTCTTCACTGACTTCCTGTCTGAAAGGAGGTGAGTGGCAGAGATGGCACCTGACTTCAATGAGCCTAGAGGACCAGAGAGATCACATGCACCGTTAGTAGCTTCTACTCCATGACAGGGGAAGGTCTAGGCTAAAACACAGAGAGAGAGACAGAGAGAGACAGAGAGAGAGAGAGACAGAGAGACAGAGAGAGAGAGAGACAGAGAGAGAGACAGAGATAAAACGAGTGAGAGTAAAAGAGAGAGTGAGGGAGAGATTGAGAGAGGGAGTGAGGAAGAGGGAGAGATTGAGAGAGAGAGGGAGTGAGGGAGAGATTGAGAGAGGGAGTGAGGAAGAGGGAGAGATTGAGAGAGAGAGGGAGTGAGGGAGAGATTGAGAGAGGGAGTGAGGAATAGGGAGAGATTGAGAGAGAGAGGGAGTGAGGGAGAGATTGAGAGAGGGAGTGAGGAAGAGGGAGAGATTGAGACAGAGAGGGAGTGAGGGAAAATAAAACAGAGGGAGTGAGGGAGAGAGTGGAGCAGAGGGAGAGCAGGACACTGGTCCAGGGACGTCCCAGGTTTCTCTTCTGAGCCCTGATCACTAAGCATCACTTACTGCCGGTGAAGGCGATCCAGCGGGCGTACTTGGTGGCCTCGCGGCGCCAGTGTGAGGCCACCAGCAGGCCACAGGTGAGGGTGAGGGAGATGATGCCCAGGATGATGAAGAAGAGCGTGGTGACCCACTCAGGGGGCAGCCGGGGGGGGATGCAGGTGCGGTCACGCCCATGGATGGTCTGGCACTGTCGGACCAGACCCACTGTCAGCGCACCTGGAGAGAAGGGGAGGGGAGACTAATGAACTGGAGGGGAGACTAATGAACTCGTCCTGATTGGTTTTTGTAGTATACCTGGAACACACACACTTAGAACCCCCCCCTTGCCCCAAATATCCAGCTGTCAACGTTCTAATAACTTATGAAACAACACAAATCCCTTTACTGTATTTTCCGCTGGGCTGCAGGCTTAGGAAGCAGAGATATGAAGAGAGCAGGGAAAGAGTAGGGGGGGGGCTGACTAGCGGAGAGAGAAACAAGAAACAGCAAAGTGGCAAAGACGCTCGTCGCTGACAGAACCTCGGGAGTCTGGCCCTCAAACGCTGTGCCTCCGCTGAGATCTGAGAGTGACTCAGAGCTGGCGAGCCTCTCCGCTCCGCAGCGCACTGGGCCTAATTATGTCAGAGGCTGAGTCTTCCACCCACTCAGCGCTACCGCTTCCTTTCAAGGAGGCAAGTCAGTGTAGACCCTCATTTGTCCAGCAGGGTCATCTGGACACTGTTTTTGAACTCAAGCTGTTTCCAAAAACATCCGGAAGTCATTTTCAATCAGAGAAAAGGGTCTGAGATATTTCTGCTAGTCTGTGCTGCGTAAGCACTGCCTTCTGGGAGGAGTCTACCTTTGAAGGATCAAATCAATCCCAGACATACACGTGCACCAAACACCCACACAGCATCAAGGATGATGAAAAACAGGAGATCGCCCAGAAGAATGGACCAGGTCATTAAAAAACAGCACCTGGCTGAAACAGATGCCAACAGGGAGGCTCTCGACTTGTCTCACTCTCTTCCAGCTCACGCCATTCTCAGCCTCTTTGTCACACGCACCTATCCAGCTCTCTGTCTCTCTCTCTCTTCCTGTCTCATCCGCTGAAAGATCTTTATTCTCCATCATAAGTGTGTCACCATGTCTGATCGTGGTCCTCAGGAACCACTGTCCTGAAGGTTCTAGATGTTTCCCTGCTCCAGCACACCTGATTCTAATGAACGGGTCGTTATTAAGCTCTGTGGGAGCCTCATAATGACCAGTCATTTGAATCAGGACAACCACATTGACTTAACCCTTGTGCACGCCACATTCTGCAGCTCCCCATGTCCTACGGTTAAAAAGGCCCCACCCTTTACCCTTACATGAAGAAGACTAATTAAATGTTTTCTCTTGTACCCTGATGGACATGCTGCACAGGAATCAGAAATATTTAGTTTGGTCTGAGTTCAATCAAGCACAAACAATCTAAATGTTTTCTTCGGGTAAAGGGTTCTTCTGGCCCCTGAAGAGAACACAAGAGTTACTATGGAGCTCTGCTAGGGTGTGAGACACAGCTGGTATAGGGACCTTCAACTGTAGGGCGGATCTCCTCTGTGGTCAAACAGTCCAGCAGTGAGAACACTGTCCAGAGGATATCCTGCCTCCTTCAGAATCACTTCACACCGGCTCTACCACACCAGCCCATCAGGGGTCAAGCCTTCCCAACACATTCACTAACAATGGCAGCTGCTTAAGAGGAATGCATGAGATAACACAGGCACAGCTCGAACCACAAAATGGTTTGCCTCAAATTATAGTGCCACTTAGGACTAGAATACTTTACTATGTTGTGCTGAGTACGGTCTGGGCTGTCCTTGCCCTGGTGTCAGCTTTTCCCCTCAGTTCTGCTGTTCGACGTTAATGACTTTTTAACAGAATATCTCTCCTGTGTGGTTCTACTGAGGGTCTGAGAGGTCACACTAGTGGCACTAGAGTCAGCTGAACTGGAAATGAACAAAGTGAGCGATTTATTTCTGTGCAAGCTTGAGTTTGAGGACAGGCAGGTGGGGAGGTGATATGTGTGTGCGTGCGTGTGTGTGTTGTGTGTGTGGGGGGGGGGGGGTTCCTGTGATGTCTCTGCTGGGCGCTGGAAGGAGAACATTCTCCAGGGTTTGATAGGAGCACTAATGGCCCTGGTTTATGAGTATTTCCCCCTGGATCCTCAAGCTCCTGCTGCTTCTCTTAGCTCTTGGAGGAGTTCCTGTCTCCCTACAGGCTGGCATGCTGTGGTCCACAGCCAGATGAGGTACACACTCCAAGACCAGACATGCACCCAACAACATGTTGTTTCTTTTGCTCCCAAAAACACAGCCACATATTGACTTCTGTAAAACACAGGCGGTCCCAAACAGCCTGTTCCCAGAAAAACATTTCACCTATTCTGCAAACACACCGACTGACATGCTCAGTCAAATCTGACACATCTGGATAAATGAACCTGTGTCTTTAAATGACTAGGATGCAATGACTGTCCCCTAAAGCAGTGAGGGGTCTTGGAGGAACAAGGTGTGTTTGCCTCTGATGTTGCCAGGGCGATCGCACCCTTCCACACATGCAGCCTGTGCACTGAACACACAGCATCGCCTCCCGAACACTGAATGACCTTCTACCAGCCTGGTATCCAATCCCCATTCACTGAGATACTCGTAGACTCACAATTGCTAATCCACTCTCTCCCTTGTGTTCTCTTCAGGGGCCCCAAACTATTTTTAAAGCTCACACACCCACAATGAGACACTTAGATTGTATGTGCTTGATTGAACTTAGACCAAACTCAATCTTTCTGATTCCTGTGCAGCCTGACTGTACATTTCAGTGCCCAACAGGGTGCAGGGAAAAATGTGGTTATCCTGCTTCATTTCAGGGTTGAAGGTGAGGCCTTTGTGACCCTTAGGACAGGGGGAGGTGCAGAATGTGGAGTGCACAAGGGTTAAGTCAGTGTGGTTGTCCAGAGTCTAGCAGTGCTGTCGTCTGCTGGGTGGAGGTTTTGCTGCAGGCCCAGAGCTGGAGGGAGGCTGGAGGGATGAGTCAAGCCGCTTCCTGAAGTGTGATGGGGGGACAGGTGTGTGGGAGGACAGCCGTGTGGGAGGACAGGTGTGTGGGAGGACAGGTGTGTGGGGGGACAGGTGTGTGGGGGGACAGGTGTGTGGGGGGACAGGTGTGTGGGAGGACAGGTGTGTGGGAGGACAGCCGTGTGGGAGGACAGGTGTGTGGGGGGACAGGTGTGTGGGGGGACAGGTGTGTGGGGGGACAGGTGTGTGGGGGGACAGGTGTGTGGGAGGACAGCAGTGTGGGAGGACAGGTGTGTGGGAGGACAGCCGTGTGGGAGGACAGGTGTGTGGGAGGACAGGTGTGTGGGAGGACAGGTGTGTGGGAGGACAGCCGTGTGGGAGGACAGGTGTGGATGAACACACAAGTTGTGTGGAGCCCAAACACAGCACAGACACACTAATCAATGAAGACCCCGCCCACTGCTCACACTGACCGCACACTGACCGCACACACTGACCGCACACACTGACCACACACACTGACCGCTCACACTGACCGCACACACATACTGACCGCACACACTGACCGCACACACCGACCGCACACACTGACCGCTCACACTGACCGCTCACACCGACCGCACACACTGACCGCTCACACTGACTGCTCACACACACTGCCCGCTCACACACTCTGACAGCATACACTGACCACTCACACTGACCGCTCACACTGACCGCACACACATACTGACCGCACACACTGACCGCACACACCGACCGCACACACTGACCGCTCACACTGACCACTCACACTGACCGCACCTGGAAGCAGGCTAAATGTGCTAAATAAATCACTTAAAGTGTATTTGACCAGTTCAATGTTTCCCAAACCATCTCCTTTCAGCTTGTGTGAAAGATCCTGTGTCATGAACACAAACTACAGATGCAGACGCTTACATCCAGAGTCTCACCTGCTCAACTACATCAAACTGCTTGGTCAGGGTTTGTAGACGGAAATGCAACACTGTTCAACAAACCAGCACTTCTTTCTCCCTCGCCCATTTCTATACACAGCAGGATGTGGCCTGGTAGAGTTGGCCAAACAGGACTGCAGTGTAGTTTTGCAATTTTTGTTAAACTAAAATGCAGATGGTCTAACATCCCCATGTCTTCATCTATATAGTCTCTCTACAGTCCAGCAGGCATGCTATGTGGAGATATCTGATGAAGCATGAAATTCTACAAGCTGTTTACTGCACCAGCCTGCCTTGCGAGATCTAATTTTAGATGTAATTGCTTTCTTTAAACAAAAACTATTTACACAACTGTTTTTCTCAGCACAGACGTTTTTTTTGCGAATAATCCCTCCCTCTGTGAAGACTTTCACAACAGTAGGAGGCCTTGGCATGTCTTCGCTGTGCAGCCGTTCAGCCACCAACAGAAATCTCTCTTTCAAATGTCAGGCACGACCATGAAGTGAGACAATTAGACCCCCCATGTAAACAAACATGAATAGAACGGTGGAGGGAGACCAAGTGCCTGTGTCTGTGTGGTATTTGGCTCCTTGTAAAGTGATAAAACAGGCTAAGAATGACTTCTGGATGGCGCGGCGGCGGGGGGGGGGGACGTCTTGTGTCCAGATGACTACTTCTGAAACCTTTCCCACGTTGGTACACTCCTAGATAAAGGACGGGCTACACTGACTTAACTCTCAGAAAATACCAGACTAAACTAGGATACTTAGATCACATCCGTCACCTTAAGCTCAAACAGACCTGACAATCTGTCCCTTATTTGTGTGTGTGTGTGTGTGTGTGTGTGTGTGTGTGCCTGTGTGCACCTGTGTGTGTGACATCCCATCCTAAGACCCTGTTACTCTGGTAATTAATAGATAGGCAGGGAATCAGAGTTGTGCTCCTGGCTGATTCATGGTTCCTCCTTGACACTGCAGACATATTGCTGTGTTGAGAGGCCTGGCAGGAAATGACCTCAGCTGGGACTGCCTTGGAACGTCACACAGAGGTGAGGACGACTTCAGGGCTTCAACTGGGGCCTGTTACTACGAATCTAAATTTGACATTAACGAGGTAACTACCCAATACAGAAAGCCCTGGTTTAAACCTGAAGTTACGCCAAATCTTGATTTGTAGTACATGCCCGTGGTCGTCATGCCCCCTTACTCTGTATGTTCTAGACCAGGAGTGGGCAATCCTGGTCCTCGAGGGCCGCTGTCCTGAAGTTTTTAGATGTTTCCCTGCTCCAGCACACCTGATTCCAAAAATGGCTTGATTTTGAAAACAGTGTCCAGATGACTACCTCTGCTGGAACACTCCTGGATGAATGAGGGTCTACCCTGACTTATTGAGGTCCTAAAGCACAAGCAACAACAACCTAAGTTTGCTGCATAGTTTTTATAACTACTTCTCAGATCTCAAGTCCTCAGAAAAAGAAGACCCACCCCCATCAAAGAGAAGTTTAGAAGAGGAAAGGTGTGAACAATGGCCTAGCTCAGAGTACCTCCTCCTCCCTTACACACACAAACAAATGACCAGACAGCACAGCTGGTTCTTCCACCTTGAAATAATAATAAAAAATGCTCAAATGTTCTGTACAAAATCGGAATATGCTGGTGTGTGATACAACACTTTAGTAAGCTAATTGAAGATGTGAAAACATAGAGCAGATCGTAAAGGAGTGGTCTAGATCGTACATGAGGACACATGGTTAGACTAAACCAGGGGTGTCCAATCCTGGTCCTCGAGGGCCGCTGTCCTGACCGTTTTAGATGTTTCCCTGCTCCAGCACACCTCCACAGAGCTTGATAACAACCCTTCATTAGAATCAGATGTGCTGGAGCAGGGAAACATCTAAAACCGTCAGGACAGCGGCCCTCGAGGACCAGGATTGGACACCCCTGGCCTAAACAAAAAACAAATCCTGGGCTGTTACCGTCCGATTCTGCTTCTTTGCTTAGTTTGAGTGTCATCGATAGACAAGTCACACAAACTACAGGTTTGAAACGGTGCGTTACATGACACTAAAATGTGAACAGTACATGATATATTAGACACCTCACAGGTAAACCCCAGAATGGGATCATGAGGGGTCGGTCTTAGTGGATTGTTACACATGTTACAGCTGTGATTAAAAATGCCATGCAGTTCTTAATTAACACCCAAAGACATTAGGCTTGATCCATTACCTGCAGATTCACCAGTGTTGATCCAATCGGGGTTTGCAATACTAGCAATTGCAAAGATATCCGCAGCCAGAAAGAGACATCCTGATATAATCGTTAACTTATCCATTTCTATTGTTTGAGTCTTAGTGTTTAAAAGGTTATATATAGATATATCAAGAACTTGATGATGCAGGACAAACCGGCTCAGTCCCAGGAGGTTCGGTTTTGAGATCAGGTCTTTAATCAGTCCATCTCAGGGGCCTCATCATCAGGGGCCACTGGTGTGCACATTGTCATTTGTCGGTCCATTGCCGCAAAGACGCTTTCCCAGCAACAGAACAGACCCCCACCCCCCATCCCACTGCTCATACAGACCCCCACCCCCCCCATCCCTTCACTCATGTATATTGTTGAAAGCCGTCATGCCAAAATAAATCACTCCATCTCCGAACCTTGCTGGATCTTCCTCAGATAGAGCAGAACCTTGCTGGATCTTCTTCAGATAGAGCAGAACCTTGCTGGATCTTCTTCAGATAGAGCAGAACCTTGCTGGATCTTCCTCAGATAGAGCAGAACCTTGCTGGATCTTCCTCAGATAGAGCAGAACCTTGCTGGATCTTCTTCAGATGGTGTTCTGATCCGGTCTGGAGTAGCAGCAGCATCTGGTAACTAGCAGGGCCGCTAGAGGGGCAGCTGGCAGGGCAGCTAGAGGGGCAGCTAGAGGGGCAGGTAGCAGGGGCAGCTAGAGGGGCAGCTAGAGGGGCAGGTAGCAGGGGCAGCTAGAGGGGCAGCTAGCAGGGGCAGCTAGCAGGGGCAGCTGGCAGGGCAGCTAGCAGGGGCAGCTAGAGGGGCAGGTAGCAGGGGCAGCTAGAGGGGCAGCTAGCAGGGGCAGCTAGAGGGGCAGGTAGCAGGGGCAGCTAGAGGGGCAGGTAGCAGGGGCAGCTAGAGGGGCAGCTAGCAGGGGCAGCTAGAGGGGCAGGTAGCAGGGGCAGCTAGAGGGGCAGGTAGCAGGGGCAGCTGGCAGGGCAGCTAGCAGGGGCAGCTAGAGGGGCAGGTAGCAGGGGCAGCTAGAGGGGCAGGTAGCAGGGGCAGCTGGCAGGGCAGCTAGCAGGGGCAGCTAGAGGGGCAGCTAGCAGGGGCTATTCCTCACGTTCGGACTCCATGTTCCGAACAGCGGCTCGAGGGGGGCTCCTTGCCCGAGCGCGTGTCCCTTTAAAGCATTGCATGTGCTCAAGGCAGCTGCGGAACCAAAACACGAGATTTCTTCCCTTATAAATCTCAATATCCTTGGAAACGAAGCTGTAACAATGTCACCAGTCTGGAAAACATGAAACCATCCCGGTCCTCCTCCTCCGCTGGAACAGCATCTGTCCACTACCGAGCTACATGCATGCAAATATGACACTGATCTATAACAATAACAATCTGATGTAGCAAGTCGAGATATCGCCTCATGAGCTGACTAGATTTACCCCCCTATCGCAGTTCATGACATCAATCTGTCCCCCCCACGCGCAGTGATCATCCAGAAGCCCCCCTCCCCACAGCTCTCACACACTCGCCTATCCGCTCTAGTATCGCGAGATTTGTTCGCAAGGGTTGCAGAGTAGGGGGGGGGGGGCTCTTCAGGAATAGCGGACAAGACATCAATTACCATGACTAATTACTATTCCCAGAAGAAATCTATTAATTAGGGAACTGTGAAGGAATGTTTTTTTTTCCCAAAGTCAAAAGCACAGTGTTAACATTGCTTTCAGGTAAAGTGGCTCTCATTATTCCAGGCCGGGATGAAAACCTTTTTCATTTGGAATCATGTAAATTAAATTTATTGTCATACCTGACTAACACGGCTACTATTCGTAGTGTTTATCAGCAAGATCTTCTTTTTTTATACTTTGGAACAAGTTTGATTACATGTACATAAGAGGCAGATGCCAGGAAGTTTTTTCGGGGCCTACTTCTAATCCTTCCTGTCAATCCTTCAGCCGTCAGCTAGTGTATTTGACAGATTTGTCACATGGAGTTACATATTAAGATAAACTACCAGCAGTGTACCTGCATGCATTTTGCTCTGAAATATATCCACAGTCTCCTTTGCTTAAAAGTCTGGTTTAATAAGATTACTAATTGCAATGTCGCCCTCTGCTGGTCATGCCTGTTACTAACATGCAATGTCTAATGGGAACAAATATCAATTACCTTTGACAACCTTATATAGATCTTTTAATGAATGTACATCAGATATACAGTGACATGGACAGAAAAACATTATTACTCCAGATCCTCGTGTACAGTTATTCGTGAACAACCTTTCAACGAATGCCAAGAGAGGATTTTCATTTTCAGAGGGCTGCCATGGGTTGGACATCACCCCCCTTCTCTTCGTTAAGCAGCTAGGCACAACCTGCCCAGGTTCAAATGTTAAATAAAAGTATAGCAGTTGTTGCATTTAAATCCTAGTTTCATAATTCATCGATGAAGGGTGTGTTAAAGAGGTGTCCACTAGCTGCCATGGATTTATTGCCGTCCACAAATTTCTTTGCAGCCTGCAAGACAAGAGAAAGGAAGAGTGAAAACAAATTCACTTGAACCTCATATCGACATAACAGACCAAATATTAACTTAACATGACCAGTGACTAATTCAGAGTAGACATATTGGGGGCCTTTTCAAGTGAAACAGTTCTGACTGCCTGTAGGTTGTGTTCTCACATTGACCACATCGCTGTGCGTGACTGTGTCGATACACTGTGTGACGTCTTCTGGTGCCTGGTAGGTCCCGCTGGCCAGGGCCTGAGCGCCCAGCTCCTCTAGAACACACGCTGAATTCTCCATGGACATCAGGTACTCAGATTTCACCTGGTTCCTAAAACCAGGAGTGACACGTCAGGGATTATCTGCTTTCGGATTTTTGACAGTATGATAACCTTGAGGAAAAGATACCACGGAACGGCTAATGATACTGAACGGCTAATCTATGTATTTTTCTAGGCTAAAGTGGATTTTTCATGTTCTAACGTCATCGACAACGACATCTGCAGCTAATAGACAAGTGCAGCCTGTATATGAAAATTGTTTTTAAAAGTAGACAAAAAAACTATATTCTAGCTAAATGTCTTTGGTGTGGCTTTTCTACAGATGTCCTCTCACCCCGGAAAATACAGTTTATTAGATTCATGCATATTTATGCATAATGATTTTTTTTCTCCACTTATACACTCAGGGTGAAAGACAAATAAAAGTTTATATGTGAAACCAGCAAAACATAGACCCAGATTTTTGTACTAAACTGCTGAAATGTGTTAGCAGCAAAACGAATCTTTTGAGAGCCTTTACGATTATAGAAATCGATTTACTCTAAAACAGAGACGGTTTGTTTGACAGTACAAAAACCAGACACTACAGTACAAATACAGTAGTATTTCATAGTAGTTCATATCAGATGATTCAATGATATCAACGACTTCCCGGTTTCCCCACCCCCCCCAAAACTCACTTAGCTCTGGTCACATCCTCTTCAGTCAAGTCTCCCTGAGCTACGCCAACCACCTGGGCAATACCGGCCTTGACCACCTGGGGGAGCAAGGATATTAACAGGGAATTCGACACTGACTGCACCTTGATGCAGTGGAGGAGCAGGATTTGAGCCTGAGTAATGCCATGTGTGCTGTACCTCTCCAGCAGCGTCTGCTTGGGAGATGGTGTAGACCCCAAACAGGCCAGAGTCCGAGTAGGTGGCACTGAAGGCTGTAGCCTGCAGAGGACAGCAGAGTTAGAAGGATTATGGCACCTCGCTAACGTATACAACCTCATCCAAATCACAATGAATCAGCTCTGGTCCAAATGTTTAGAACTTACTAAGTGATCTCTTTAGCATAAATGGTCGTTCCAAATACTGAGCCCAATGGTTATTTCCACAGAAAATAAATATTGTCTCTCTATTGTCTCTCTCTGCTTATCAAGCCATAACGGAATTCATCAGACAATGGGACATGACAGGAGTTTTGGTTAGTGCATTAAACCCATTACACATAGCAAGTCAAGCCAGAGTATTTAAATATTAAATTGTTCGCAAAAACTGCTTGACTTAACACTTTCATGAGAGTGGAACACTTGTGTGCACACTTCGAGTTAGCTACCGACCAATCACAAACTCTGACACCACCTGACAAGTATGGCTGAAACCGGAACTGGTCACTCACATCAAAAGGTTTCGTGGTTGCCTTGGCGATCCCCTGGTTCAGCTTGCTGGTGACGTTGGAGCCTCTCTTCACATGTGGCCCAGCTCCGAGAACTCTCTGCAGAACACTGAAGGCGTTGGCCTCCGACGATCCTGCAACCCCGGCCTCGCTGACGACCAGCGCATGGACCAGACTGTCACCGCTCTGGGTCCGCAGCTCACCTAGGACACAGGAAATACATGAACCACTGTGTGAGCGCACACAGCCCATTACTGATCACTGGTACAACTGAGCACTGGTTCACTATTTACATTTAGTTATTTATCAGACGCTCTTATCCAGAGTGACTAACAGTAAGTACAGGGACATTCTCCTGAGGCAAGTAGGGTGAAGTGCCTTGCTCAAGGACACAACGTCATGTAGACACAGCCAGGAATCGAACTCACAACCTTCCGATCGTTAGCCCAACGCCTTAACCGCTGAGCCACCTGACTCCCTATTACTGATCACTGGTACAAAGCTGCCTACAAAGCAGGAAAGTAACCTTGCGATTCCATGACAGCCTCCCACACACAGCAGACAGACAGCCTCCCACACACAGCAGACAGACAGCCTCCCACACACAGCAGACAGACAGCCTCCCACACACAGCAGACAGCCTCCCACACACAGCACCCAGGTGGATGATGGACCTGCTTTACCTCCACGATACTGAGCCTTGGCACCAGCTACTCCGGGTCCACTGCGTGCGCCAAGAAACAGCTCCCCCACCTGCCTCAACACTGAGTGGTTCACCCCTGTGAAGGTCACACACGGTCACAACACGGAAGTCAAACATTTAAGTCTGCCCTCATTTCCATTTCCAACGTTGTTTTTCCTCCCAAGTTCGGGTTCATGATGCAATATGAAGGTCACATGGCTTCAAACATGCCAGTGCTGATGTTCACACTGCTGAGCTCCACCTACATGCAGGGCTGACCTCTCCCCCACACAGATCATCACTATGTCTGTGGAAGGAGGCCAGAGGAAATCTGATCCACACGTTCCGAGAATGCAAGGTGGGCAAGAGGAAGGGGCTGTTTGCAACCTGAAATAACCCTTATCAGGCCCTCAGCCAATCCAGTCCAGGGCAGCCCCATAGGCTTGCATGTGACAGGGTCAGATGAGAACTAAGATCAGGGTTCCTTTGGGTAATCAAAGAGATGAGACAGAAACTCACCTAGTCCTACTAGGGCCATTCTCCCACTGGTGTAATTGTTCTCAACGAAGGACCGCAGCTATAGGAGAGAGGAAGGAAAAGACAACAGTAGACAATTCAGAATGACCTCACAATAACAATTTAGGATTGTGGGGCTGTTAAACTGGACCACCTTCAAACACTGGGAGGATTTCCAGTAGGGCATAAAAAAGGATTTGCAAGCTAACTTTAAACAGCACATAGTCGTAATCGTAATTGCAATTTAATTGTACCTGTACTTGTACCTGTATAATGACAAATACAATCCTATCATCATTTAACCACATTCTTCAGAAAAGCTTTCACAAACTGAGCAAGGTGTGTCAGTAGCCCATCAGCATCATGGCAGACCAAGTCCTCTACACTTGAACTCCAGGCATCAAGCCTCACAACTTGCTCACTCAAAGTTCTGTAGCAACCCAGCCAGTAGAACCTTTCTAGAACTATAACCCCAGTTCTGCCTCTCAGGTAAGAATAAACAACAACACTGGGCCGTACCTTTTCCGGAGTGAACCGGCCGACCATGTAGTCAGGACAGTACAGGGAGTTGGAGAGGGCGTTCTTGTATGCAGCCTCATGCAGCTTCTCAAGAACACCTGCAAGGAACAGTAAGAACGCTGAGCACACCTGGGCATGAGGAGACATACAGGTACAGTTAAAGTCTGGACATCCTGACTTGAAACTGTCAAAGTCTTGACTTGAAACAGTTAAAGTCTTGACTTGAAACAGTTAAAGTCTTGACTTGAAACAGTTAAAGTCTTGACTTGAAACAGTGAACGTCTTGACTTGAAACAGTTAAAGTCTTGACTTGAAACTGTTAAAGTCTTGACTTGAAACAGTTAAAGTCTTGACTTGAAACAGTTAAAGTCTTGACTTGAAACTGTTAAAGTCTTGACTTGAAACAGTTAAAGTCTTGACTTGAAACTGTTAAAGTCTTGACTTGAAACAGTGAACGTCTTGACTTGAAACATTCTCACACTTCATACTGGAGCATCAGTGTACTTTCAAATCAAATCTAACGACACGGGGGGGAAAAAAAAACATGTTTAGTGACAGAAATGAGGTGATCCCATTTGGGAGGTGAAGCTGACCTATCTGTGTGCACTCCCTGGCTAGAGCCTTGTCAATCTTCACCCTGGCGGTCAGGGCCTCCACCTCCCATGGCCTGAATTCAGGGGCTGTGGCCACGTTAATCAGGTACTCCATTACAGAGTCTCTAATGGAGAAGGACACACACACACACAGTATACTGTCAGTATGTTCATTACATAGAGACAATGTCGGTTTCTAAATATCTGTTTCGGTCACGATTGCGTTGCCTGTATTGGATTTTAAGATCAGCTGCACCATTTAGGCTTAATATAAGTTTTCGTGGTGACTAGTGAAGGTAGCCGTAGTTAACTAGCTAGCCAAAGTCAGAAACATCACAAACACACACATGATTACCTGTAGTAAACATTAGTTTAGAAGCACCTTAACGTCTGGGAAATCGCTATCTATCTATCTACAACAGCAATACAGCTGCAGACAAGAAATTTAGTCATTTACAGCGCCAAGCTTATTACATTTTCTTGAGGTATATTTTCAGTTTGCTGATAGCAATGTTGGAATAGGGATTCCACCTGAGATCCTGCCAGTCAAAACCTTGTTTATTTATTAGTGCAATGTTGTGAACTAGAGATGGTCTGATTTCTGGAGATAGAGATATAGAGATATGCTTGCATCAGCTGGCAAGTGTATATTATTATATTCTATATATAATTAGAAATGAATTTTATGATATTTATGATATTTAAAATGGCATATTCTGACATAAATCTAACAGAATTTCAGAGGTCCTTATATAGTAATACCAGGCGAACAGGTCAAAAACAGGTGACTTACAAGTGGTGTCTCAAACACTCCACCGAGTAAACCATGGTCTCTCTGGATGACGTCACACTGTGGATACAGAGGGGGGAGACGATTAGGTGGGAGTGCAACATGTTCCCTCAAGTTTAATAAGGGAGGGTCACTTAGGGACACTGTGTGTGGGGGGGGGGGGTGCAAACTACATCCACTGACCTCATACTGCCTCCCACTGCCTCCACGCCCCGACATATTCTTAATGCAGACGCACCCTTAGTAGTCTGTAAACAACAACAACAACGGTCATGTTCCACCAGTAGTTTGTAAACAACAATAATGGTCATGAAATAGCTGGAGTCTGTAAATGACAACAACGGTCATGCACAAAAAGCAGTCTGTAAACAACAACAACCATGATCATGCACCAGAAGCAGTCTGTAAACAACAACAGTCATGAACCAGCAGCAGTTTCAGAACCACATAGTTCACAGCCTTTGTAATGTGTATGAGCAATACATTAAGTGTGTGTGTGTGTGTGTGTGTTAAGGCAAAAATGATAAGAAAATCACTTTATATGGACTAGAACGAGGTTTCAAGGTCAAATGTATCCAGTTAAATCTCTAAATGAAGATTAATGGGGGTCATGGAATGTAATCTATATTTGAAATAATCCATGGTGGGGGCATACTAGAAACATACCTGCAATCAGGAAAAGTGACTGGTGCAAAATAGGAAAGGCTACAGGTGTAGTCATCTGGACACTGTTTTCAAAATCAAGATGATTCAACCCCCATCCAGGAGTCATTCTCAAACATTGACCCTGTTTGAAAATGACTCCTGGATGGTGTTTAAAATGTCTTGATTTTGTGAACAGTGTCCAGATGACTACTCCTGTAGCCTTTCCTATAACTACCTCTGGAACCTTCTCTACACAGTGGAACCCACCTGGACGAATCAGCGTCCACAACAGTACAGGTAACTCACCAGGTTAGCTGCCAACCGCAGCATGTGGCTGGCGCCCTGGATCTCCACGGTCTCATAACGACTGCCTGCTTTTACAAACAAACCCACGTTGGACACAGGAGAGTAGTTTTCCAAGGAAGCAATCACGAGGCCATTTGGCAGCTTGGACACCTGAAAAGCAAAGGTTTGAGGATGACTGACAGTAGCCTATATCAAGTAAAGAAAAGGATCTAGGGCTTTCTAAAGGATCTTTCACGTTACCATTGTTAGTCCGTCAAGCTTTACATTTACATTTTACATTTACATTTAATCATTTAGCAGACGCTTTTATCCAAAGCGACTTACAGTAAGTACAGGGACATTCTCCCTGAGGCAAGTAGGGTGAAGTCAGATAGCTGGGGGGGGTCAGATAGCTCAATGGTTAAGGCGTTGGCCTCATGATTGGAAGGTTGTGAGATCGAGCCCCGGCTGTGGCTATATGACTTTGTGCTTAGGCAAGGCACTTCACCCTACTTGCCCCAGGGAAAATGTCCCTGTACTTACTGTAAGTTGCTTTGGATAAAAGCGTCTGATAAATGTAAATGTAAGTGCCTTTCCCAAGGACAACGTCTTTGTATAGTGGGTACTACGGTAAACTTTTTTAAAAGCAGCATACTGTACTGGTCAGTGTGAGTAATTCTTTTTGAAGTAATACCTCTGCAGTGAATGCATTGAATTTATTCGGAATATTCACATAAACATGGAAGGGGAAGCATTTAAAACACACATAATTCAACAGTGACTGCTGCCAAGGATAAGTAATGTGTGGCATACATTCAAGTTGTTGCCCGTGATAACAAATACTGCACATAACACTGCACTTAAATTGTACTGCAAATAAATATTGCTATGGATAAGTAATGAGTGGCATAGAGTCAAGTTATTTCACGTAATAAAAAAATATTGCATGTGATATTGCAATTAATTGCAGAAATAAATATCACACATGGCAGTGGTTATGGAAGGGGGTGAAGCAGCAATGTTAGCAGTGTTTGTTGATCAATCTAACTGAATGTAACCTAAATTATTTAAAGAATTTCCCCTTTGGGAATCAATAAAGTATTTCTAATTCTAAAATACTATCAGATTTTCATGTTGGGCTAGCTAGAATGGGTAGACTGGCTAAGATTGGTCAAAGCCGTTTGGGGGAATCGCTGTTGCAATAGGTCAATTGTTCAACTGTTTAAAAAGGCTGATCTTTAAACCTTCTGGACAAACTGTGTTGGTGTGCAGAAGTCTGCTGCAAGCAGTTGACATGGACAGAAGGACATGTATGAAGCTTTGGATAAAAGCTTCTGCTAAATGAATATTTATGTATGAAGGTGCATCATAGAAGGACAGGACATGTATGAAGGTGCATCATAGAAGGACAGGACATGTATGAAGGTGCATCATAGAAGGACAGGACATGTATGAAGGTGCATCATAGAAGGACATGTATGAAGGTGCATCATAGAAGGACAGGACATGTATGAAGGTGCATCATAGAAGGACAGGACATGTATGAAGGTGCATCATAGAAGGACAGGACATGTATGAAGGTGCATCATAGAAGGACAGGACATGTATGAAGGTGCATCATAGAAGGACATGTATGAAGGTGCATCATAGAAGGACATGTATGAAGGTGCATCATAGAAGGACATGTATGAAGGTGCATCATAGAAGGACATGTATGAAGGTGCATCATAGAAGGACATGTATGAAGGTGCATCATAGAAGGACAGGACATGTATGAAGGTACATCATAGAAGGACATGTATGAAGGTACATCATAGAAGGACATGTATGAAGGTGCATCATAGAAGGACAGGACATGTATGAAGGTGCATCATAGAAGGACAGGACATGTATGAAGGTGCATCATAGAAGGACAGGACATGTATGAAGGTGCATCATAGAAGGACAGGACATGTATGAAGGTACATCATAGAAGGACAGGACATGTATGAAGGTGCATCATAGAAGGACAGGACATGTATGAAGGTGCATCATAGACTACCTGGGCATTCTGGGGGGGGAGAGAGACTGAGGCCTTCTTGAGGCCAGAGTAGGGCTCAGTCAGTGAATCCCTCCTCTTGGCTGCATAGCATCGTCTCTGGAGAAAGACAGGGCGACATCATGGATTCATATCAATGACTGTCTAATACAGCAGTGCTGTAGATGTGTGAGGCATGAATGACAAGTCAGAGCAATAAAAATCAAACTAATCTTAGCCGGAAGACGTCCAGTTCATTGATAATGATTAACTGGATAACCATCTACTGAAACACTCAGCTTGGCCATGAAAAATATCACCAAAAATGACCAAACATGTGATCAGAATCCAGATGTTTTCCCTGTTGAGATGAAACTGTGTTACAGGAAAATGTTATATTCTTCTGAATGCCACGCGAACTTAAATGACCTTCAGTGGGGTTCAGTGCTTCAGAGAAACCATCTCTGTTACACTGAATATACAGACTGTCTGCTTTCACCGGCTGAGAGGGAAAGACTAACCCAATATAAGAGTAATAAAGAGTCAGGCTGTGATTGTAAGATGGAGTTTAGACAGTTTAAGCTACTGCTGATTTTTAACATCAAGATAGTGAAACTAGCTTAGCTAACCTTGGCTAGTTAGCCGGCAAACAAGGGTATTTCTTAGACTAAAGCTGCTCCTTCACTGGAGAGAATCTACAAAACCCCGTGGAAGGTGCACGTCGATGAACACATCTTTGGATATAAGACAGGGTGGATAAGGGAAACTTACGGAGATGTGGTTCAAGGTTCGGATCCCTTTCATGACTCCGTGTCTCTCCTTCAACCAGAGGAAAGACCGATATGGCGGAGCTGACGTCACTACCCATGATCCACTGCGCTGCAGAGCCAATACAAAAATGAGCTACAATATAATAAAATAATAATAATAATGTTTGGAATATTTATTTTATAGAAATGTCAAACATTATTAGATCACATTTAGGCATAAAAATTCATAGAGGAGGAAGGGGTCATTTGAGCCAGTTCCTAGTTGAGGTGTATTTATTTCCTTGAGGTTCCAGGTTGGTTGAGGGCCAGTTCTATGGGCATATGTGAAGCTCTTTGTGACATTGCTTGTAAAAATGGCTATACAAATACATGTTGATTTGATTACTAAAAGAAAGGACATAACAGTAGTATCTCAAACTGAACTATGTACATTTAGTTAATGTACTGCTAAGTTTCAAATTTGATCTAAAAAAATTGGTTTGAAAGATAGTTCTTCTCCCAAAAGTGGTCCATAGGCTCAACTTACCCCCAATGAGCACCAATGATGCCTGGATAGGTGTTGAAACATCTTGATTTGGATAAGTGTCCAGATGCCTATGTCTAAACCCTTTCCACTATGAAACACCCCTGGATGTATCAAATGAGGGTCTACACTGGCTTATTGTCTTAGACATTAGTTTAGTCATTCTGTTCCCCAAAAGAGCATACAAGAGTTAGCTTTATTCATTGCACAAAGCTACTAAATATTAAGCATGATGGAAGCTATTAGTGTTGTCCAATAAATGATCATTTCCACTCCATTGTAAAGATGCATTTTGTTTGAAACATTTACATTTATTCATTTAGCAGACGCTTTTATCCAAAGCGACTTACAGTAAGTACAGGGACATTTTCCCTGAAGCAAATAGGGTGAAGTGCCCTGCCCAAGGACACAACATCATATAGCCACAGCCGGGGCTCGATCTCACAACCTTCCGATCATGAGGCCAACACCTTAACCATTGAGCCACCTGAAACCCACTTGCTTGTTGTATTACATATCTTTATTGAAAAGCCTCACGGTAACACAAAGATCCAACGAAGCACAGTGACTGACACAGAGCTGTGTGGACGGCGGTACAAAAGGCAATTGCTAACAGACTAAGAAATCACAGAACAAACCTACTTACACATTGTTGTTTAAAAACAGAAGACCACATCATTGATTTGTTTGGCCCAAAGAGCATCTTGTTTGAGGGAGCAGGACTTGGGGGGAAAATACTGATTCTTTTTCATTTTTTTATTGTCCTTTATTTACTTCCAAAGGGTATTCTCATATCTTAACTAAATAAATACATGTCATCACAAAATAGGATACAAAAATACACTATGGTGAAGAAAATATCTACACTGAAAAGGCAACCGACATCCAAACAACAACACACCCTGACACCACTCTTTCACATTATAGACAGCAAGAGCACGAGTTTGACAAGAGGGGATGGCAAATTCATCCATAAAAGACACCATGGTTACAAACAAGGTGACATTATTCTCTTGCTGCTCTTGCTGTGAAGAGACAAGCAACTGAGAAAACAACTTTTTTTCTTTCTTCACCCAGCTGTCAACAAGACATGAAGATTTCTCTTCCTCGTGGCTAAGGTTCAGAGAAAATGTGACGTGTCGTGTTCAGATTGGCACACGAGGGCACCATGCCAAGGTAGCTGCCTGCTGGTGATCCTCTCTAGAATACAGAACTGCAAAGTCCTGAGAAGAGGATAAGTGACTGAAGACTGGCAGAGATGCACTGAGCTCTCCTACAGAAGGCTCGTTAGAGGTCTCCTACAGAAGGCTCGTTAGAGGTCTCCTACAGAAGGCTCGTTAGAGGTCTCCTACAGAAGGCTCGTTAGAGGTCTCCTACAGAAGGCTCGTTAGAAGTCTCCTACAGAAGGCTCGTTAGATGTCTCCTACAAAAGGCTCGTTAGAGGTTTCCTACAGAAGACTCGTTAGAGGTCTCCTACAAAAGGCTCGTTAGAGGTCTCCTACAGAAGGCTCGTTAGAGGTCTCCTACAGAAGGCTCGTTAGAGGTCTCCTACAGAAGGCTCGTTAGAGGTCTCCTACAGAAGGCTCGTTAGAGGTCTCCTACAGAAGGCTCGTTAGAAGTCTCCTACAGAAGGCTCGTTAGATGTCTCCTACAAAAGGCTCGTTAGAGGTTTCCTACAGAAGACTCGTTAGAGGTCTCCTACAAAAGGCTCGTTAGAGGTCTCCTACAGAAGGCTCGTTAGAGGTCTCCTACAGAAGGTTCGTTAGAGGTTTCCTACAGAAGGCTCGTTAGATGTCTCCTACAAAAGGCTCGTTAGAGGTTTCCTTCAGAAGGCTCGATAAAGGTCTCTGAGGTTGTGCCGGGGTGCCCCCCACCGTGGGCGTCCTTCCTAACCTGGAGGGAGACACAGCTTAGCCAGCTGCGGCTGGTGGGCATCTCCCCCACAATCTCCCACGTGTCCGTCTCCTCACAGTACCGCTCAATGGTGTCGTGGTACCTGCAGAGGAGGGACATGCTAGGTAAGAAAAGGGCTGCTGCTACCTCAATGTGACACCATTCATTATTCCTAGGTTGTTGTGCCAAAACTGCTTTGAAATTGGTATTCACATCAGAATCAGAAATCAGATCAGAAATACTTTATTAATCTCTTCACGTTTACTTACTGTACAGGCCATCGATGATAATGTAACTAATTTGGCATTTCAAAACTATCCCAAAAAATAATCTAGTACATTCAGCAGGTAAGGGCTGAGACCAGTCAACTCCTTCATGCAGGTAGTGACTTACCTGTCCCAGCCTTCCTCCCCTCCCAAGACGTAGATCTTTCCATCCACCACCGCCACTCCAGGCCGGTAGCGCCTCTCTTTCATGGGGGAACACATGGTCCACTGGTTGGTCTTGGGGTCATACCACTCCACCTTGTCTGTGTTCTCCACAGAGGCATGCCAGCCACCTGTAGGTAAAAGAGGGACAGGAAATGAGTCAGTGTTGTTGGAAAACGCATAAAAGCTTTCGAATGTTATGTCTGAGCTTGGTAAGAATGATCTACCTATAACATAGATTTTTCCTTTCAGAGAGCAGGAGGCTGATCCAGAGCGAGGAATATGCATGGGAGCGACTTGTGTCCAGAGGGACGTTTTAGGATTATACACCTGCGCCATCTCTGTGCCATCCCCTTCTTCTAGAACAGCCCCACCTAGAAGCAGGAGGGAAACACAATAAGAGAATACGTAAGAAAAGAGGGCTACTGTAGGGGTATCGTAATAAGACTACGATGTTTTAAAATAATCAAAGAGTCCTTAGGTTTCTTGAAATGCGAGTTGTAATTTTTACTATTAAGAATTAAAGATGGGGCAGATTCGTAGGTTCCTGGTCAAATACTGTTGTCTTATGTTCTCCCCATCTGGAATAGTTCATGCAGAACTATGACACTTTTTATGTCAATACACAACACAAGGTTATTAGGAAGTACCCCACTCTGTACCTGTAACATAGAGAAGACCATCTAGTGCTACCACTGCAGGGCTGGTGACGGCCATCTGGACAGACTCCACGAACTTCCAGGTGTTGGTATGGGGGTTGTAACACTCCACCGAGTCCAGACGAGAGCGTCCCTCCCAGCCTCCCACAGCAAACACATACCCATCCACCGTCACCAGACCTGGGGGAGAGGGAGGGTAAACTCAGCCGCCTCCACATGGATCCACATCCGCACATCATCCACACATCATTTTGTAGGATCATATCCACTGAGATTCTTGAAAATCACTTTATTTCATCCCTAATTAGCTGACTACACAGTACGTTCCTGCTGGGAGCTGATGTATGCTGGTCAATGGGTTGATCCAACGTTAAATAACCAATTTAACTTCAGTTTTATGTTCTAAACTTTAATAAATATTTTTAATTATTAGTTTGATAAAATAGCATGCAAAATAAATATAACAATTGTAATTGTGTTGCTCCTGAATATTCGGCTGGTGTTTTGTTTTTTGGGCTTCAAACACCAGTGTCACCAAGTTTCCAGCCCTAAATGATAACACTTTATAGGTTAGTTGGTAGCGATTAAATGAGTAAAGAATTCCCAACAGACCAAACATTCGTCACGCCTCCTGTACAGTGACAGACTTACCCAGCTCCGATCGAGCCACGTTCATGGGTGCCATCTCCAGCCACGAGTCAAAGCTGGGGTCGTAACGCCACATCTCTCTGCTGGCAGAACCGTCAGGGAACTCCCCTCCAGCCAGGTACAGAGTAGAGCCTGACGACACACATGGAGGTATAACTTCTGTTGAATTGAACTTGGCTGTAATCAAAGGAAGTATCTGGAGCGACTTCCTCACCTGACACCACTAGACCATGCTTGCTGACAGCGAAGGGCAGACAGGCCAGGCTCTTCCACTGGTTGGTCAGGGGGTCGAAGCTCTCCACGCTCCGCAGCACCACCTTGTCATCCTCCCCTCCTACGGTCACGATCACCTCAGCTGTGCCTGGCACCGTGCAGGAGAGGGGGGACAGACAGGGGGAAAGAGGACTGAGGTGGAGCCATATAGATTTAGGGGCTTAAAGTGAGGAGGAAAATGATTCAATAAAAGACTTCCTTCCAGGCATACATGCCTTCTGAAAGATGTTTGTCTTCTGAGTTTTGTTTACTCTTAAGGGCATTCAGTTATTACATGTGGCTGCTCTAGGGCAGTACAGCTGTGTGTGTGTGTGTGTGTGTGTGTGTGTGTGTACCTGTGAACCATATAACCACCTGGTTATATGTATCATATCTGCAGTGTATCTTACATGGTATTCATTTTCATTTTATTAGTAGGCCACATTTATGTTCTATGTTTGCTCATTCCTGCCAAAGTAAATTCTATGTTTGTTTATCTTGCATAGCGAATAAACCCCCATTCTGATTCTGATTCTGATTCTGATTCTAATGCATGGGTCGTTATCTAGCTCTGAAGAATCCTGGTAAACGATCATGCATTAGAATCAGGTGTGTGGGAAGGGGGAAACATCCAAAACATGCAGGACAGTGGGTCCTGAGGACCAGGGTTGAAGACCACTGCTCTAGGGCAGTACAGCTCTGTGTGTGTGTGTGTGTGTGTACCTGTGAACCTGCGTGGCCGTGCTCTGGGGCAGTACAGCTCTGTGTGTGTGTGTGTGTGTGTGTACCTGTGAACCTGCGTGGCCGTGCTCTGGGGCAGTACAGCTCTGTGTGTGTGTGTGTACCTGTGAACCTGCGTGGCCGTGCTCTGGGGCAGTACAGCTCTGTGTGTGTGTGTGTGTGTGTGTGTACCTGTGAACCTGCGTGGCCGTGCTCTAGGGCAGTACAGCTCTCCTCTGCGGTCCTGCAGCAGCAGGTAGTCCTTGGCCTCAGAGATGAGCCTCTGACAGTGCTGGGACTCCCTGACCACTTCCAGGGACTCCACCACATCATGGAGGTAGTAAGGGCTGATCAGAGGCAGGCGGATATGCTCCAGGACCTACACACATACACAGGGACATGGATTTAAGTACACAGGCAAAACATCTGACTCAGATGAACTTGTTTTTAAGATATCCAGTTTAACTAGATTTGATTCTAGGGTAGCTGGCTGCATTATATTTTTCCATTGAAATTTGATAAGGCAGCATATCCACATCCTTGCAATACATCATTTTCCAGTAGATCCCAAAAGCATTTAGTGATCCGTTGTCAAGCACTCTCCTCTCTACCTCTATCCATGCCCCCTCATGTCTGCCTGAGCCTCATCTATACCCTCATGTCCTATACCAGATGGGGTCCAATCCTGGTCCTCTGCCACTGTCCACTGTCCCATATGTTATGGACTGTCAGTAATATTGTACTGTGTTGTATTGCAATGAGTATCTTTTGATACTTCATTTTTTTCCTTTTTGTTTTCTTTGCATTGCATTTATTGTAGCTTTTGTATTTTATTCGCTTGCAGCGCTACCATAGTTACACAAAAGCGTATTACGAATAAAATGTATATTTATGCAACTTGAAAAGTGCCTCTGTCAAAGTATTAACCCATTTATGGCCTTGAAACTTCAAATGCTTTTGTCACAATGGTGGCATGAACCATGTTCTCCTCAACAGCTGGGGTGTCACACACAGACACAGACACAGACACAGACACAGACACAGACACAGACACAGACACAGACACAGACACAGACACAGACACAGACACAGACACAGACACACACACACACACACACACACACACACACACACACACACACACACACACACACACACACACACTCTTTCTACTGCAGGAAAACCTGCACTATGGTAGGTAGCTCAGCAGCACAAAGCTTTTGATTGTATACTTGTATGACATCACTGAATACTTGTTGTATACTTGCGTTTCCTGTACATATGACAGCAAAGTGGAAATGGACACATGACTATGGAAGACACATGGGAAACACTCAAACCTTCTCAAAGCTCTGCTTTCTCGTGGTACACTTGTCCAGCCACAACACGGCAGCCTCGAACACAGCCTCCTCCTGGAGGACATTGAGATGGTCGCTGGCGATGATCTCTGTCAGCTTGTCGACACACAGAGACAGGAACTCCTCCTACAAGAAAACACAGAGTGAGGATGTTAGCACTACTGCTCCTTTAATGGCACTAAGCTGACTGAGTGACTCATAACAGTACAAAACAGTGTCAAGGATCCCACCACACAACAATAAAACCCCTGTTCTCTTTTAACATTCTGCAACCCCCCCTGTCCTACGGGTCAAAAAGGCCCCACCCTGAAATAAAGCAGGTTCATTACATTGTTACCCTGTAGCCTGCTGGACACTGAAATGTGCAGTCATGCTGCACATGACTAAGAAAGATTTAGTCTGAGTTCAATCAAGCACATACAATGTGAATGTGTCATTGTGTGTGCGTGTGTGCGTGTGAGTGTCGGTGTGTGTCTGGGGTGTGTGTGTGGGGTGTGTGTGTGTGTGTGCATTAAACACAGTGGTGGGTAATTCTGGCCCATACATAAGGGACAACATAAGGGTTAAAAAGATCCCTCTTTATTCCAGCCCTACGTAGCCTCCACATTCAATCTACAACCCCCCCTTTTCCCCCCTCTTTCCATTCTCCCCCTCCCTCCCTCCCTCCCTCCCTCCCTGCCTCCCTGCCTCCCTCCCTCCCTCCCTGCCTCCCTCCCTGCCTCCCTCCCTCCCTCCCTGCCTCCCCCTGTCTCACCTGCTGACAGACAGTGCAGAAGTGCTGCAGGATGAAGTCCATGCTCCGTTTCTCCAGCTCTATGCAGGAGTGGGCCTCGGCAAAGCAGTGGATCCCCACACAGTTCATCTCGTCCATCTGACGCTCCATGAAGCTGCAGCAGGCCTCTCGTACAGCCATCACATCCAGCAGGTTGGCCGCTGCCAGCAGGGCCTGCGAGTTTAGATGGATGATAAGAGATAAGTGAAAAGAATCCTTTATTTGTCCCACAGTGGGGAAACTGCAGTTCACAACAGCAGCAGAGTACAGTATAGCACTCAGAATCCCAAGTTCAAGAATGAAAACTAGACAAAAGATACAGTGAAAATACAAAGTACAAGTTAAGCTAAGTTATTGCAGGTAAAGAATAATTGCACGTAGTAATTAAGAACATAATTAAACAATAATGCACTAAATGTGGCAATTATAGAGACCTGATGTGACTGCAATCTGGAAAAGGGGGCGGGGGCTGATGCACCTGTACATTGGCCTTGGAGATGACCACCTCTGCTGTGTAGGCGTAGCTCACCAGCATGCCAATCATCTGAGGCTCCACCCCATTAATGGCTACCCTCTCCTGCCTGGACTCCATGAGGTCAGTGGAGAACATGGCCTGGTTAGAGGAAAACATTAGAACACATTCAGTGGGATGTGTGTATGTTACTTTGGATACAAGTAACATACAAGTGGATACAAGTTTTTACTGTGTAAAGTGTGTGTCTATTTATTGCATTTTTAATATTGCTATGTACTGCACTTTGGTCAACCATGTTGTTTTAAAGTGCAATATAAATAAAGTTGGATTGGATTGGATTGGATACAAGTCTCTGTCACAATGTCAATTGAAAACAAGACCACTATACATACTCTATCACGTTGCTATGCTCAGTGACCGATGCTCTTTGTAAAAGCTCTCTCTTGTAAGTCGCTTTGGATAAAAGCGTCTGCTAAATGAATAAATGTAAATGTAAACAAGCGGTGGCTTTAGGTTACCTGGAAGTAAGAGCTGAAAGATGCCAGTACGATGCGATGGCAGGGGAACTCCTGACCTCCACAACACAGAGTCACATCACAGAAGGCATTGTTGAGACGCAGACTGTTAAGTCCTTCCAGGACCTTGTTAGGGTGCCTGGCTTCCACAAAGACATAGTCCTCGTTGTCCATGAAGGGTGACAGCAGGTTGGAGTCCTCCTCCAACAGTGAGGGAGGCAGGGTGGCAGTGGCAGGAGGCGAGGAGGACGAGATGATGTTCACAGGGATGATTTCGGCCATTCTCACTTTAGATAAGACCTCACGTGTAAAACATGTGTTCTGTTGAATCTACCTTTGGGCAACAAAACAAAATAAGAATCATATTTAATAACGCAACTCACTCGGGTAAGGTGCCTTTCAGATGCCTATTAATTTCTAACTTGACAGCCTACATTAGACACATTTTATAGAATAAAACCACATTGATCATGTCAAATGCAAAGACCATTTTCAGTGGTTTCGGCTTAAAAAGTGAACACGGTCCTGCCTACTTCCATGACTATCGAACAGAAATGTTTGAACCATAGAAATAACCTTAAGAAAATACATAAACCAAGTGAATAGCTGAATGCCAAATTAGGTATTTTCATCAATCACTCCGTATTACAGATGAAGTTTTTGGGCAGGGCCGATTAGGGCTGGGCTGTCCCGTCCTGCCTCTCTATGCTGCCTTTCTACTATTGATGACAGCGTCTAGATATACTTAACCAACGTTGCAACATTCAATTTAAACCCGTTTAATATGCGTAAAACTGCAAAAAAAAATAAGACGACATCTTGGTCGTGCACTACAGTACCTGTTCGACATTGTTAAAGAAAATGTCCAGTCCAAATTCAGCTTCTCCTAAACAAACAAACAAAATTTTTGTCAAGAGTCGTGACCAGGCGCCATGACTTCTTCTGCCTTGGGAGTCTTAACAGTTCAAACACACCTGAAAAACCTTTACTGCCACCTGCTGTTTCCCCCCAAGATACTGACACTATTTGGGGCCCAAAATCTACTTATCACTGGCCACTATTCTCAACAGGAGATGGAGAATAATGGCCAAAAACATTTTAAGATACATTTAAAAACACTGAAGAAGGCAATGGCCACTTGACGTGGGTTTATAATGTTTTTGTTTTCACATTTTATGAACAACATAAATAATTCCCTTCAAAATGGAATGCTACACACATTTATTAAATGACAGGTGTCAAACTAGTGCCATCGAGGGCCAAGAGGTTGCAGGTTTTCCTGCCAACCAAGCCACTACACCAGCTGAGTAGAGAAACTCGTTAGTGAAATCAGCTGTTTTTTCTTTTCTTTTTTCTTTCTTCCAGTTAGGCTATGGAAAGATTTCCAATTGACAGTCTGTTGCCACAGGTCTAGATGGGGTTTGGACAATGAAAAAGTGAAGAAGAAAAAAAGTGGCAATGACAAATGAATAAGGCTGCTACTGCATAACATGGGGCCTCACCAGTGTAACAATGGGAACAGGCCGACACCAAGTGTTGTCACGGCCTCACTTTGGCACAGCATGCTTTAGTGGGCACATTGTAGAGGAGATTGTTGGGCAGGCACAGCATTTCATTTTCTGTGTATCATTTGGCACACTGTCGTGCAGGGGCGGCATACAGGACACTTCATAACAGCATCCTTTTCCACTGGAAGTAAGGAACCATCAAGTTTAGACCATAGTAAGGACATCTTACAGTGAACTGCTTCACACTACTGCACACTACCATTTATTGCACTAAGGGTCATCCTGGGCAATCAAGTATATTTCCCAGCATGAATGAAGACAGTAGGGAACTTTGTTTCATTTCTGCCCCTCTAGAGAGTTTTAGCACTGCTTTTCAACCCTGGGGCAGTAGGCAGTCAGCCCAGGAGGTACCTGGATACACCAATGGGGAAGGTATATTGCACCTATAGAAATTGGGGGAACGAGGAGAGGATGAAGTAATGGCTTGTCCACATATAGATTACTTTAAACAATGAAAATACTTTGTATAATTACATGAAAAGTCTCTGTAGTTACCCCTGTTGAACTTTCCCCAACCCTGGTCAAGAATCTCCCACATGTAAAAGACACAGAGATGCAGACTGACAGATCAGTGGTCAAGGCTTTTCTACAGTGAGTTGGTCCTCATGTGTAATAGCAGACTATATATGCCTCACTACATAAACTGTAGTCTACTACCCTCCTTTAGCCATAATTGTTGGCACCCCTGACATATTCTACAGAAAATGAAATATTTCTCATAGAAAAGTATTGTAATTACACATTTTGCTTACTAACGTACATTTTGGTGAACCGTAGTCTCATTTTTTATGTCTGTGTGTCAGCAGTGAGGGCGAACAGATACGCCAAATCACACACAGCAATTTAAAGCATGTTCAGGAACATTCCCCAAAGGCACGTAGGGTTAAGTGCCTTGCCCAAGGACATGTGTCATGGTCGAACCAGCAACCTTCTGGTTGCTAGCCCAATTCCCTTACTACTCAACCACCTGATTCCTGCTTGTTAATTTAAGACTGGATTTTATTTAATCTACGTTGATTGAACACCCCACAGGCCTCTAAGAGTTTGAATGAATAAACAAAATATTGAAATTAACAAAAACACCACCCATATCAGTCAGACTTTGTGTATGTGTTTTATTCTTTGAAAAAGCCTTCCAACAAACCGAGGTCTAGTAATATCTGGATCAGGATATCTGGTTCTTAAGGAACATCTCAGGGTCCCAGACTGCTGTCAGGCTTAAATCTATATTCCTCATTAGGAATCACGGCGTAGACTTCATTCCAAAGACTGCAAATTAACAACACAATATTTTGATTGAAAATACATTTGATTTTGGTTGTGATACAATACAAATCAACATAATACAGCTGGCACAAAATAATTTAGCTTCTGAAATATGAAAAGTCAAATATTTGGGGGGGGGGGGGTTAACAAAGTATTGAATACGAAAGCATACTTTTCAGTTCTCATATCAGTAATTGAGTAAATCCTCAGAGGTTTAGAAGGAAGTTGTTCAAGAAAAAAAAAATCCATATTACTTCCATTTTACTTTACTAATAACTAAAGTGACAACCATTTCCACATTTGGCACGCTGGCAAGTTGGAAAATAAATATATTCTAAAAAAATGGAGCGGCCCTTTTAAACCCCAAAGATACGTTAAAACAATATTTTCTCTGTATTACATGAACTTTTAACTTTTCATTTCACAAGCAAAGGCACAATGCAAGAGGCCCCTCCTTCTGGTTACAGTAAGCTGTCCTTCATGACGCCAGGCTTCTGCAGAGCATTCTTCCTTCGAGTAGCAGCTTCCAGAATCTTCTTCCTGGGACCCAGCTGGATGCGGATGCCCTTGAGGTCATCGTCAGTGCAGAGCATGAGGGCCTCCAGGTCTAGCTGCTCCCTGGTGAATGCAGGGGCAAAGTCTGGCAGTGAAAGGGCAGAAAGGAAGGTATCTAGAGGAGATGTGTCCTCATCCTCCTGATCGTCCAAACCCAGTTCCTCCTGGTTCCAGGGAAGATCAGCATCTGTAGCATCATCCCCAAAACTGCTGTCATCTATCTCGGATTCAAACACCTCCTTGCGGATAAGGTCGCCCAGGTCCTCTGCATCTCTGCTTGGGAAGTCGTCTGGTTCCAAACCCATTTCCATGGAGAAGTTTTTCCTGAAGACCATGTTGCCCAGACCTGGACGTTTAAAGATAGACTCCTTGGTTTGGCTAGACCAGTCTCCATCTACAACATCATCATCTTCGAAGCCTCCCATACTTTCTCTTGCCTCCTCATCTGCCTCCGTCTCGTCCTGCTCGCTGAAGACACCCATGAACTCTGGTTTCCCGGAGGTACCGTTCTCCTGCTTGACGAAGATGACGTTCCCGTCTCTCCCTGCCCTCTCCGTTCCCCCTTTATCCTTCTTACCAAACTTCCGTTGGAGGGTCCCTTTTACTCTGGCGGAGAGGGACCCGGAGGTGTCTGCAGCTATGAGCTTGGAGAACTGCTCGTTGACGCTGTTAATGGTTCCTGTGCTGGAGAAAGAAGCTAGACTGGCTTCGGAGACAGAGCCTCCACTGCCCACTCCACGGTACATCTTATCCATCTTGTTCTGGTGCCTCTTCTGGACCTTCTCGCAGACCTTCACCCGTCTCTCAGCCTCTTTGGCGGCCTCCTGCTTCAGTCGGGACACTTTCTTGGCGTTCTGGCTGGTCTGCTGGGAGGCGGCCGAGTCCAGGAAGCGCACGCAGTCCATGCGGTCACGTGACGCAGCCACGTCCATGGCCGTGTGGAAGTCGTTGTCCAAGGAGAAGAGATTTGCACCGAAGTTGACCAGGAAGCTGAGGATGTTCATGTGGCCGTTGGTGGCAGCATGATGCAGAGGAGTGTTGCCCCAGATGTCACTCCTGTTTGGATCCCCTCTATCAGACAAAGATAAACACCACTCAGAACATATTACTACAATATGCAGAATTAGTATTTTAAAAATCTTATATCCTGAAACAAAACAAAGAAAAAGGACCGTAAAGTGATTGATTGAGCCAAGTGACATTATTTCATTTATATTAAAATACCAAATAGTTGAATCCGAATGGTTGCTTCACTAAGGCAGTTCCCAGGGTGTGGAGCCCCAGCCCTTATGGGAGTTACTTGGTAAGCCATTAAGAATGAAAGTCCTCGCCATAAAACTCTGAATGTCAGTATCTTAGCAACAGTTTATCATAAAGCCAAGTTTTCTTTAGCATATCATATCACTGTGCTACCGCCCAAGATTTGGGTTACAGCATTCAAGATAGCTAAATACTGTGTTCTTTAACAATCAACATTTTATAGGGAAATGGGGAAAAGAGAAATCGTGTATAATTCTTCCTCCCATATTCACACCAGAATTACCACCCCCCTTTCCTGAGACCTGAGAAAGTGAAAGGACCCATTGTGCTTCATTGAATTAATTTCCTTGCCTCATTTAATATCTAGCTCAACTCATTGGAAAGAATTTCAAAAATTCTGACATCACAGATGAGCATAAGAGTTATGTTTAGTGTGTTAATAAATACTTGTGGAGTGTTTTGCGTTTTAATGGACAATAAAGTGTCCCTTGGACTGGCTGAAATTCGATCACCAATACAAGTCTCATCATAGTGTAACTTTCAGAGTTTAGCAAGTTTATTACAGACTCACAATGCATTTAGTATAACTACACATACTATATTTGTCTCTTCTATATCCCTGTGGTAAAATATGCGTTAAACCTGTTAACTAGCTGGAAATGTGCTTTGATAAATGATAACGTACATTAGAAACCACCACTGACTGTTATTTCAACCTCGGGACTTTGATCAGTATAATGATCCACGCTGTTATGATTATTCAATGACGAATCGTCGAAATACAGACGAGCAGTGGGATAAAGTGCACAGTACTTCATCTAAATGGCTCTAACTTTGTGAAACAAACGCCTCAATGAATTTTGATGAAATGTAACCGTGTCTTAATGTAAATGTGACATATATAACGTATGAATTGTGCTTCCTTACCCTCTGCTACAGATGAGTTGAAGCGCCTCGATGTGTCCATGAAAAGCTGCCCAGATGGTAGGGGTCATCCCATCTTCATCTGGGGTGTTCAGGTCTTTCCTTGTGGCCTCTTTCAACAGGTCCAGGTAGCCATCAATCGCTGCTTTGTGATACCGAGACATGACTGAAGAAAAACAGTTAATAAAGATCTGAGCCACTAATATCCAAGACTGGAACCTTCTACAGCATGTTCTTCCTTCTCATGTTGGACATCTGAATGAGGTGGTCTGTGTCCTGGGCGGCATCATATCAGAGGCAAAACCATAAAACTATAAAGCACAAAGTTCACAGCTGATTCCACATCTCATATCTTTAACAACGTTTAAACAATTAAAGTATATACGCCTATTCGACTGTTAAAATGGTCTAAAAGTTCAAGTGAAAAACGTTGTGCCACTACTGTGACTATGAAATAGGTGATTGAAAACTTAAATCATTATAGCGTACGTAGTCCTAAATTAAAGGTCACCGCCTATGATTTCAAATGGTATAGTGGAAACATTTTGCAATTGAGAAATTGGGCAATCCTCTGTAAAATGGTCTGTGTAAAATGTGATCACATGTAAAATATGACATTTTTAAGTATTCATGCTTAAAAAAAAATCACTCTTATTGCATTTCTTCATGAACAAACCCAACTGAAACAAGCTGATCAAATGGTAATTAAAGGTTTAAATGGAACAGTTGATACATGGGTGTGTATAGTTTTTCAGGCTTGAAGACTATATGATTTTACTGCATAATTTAGCAGGGGCTAGATTTGAGTTACTACTGTGGAAGAATGGTAGATTATACTTCTTAATCACAGTAAGTCATACTTTACTAGAATCCTATATCATTAGTTGCAAATGTCATAATATTAATTGTGATTAATCGTGATGTGCATGGTGGTAGCAGCAGTAAGAATTATTTGTAGAAGAGTTAAGAGACCTGAACTCTATTATTATTAGTGGAGGTACAATCACAGGGCCAAAGATGAGACAATAGATCTTTTATCCCGCAGTGGGAATTTACAGCAAGATATCGACTCTGGTGGGACTCGAACCCACAACCTTTGAATGACTTTACCATGCCTAGAAGTCCAATGCGCTATCCGTTGCGCCACAGAGCCCGACGTGTAAGAATCAAAGATTTGACTTCATCTGGGTATTACAATATTTTTTATATCAGATTACACCATTGAAAAGGGGACACGTTATGATATGAACCATCCTTCACAGTAGATGGCAGTATCCCTCGTATCAAACTGTGAAAGGGGACTGACACGGAACTAGTGTACCGGGATTTGAGGAAGTGTGTTAAAGCCCACCTTCTTTCGCAATGTCGATTTAGAAAGTTGGGAATGCAGGTGAACCAACACCATCAGACACAAACAGGACGTCATCTTCTTTAACCGGCAGCTTCAGCGGTGGTTGTTCCGGTGTTTGACAGTCTACGATCCCACAACTAGAAATGTCCAGCAACGGTGGCTCGGCTGTCGGCCTTCTGTCTTATGAGACGCTGGTTCATGCCGTGGCTGGTGCAGTGGTAAGAAACACTAATGTCATGTTTAAATTTGATGTTTATTTACATTACGTGTTTGTCACCCGAGGCCAGGCCGACCAGAGGAAGTGGCAGTGTGTGTTTTAACGACTGTCAAAGACACCCACACTCACACTGCAGAATGTGTGTGTTTAAAGGGCAGCATGACAGCGATGACCGTCTTCTTTCCTCTGGACACAGCCAGGATCAGACTGCAAGGTGGGTACAAGAAACACAGGAATGGCTTTACTGATTAAGAATTGGACTCTGGACAAAGGTCTCAAAGAACAAGCTATTATAGATTACCCAGTTTTAGGCGCCGGCCGATATGTACCTACTAGCGTTGTGAAATGGAATATGAAGTTATGCTCACTTTTCTCATCTTTCAGTGGATGAAAGTCTTAAGGCCCAGAGCACCCCTGTCATGCTGGTTGAGATAGCAAAGGAAGAAGGCGTGTAAGTTGCCTACTGAAACACACATGGAGCACTATCATTCTGTTCATCACAACACTCTAACCCAGTCTAATTACCATAATTAGATCTATCAATAGGAATATTTGCATTTTACAAACATGTTCCTGGCCTTGATTGTGCTGCTGTGTTTATTTTCTTTAAGATTTTGATTAAACTAAATGAATATTCATAAAGCTAGGTGGGTGTAGTAGACCCTCATTCATCCAGGAGTGTTCCATTGCAGAAAAGGTTTCAGAGGTAGTCATCTGGACACAAGTCATTCTCAATCAGGATATATGTTTATTTCATTTAAAGGATTTATTTGTATTTCTAAGGCTAAACTAGGGAGTCAGGTGGCTGAGCGGTTAGGGAATTAGGTTACTAATCAGAATGTTACCGGCTGTGGCAATGACTTGTGTCCTTGAACAAGACACTTTACCCTACTTGCCTCAGGGGGGGGGGGGGGGGGGGGACGGGGGGGGGACGTCCCTGTACTTGCTGTAAGTCGCTCTGGATAAGAGCGTCTGATAAACGACTGAATGTAACCTAAGTTTGATCATCCATGACTCCTTGCCGCTCCTCCTGGTTTGTGCATCAGGTTGTCTTTGTACAGAGGATGGTTCCCGATGATCTCCAGCCTGTGCTGCTCAAACTTTGTCTACTTCTACACCTTCAACACACTGAAGAAACTGACCGTGTCAAGCAAGTCCAGTCCCAGCAAAGACCTGCTGATGGGCATCATATCAGGTAAGGACAGTTCATGACCATCATGTCAGTGTGACCCAGACCTTCTCTTGATACATGGTTGTATTATCCACATACTAGAGTAAATAATTGGACGATAAAGGGACTCTTTAGGCTACCATTGTCTCCATTCATTAGAGCTGTGGTTAATCGAGGCAGTTACATTTGAAGGGATGAAATGGATGTGTCCTAATGACAGCTTCCTCCCTAGGTGCTGTGAACGTGATCCTGACCACACCCATGTGGGTGGTCAACACCCGGCTGAAGCTACAGGGGGTCAAGTTCAGGAATGAGGACCTGCATCAGACCCACTACCAGGGGATCTTTGGTGTGTGTCTCTGACCATGTCTGGTGGGCTCCTATGGAGTTCATGATACAGAGCATCTGTGTTGGCTTTGTCTGGTTTCTGTCTCACAGAGGAAATAAATGATGTATTTTGTCCAGATGCTTTTTCCCAGATAATAGCCAGAGAGGGAGTGGGAACGCTTTGGAATGGCATCCTGCCTTCTCTGGTTCTGGTGTTCAATCCTGCCATGCAGTTCATGGTCTATGAGAGCATGAAGAGGAGGGCTGGTCAAGGAGGAAAGCGGGTGAGAGACTGGGAGAGATGGCTGTGTTTCTGTGAATTAATACTAGTAGAGCGCTTTGTTGCATTACCTGTCTGCTTCTTGTTCTTGTCTGTTTCAGTTGAATTGATAAGATGTAGAAAACATTTTAGAAGGTGTCATCTGGACATTCTTTTCAAATTCAAGACATTTTGATTTCCATCCAGAAGTCATTCTCAATCAGAGAAAATGGTCAGAGAACTCAGATCGGGAGTCGAAACATCTTGATTTTGAAAACAGTGTCAGATGACTACCTCTGAAACCTTTTCCACAATAGAACACTCCTGGATGAATGAGGGTCTCCACTAACTTAACTGAACAATCAGCAATAGAACAGAGAAAGGGGGACATAAGAATGTAGAAAGTAATTCAATGTCAAGTTTGAATATATCACCCCATTGTTTTGTCTACAGATTTCCTCAGTTGAGATCTTTCTCATTGGAGCCATTGCCAAAGCTATCGCTACAACAGCAACATATCCGCTGCAGACAGTCCAGGCTATTCTAAGGGTAAACATACATGCATTCACACCAACATACAGTCATGTCTAAATTCAATGGTGTCAAGCTTTATTTCTATATCTGTATCCTCACATCTGCTGTTAACAATGATCGCTGTTGTTTCTCCCTCAGTTTGGCCAGTTCAAAGCTGAAGGCAAGGGGGGGGTGTTTGGAAGTATCAGAAATGTGATATTCCTCCTCGTGGACAGAATCAAGTGAGTAACATGCACTGAACTCTAGGAAGGAAGCAGTTATTGGGAACAAACTTGTTATAACCTATATAACCTTGTTATAACACTGCTGGGTGCTGAAGATGTGTGTTCTGCCTTTGCAGGAGGCACGGTCTGCTGGGCTTGTACAAAGGCCTGGAGGCCAAGCTCCTTCAGACGGTTCTAACAGCTGCTCTCATGTTTGTAGTGTACGAGAAGATCACAGCTGTCACCTTTAAAGTCATGGGTCTGAACAAGAAAGTGAAGCACTGACACTTTTATCTGACTGGGTTCTTTTCTGAGGTTTGTGATTCAGGACTGGATTATTTTTTATTTTTACGGTTGAAGTCTTTTACAAGGCCTCAGTCTGGTAGATGTGGTGCGTCTCAAAAGTCTTGACCCCCCACATCTTTTTCTTTAGTAGAATGTCAGGGGTGCTTAATGGGGAAGGGCTGAGGGGGGTAAAGATATGAGGAACAATCTAGAACCTGATCTTCACCACAAGATTCAGCCCTGGAAGCTTCTCACATGTGCTACCTCTCTTCTGTGACTCACATCTTTTCTGAATGCATTGGTTTTTACTGCTCTGCCCTCATCAGCAATTCAGATGAGATTATATAGATTAAATTATTGGTAGATGATGGTGGTGGGAGTCTTCAAGTTAGTGTGCCAGTAAGTAAGTATTAGGTAAGTGAGTATTGCCAGACAGAATTTCTATGAAGATTGGTTTGTTACATTATACTTGAAGCGTGCTGGCTACACTTTAAACCCCAAAGCTTCTTCATGTCATTGATGTTGGTTGTCTTAATTAGATTGAACTTGAACTTGCACCAATGATCTTAGTCTAAATGTACAGGAGGTGGATGGGAGTGACGAGACAGTATGATGTTCATTTCCACCGTTCACAGCCTTGCATCTTAAGCACTGTATACTTTGGTACATCACACAGCAATGCAGATCAGTTATCCCTCTCTGGGGCGAGTGGAACCCTATTTAGAAAGATGTGCCAATTTCAACCAGCCATGACAAATGTGGTGCCTATGTGCTGGACAGCCAGCTAGATCAAACATTAGTATCTTTCCTATTGACAGAGGAGATGGGAAATTAGACAGGCAAGCTGCAGTTAAGGACCAACATGATTCAACAGGTGCTCTTACATTTACTTTGAGTCATTTAGTAAACGCTCTAATCCAGGGCGATTTACAGCAAGTACAGGGACATTCCCCCTTGAGGCAAGTAGGGTGAAGTGCCTTGCCCAAGGACACAACTTCATGTTGACACAGCCAGGGTTGGAAATGGGGACTTTCTGATTATTAGTCTGACTCCCTAATTGACTGCACAACATGACTTGCCGCTGTTCTGTCTAACTTTTTGTTGCCTTTTGTGTTTAAAATCATTCCTATTTGCATATAACAATGCAATTTACACTTTTGATGTCAGTGTTCCTGTTTTAACATGGATGTGATGGAGCTAAATAGATGTAGCCTCCATATCATTGAGCTAAAAATATAGATCATTTGCTGCCTTCAGTCTTAAATGCATATTGAACATATGATTTTCAGAATGTGTCTTTTCATGTGTAATATTTTCTAACCTATGTACATCATTGTACACTCATGTATTTGGGTTGACCTATTCAGTTAATCAGATTTGGTTACCCAGACACGCACTACAGACGTCAGATGAAAAAAAGTCTAGTGCGAAACTAACTACCTAAAATCATGCTTTAATGTACATTTTCAGTGTACAGTTTACAATTTTTTTATGTAATTTTGTTTGATTACATTTAATGAATGTTTTAACCCGAAGATTTAAAAAGTAACTTGTACTTTATTAACTTGGAACAGTAAAGGGTTCTATTGGAAATATAATTTGTCTCATGATGTTTTTTGTAATATAAAACATGATTATACATATTACAATCCAACATACTTCATACAGGTAAAGCATATGCCTTTCATAAGAAAATAGTTTGTTTAAAATGCAGAGATTGAGAGGCTAACTCCGAAAGTAAAATAAAAAAACATCCAATGAAACTCCAAGTCCATCAAGTCTTTATCCTGGAATCAGGAAGACTACAGTCCTTATCATTCACTTTAACCTCAGTTGCCAAAGCTCTGAAGTGTCTCAGGACTGGCTGGGCTGGGTGGTGTGTCCTGGTCAGTTACTGTGGCTGGGCTGGGTGGTGTGTCCTGGTCAGTTACTGTGGCTGGGCTGGATGGTGTGTCCTGGTCAGTTACTGTGGCTGGGCTGGATGGTGTGTCCTGGTCAGTTACTGTGGCTGGGCTGGGTGGTGTGTCCTGGTCAGTTACTGTGGCTGGGCTGGATGGTGTGTCCTGGTCAGTTACTGTGGCTGGGCTGGATGGTGTGTCCTGGTCAGTTACTGTGGCTGGGCTGGGTGGTGTGTCCTGGTCAGTTGCTGTGGCTGGGCTGGATGGTGTGTCCTGGTCAGTTACTGTGGCTGGGCTGGATGGTGTGTCCTGGTCAGTTACTGTGGCTGGGCTGGGTGGTGTGTCCTGGTCAGTTGCTGTGGCTGGGCTGGATGGTGTGTCCTGGTCAGTTACTGTGGCTGGGCTGGGCTGGATGGTGTGTCCTGGTCAGTTACTGTGGCTGGGCTGGGTGGTGTGTCCTGGTCAGTTACTGTGGCTGGGCTGGGTGGTGTGTCCTGGTCAGTTACTGTGGCTGGGCTGGGTGGTGTGTCCTGGTCAGTTACTGTGGCTGGGCTGGATGGTGTGTCCTGGTCAGTTGCTGTGGCTGGGCTGGATGGTGTGTCCTGGTCAGTTACTGTGGCTGGGCTGGATGGTGTGTCCTGGTCAGTTGCTGTGGCTGGGCTGGGTGGTGTGTCCTGGTCAGTTACTGTGGCTGGGCTGGATGGTGTGTCCTGGTCAGTTGCTGTGGCTGGGCTGGATGGTGTGTCCTGGTCAGTTACTGTGGCTGGGCTGGATGGTGTGTCCTGGTCAGTTGCTGTGGCTGGGCTGGGTGGTGTGTCCTGGTCAGTTACTGTGGCTGGGCTGGGTGGTGTGTCCTGGTCAGTTACTGTGGCTGGGCTGGATGGTGTGTCCTGGTCAGTTACTGTGGCTGGGCTGGATGGTGTGTCCTGGTCAGTTGCTGTGGCTGGGCTGGATGGTGTGTCCTGGTCAGTTACTGTGGCTGGGCTGGGTGGTGTGTCCTGGTCAGTTACTGTGGCTGGGCTGGGTGGTGTGTCCTGGTCAGTTACTGTGGCTGGGCTGGGTGGTGTGTCCTGGTCAGTTACTGTGGCTGGGCTGGGTGGTGTGTCCTGGTCAGTTACTGTGGCTGGGCTGGATGGTGTGTCCTGGTCAGTTACTGTGGCTGGGCTGGGTGGTGTGTCCTGGTCAGTTCTCTCACATACCAGTCTGGCAGAAAGGAGTACTGGGAGTCTCTGTGGATGGTGAATGTTACGTCTTTATGGGGATCCCAGGAGAACAGGTACACCACCCTAGAAGAACATGTGGAACAAGACAGAGGGAACTCAGTGTTAGCAGCATGGCTATGTTCAGCTACATTACCACCACTCATGCCATGATTCCAACACTCAACAATACTCACCTAGGATCGTCATGCCTGACGACACTCTTCACAAAGGACAGGAAATCAGAGCAGAAGTTCATGCAGACTGTAGGCTTCCAGCAGTTGAATTCATTCTGTATGGGAACAAATGAGCCCTTTGAACTGTAATTCTGAGAAATTCAACTATGCCCCAGAGTGACACTCAAGCATGCAAACACACATACAGCAGACGAACGGCCTACAAATACAACCAAACTACAAACATGTCTTCCAAACTCCCACCTTGATCAGCTGGGATATCTTGGAGATGTGGTAAGTCTCTACCGATACGACCACTCCTTCCTGATCACGGAAACCAGCTATGATCCTCGGGACACCAGGGAGGAAAGACTGGGCCCACCACTTCAGCAGCTTGAACCTAGAGGGGAGTTTACAGTGAGGAAACCTCTGTGTAGAGCGGCTGACCTCAGGGAGAGTTCAGCTCCCTCACCATCCTAACAAGACTAGGGCTGGATTTAAGGTTGGTTAACTTAAATGATTGATCATTGATTTTTAAGGCTGAATTAAGGTTGATCTGTCATGTTCCACATTCCACTCCCTCCTGCCTGCTGCAGGAATGTCATCCTGTTCAGAACCCAGTGAAAAAGGACTGGAGTGGAATGGAGGATTTTGGATTCTTCGATCGTGGAATTGCTTTTCTTCGTAGTATCAGGTCCTACTGGGAGAAGACATAACATCTGCCACACAGATTCAGATATCACCCATGGCTACCTGTGGAAGTTGCTGCGTTGTTTGGGGGTGCAGATCTCCGCTGAGGTCTTCAGCTCGATGTAGCATGCAGGGGCAGGAGGAGCCTTGGGGTCCTTGTCTCGACAGTCCACCTCCCCAGAGAAGAGGAGTCTGTGCTGGGCCAGCCTGGTCTGGACCACAGTACAGAACGCCTCGTTGGTGTTTACCACCCCAGCTGGGTCAGGGAGGCTGTGGATGTCATCTGAAAGACCCAATGTTGTCACAATGTTTAGCATTGTTCGAAGAAAAGACAGTGCTTAAATCAGGGCGGACGATGGACATTTCTGCTTAGCTGAGTATCTCCTTTGAGCAACTTCTCCCAAAACATTTTCCGAAAATTCTCACCTCATCAATATACTGTAAACCTTAATACTGTGACTGAATGGGGACAAGTCCTGACATAGTATCTTCTATTCTGCTTTTAACAAGCAATAACCTTTCAATGTGCAATATACAATTTTAACATATAATGTGACTGAAATGTGAATGTATTTTTTTTTAATGAATATATATAGTTTTATTAATTCATCTTTATTACGTGTATCTGCTTGGTTTTAGTACGTTAGTTACAGTTTAGTACGGATCAGTTGTGGCAATTGTTGTTGTATTACTGCTGTCCAATTACAATAAAAGCTTCTAGGCTATTCTAATAACATACCTATAATACTAATAATATACTAGGGATTCCTTTGTTCCTGTGAAGACACATCCTTACCTGCGCAGGTGTACTGTTCAAACTTGTAACCCCAGTACATCATCTCTTCATGCCTCTCTGCACGGTTCTCCCGGTCTGTGCGAGCTGCCTCTGTTTCCACCTCGCTGATGTACAGCGTGCCCCCCAGCCTGGACACAGCCAGCAGCCAGCCCTCACGGGTCTCATATGGTGTGGTCAGCAGCTTGGTCAGGTGACCCCGCCAAGTCACAAAGTCCACCTCCAGATCACTGAGGGGAGGGAAGGACAGGTGGATCAAAAGGCTGTGTTGAACAGGCAACTCTATGTAGAAAACGTTTCAGAGAAAATAGTCTGAGAACTCAGATATTTATGCTATTTAAGCTACTCTTCGCTAGTCTTTACGCAGGCCAGTGTAGAAATTCTGAGATCTCAGACCATTCTCTCTGATTGAGAATGATTTTCTGATTATGAAAACAGTATCCAGATAACCATTACATTTACATTTAATCATTTATCAGACGCTCTTATCTAGAGTGACTTACAGCAAGTACAGGGACATTCCCCTTAAGGGAAAGTAGGGTGAAGTGTCTTCTCCAAGGACACAACATCATGTTGGCAGAGCCAGGGTTCAAACCAGGGACCTTCTAATTAGTTAGCCTGACACCGTCACCGCTCAGCCACCTGACTCCCTCTCCTTCTCTACAACAGAACCCTCCTGGATAAATGAGGGTCTGCACACTGCCAGACAACACTGTGGTTATGATCACAGCTGGGACACGCCAGCTTACCATGGGGACGAGGCAGCGGTTCCCTGAACCTTAGCTCTGTTTAACAGGATCCATTTCAGCATGTGATCCAGTCTCTCCTTCACCCCGTCGTCTCTTTTCACGAAGCGGTCCTTGTAGCCGTCTCTCAGGTCTAAACTGGGACTCTTCCCCGGGTCTGCGTAATATCTCAGCTGCCTTGCATCGTTGAAGAAACGACGTTGGGAGTCCAAGGAGAAGTGACCTAGCTCCACAGGTTGTTTGTACAAGGGGAAGTCTCTCTCGTATAGCTGTCGTCTGGTGCACAGTGTCTGGGGGGCAGGCGGGGGCGGCCCAGCAGAAGAACCAGCTTGGTGCTGTTGGCTCTCGCATCGAAAACGTTTAGGTTGACCTCCGCGACCTTCATCCCTGTTCCGCCTGTGAGCTGTGGACTGATGGTGACTGAAGGTTGGGTTTGGGGGTCTGTAATGACGCTGGTCCATATTGGAGCTACTGAAGGAAGAGAAACACACTTAATATGGACTAACACATCACTAACAACGCCTCAAATCCTGTGTGTGTGTGTGTGTGTGTGTGTGTGTGTGTGTGTGTGCGTGCGTGCGTGTGTGTGTGAACAAATTAGAATGGGTTTAGTTTCTAACGATCAAGCACTCTGCAAAGTTTATATTAGGCATGTGTCGTCTTTGTAAGACAGTGGAGTTCAGTATCATGACTGATGTTGTTGGATAAGCACAACATGAAATAATGGAAAACGAATTTGCTGCTGTTAGACTTCTTCTTTGGCCCCCAGGTATCAGAATGACAGTATAAAGTGGATATATTTTCAGTATAGATCAGTGAATTCGGTTGGGTTTCATATATTAATGCATTTACTGATCAAAAACAACATAGCACATTATAAACACCCGCTCTATCTATACGTGTGTGCCACCAATGTTATCACAGGCACTATGCAGTTAGTGCTAGTGCTAATAATCTACTCAGCCCAATTTGTAGCTAATATTTGTAAGTATTGTTTGTTTATAACTTTCCCCCACATCAGTCACAGTTGCTATACAGCAAAGTAGCTTCGCACCTAAAGCTCCTGTTTTCTTTCTAGTACAGCAGTGCTGGCTAAGCTAACACTGTGCTGTGTTATTGTGTATTAGCTGGTTAGCTTGTGCCTCCAGCTCCTGCTGAAAACGAGCTCCGTGGGGAAAAGATAGTAAATATTGTCCCGTATGTGTCTGAACACTATGACATGAACATGCTAACTGAAGTCACTTCTTACCTTGAACAGTTCAGCTCGTAGTTAGCAGCACTTCCATAGACCTCCAGTGTGTCATGCTTCACCCTGGCCACACGGTGGCAGCAGCACTCACTCCAGTATGTCATGCTTCATCCTGGCCACACGGTGGCAGCAGCACAGCGGTGGCAGCACCTCACTTTCCTGAGCTCATAACGCAGAAGAAGAGACACTGGTGGTGGGTCAGGTTTGTTATTAAACAACAAAGATTTCAACCATGGAATTAACTTGACTTCCAAAGCAATGGTAGGATTATATCAGATATGTAGATATATTTTTTATAGATAGGGTTCTAATTTAGTTGATCTTGCAGGCGTTCTTTCAAAGCGTTCAACTATGAATAGAAAAAGAGCACTTATATCAGACACGTTCAAAGTCAAGAAACTAAGAACTGGAACTTCTACGTTTGGATCTGTGTGTAGTGAAGACGGTGTGTATCTGATCCTCTTCATAAATACTTTTTTTCCACTTAGAAGACGGTTCTAATTCATTCTTCTGTGTATTTGTCCAGATGGACCTCTTGACGTCCGAGCCTCGTTGCAGTACCTCATGACTCTGTTTCCTAGGAAACTCTTCAATGACAGCCTGCCTCAGATCGTCCTCAAACACCAGCTGTACAGCATGCACAGTGACAAGACCCTGGTGGACAGACAGCTGGCAAGCAGCTGTTCATTTCTCTAATAGGAGTTCACATTTGGTTTAGTCATATAACCTACACCAGGGGTGTCCCATCCTGGTCCTCGAGGGCCACTGTCCTGAAGGTTTTAGATGTTTCCCTGCTCCAGCACACCTGATTCAAATGAACCTTCGTTATCAAGCTCTGTGGAGGTGTGCTGGAGCAGGGAAACATCTAAAACCTTCAGGACAGCGGCCCTCGAGGACCAGGATTGGAGACCCCTGACCTACACTAACCCTAACCCAACTCCATAACACCACTTTCTTCTCACAATGTTCTGCCTCTCTCCTTTGCAGAGTGAATTGAGGGAACAGGGAGAGATTCTGATGTTTCAGCTGGGCTTTGACGCTGATGCATTTGGACTGGTGTTCACGAGTGACTACAAGGCCAAGGTGTTGACAGGCGAGGAGGGAAGGGGGACTAAAGACACGGTGGAGAAGTTTCTAGTGAAAGTGTTGCCCGCCTGCACAGACCTTAGCTTCAACAAAGACAAGATGCTGAAGGAGTTCCTCTTCACAGATTCAGAGATAACGTATGAAAACAATCACTAAAATACACCCTTGTTATTGGGATATTATCTTGGGCTTTTAAAATCTGTCTAAAATGTGTTTCAGATGATTTCAAAGAAGTAGAGGTGTGCCATTTACACACATCAAAAGTTACTTTTTTTTAAACACGTTTTCATAAGAGAATGTCTGACTTCTGTTTGTGTGCGTCTGCTTCTAACACAGCTGTCTTCTCTTACCATGCAGGACCCTAGTGAAGTCAGGGGTTTTGACAGTGAGAGATGCAGGCAGTTGGTGGCTCTCCATTCCAAACTCTGGCAAATTTACCAAATACTTAATTCAGGGTGGGAACAATGAACCAATGACTATATGATTACTGTTGTCCATAGAAAGAGCACGCCAATAAATACTCATTAATATGTTTCAGGATTATTAAACTGTGTAAAAAAGTGTTTTTGCTGAGTTGTTGTCTGTTCTCTTTAACCCTCTCCCCCCCTCCCTTCCCAGGCCGTAAATCTGTACTTGGAATGGTCAAGAAATCCAAATATAGTGAAATCTTAAAGGCCGACCTGGAGGAACGACGTACAAACTCACAGGTCAAATTCCAGATGAAATACCACATCCATGACATCATCGGTGCAGAGTTAGTGGAAAGGTGAGACAGGAGATTGTTGACTAAAGACATATTATATTAACTACACCACTGTGCTTGTAGTTACTGTCAGGGATATATTATTACATATATACTGTATGTAATGTTAGTTTTTGTGATTAAATCATGTTTTATGTTTTTTTTTAAGTATACCTACAACGTCAGGAAAGCTTCTACGATTTATTGAGGCCTGAAAATCAGTGGTTTTGCATCATGGCTGCCAAGAACACGATTCCTGAAGAACTGCACTTCGGCTGGGCTGTGGTTATCTTTATTTCCATATTTGGATTGATGATGTGCCTGTTGTAAAATATTGTAGATTTATCAAATATAATTGTGAAAATTAGACAGTTTCTTTATTTTTGGGGAGGAAATGTGATACATTTTGTCAATAATAAAACATTCAGTTTAATTAAAATTTATTGGCTTCTTCAAACAAAAGTGACAATAGCGTTATCCATGAAACCAAGAAGTCACATTGGCTTGAAGTGGAAGTACAGCCTGATGCCTGAATACAACAGTTACCCTCATTTACTTATAACCCTTGTCTAACAGTTCAAATATGTAAATATGCAAAAATATCAATGTAGCAATTCACTTCTTTAATATGTTGCATGCTAAAAGCATTAATTACGAACATATCTAAACTTTTAAGTGAGATTAAGGTAGTGTTAAATCATTTATAGGAGGTAATGAACAGTAATATTCAAAGTGTTAGTTGTAAAATACAGCGAGTTATGTTTAACTTCTGAGAATAACGACGCAAAAACATAATTCACATGGTTATAACCAAGGATAATTACAGATTATAGTATTTTTGAGAGTAGCTTCATAACCATTTATAACTTTTGATATAGGTGCCTGCCTTCCTGAAGTTAGTTATGCAGTAGAGATGCTGGCGCAAATTGTACATGTAGAAAAAAAAAAGAAAAAAGAGATTTATGAAAACAAAAGAATATAGTGTTTAAAATCAATGCCCAAACACCGTTTAAAAGGTGCCCTCATTTAGTTTGTTCATACCCAAACTGCCTTAACATCAAATATCATTGGAAAGACCTACAGGCATTACATTTACTAAGCATTTCAGTTGAAGCTAAACTGAAAATGTTGTGGAAGGGGAAGCATGTTTCTGACAATTATAACGTTGGAGGGGAAGGGGGGGGGGGGTGGTGGTACTCCCTTGGAATACTGCATGACAGCCTTTTTAGATAACTTCACAGCACAGTTGGCACAAACTAAAAACAATGTACAAAGCAGACTCATCCCATTTAACCATTCATGAACTGCCCCAAAAAGTATGACCCCCCTCCCGCCCGCCCACCACTTCATTGACTTTATGAGACTTATGAGACTCACTGTGCTAAAAACAGAACCTAGTGTGACTTGTAGAAAGCTGTACGGAACATCGGGTCTAGACTGCCTTTGCCACATAGTGCTGTCGTCCTTCAGGTTCCCCATTTCAAACTCTCTCCTCCAAACTGGAAATGAATACTAGATACTGCTAGATACTGCTGTCCACTGTGTAACTGTTAAACTGAACAACTTTTAATATCTGCAGAATGCATTTTGGCAACATGGCTCCGCTCAAAACTCAAAACTGTAAACAAACAATAGTAACTACGAGTGGAAGAACAACAATCTGGAACTTTCCATGATGGTGTTCACTAAAGTTCAAATCGACGAAGGCCTCAGGAATTTCTTAGTGTATGTCTGTGTGTTTGTCTGCTAGGTGTTACATAAAGGGACTGGGGAATCACATCTGTCCCTTTAGAAAAAACAACTTTACAAAAGAAAAGCGTTATATTAGAGCATGTGGCTAAAAAAATCAATTGAACTAAATCGTTTTTTGTGTCTGTGTTTCCTGTACGTCCCCCTGCCCCCTCACCCACCCCCTGAGCTCGACCCCCAGTCCTGATACTTCCTCTTAGAGCAGGGAGCACTTCCTCCTCCTCTTCTTCACGGGCGGGGGGCAGAGGACCGCCCGTATAGCCTCGTCAAACACAGTCTTCAGGCCTCGCTGGGTCAGGGCCGAGCACTCCAGATACTTCACTGCCCCTAAGGAACCAGGGAGAAATGGACACATTCAACCAAGGTGTAGAAAAGGTTTCAGAGGTAGTCATCTGGACAGTGTTCTCAAATCAAGACGTTTCTACATCCATCTGGATGTCATTCTCAATCTCAAACCATGGTGTCATTATTGTCCATAAAACATTCCTAGTACTTTTCCGCTGGGAAGACTAACACATTTTTGGGAAACTTATTTCTTCTTTTGGATTCTTAAAATACTTCTTTAAGACAAGGATTACACAAATTTACCAATTGCAGGGAACCTCTATACATCTATACATTTTCACTTCATACAATTGATTCAAAAGGTCCCATATATAACTACTGAAACAGTCCTAAAATCCTGGTTTCCATGACACTAACCAATCTCCTTGGCCATAGCCAGGCCTTGTGGGTAGGTGATGGGGGTGAGCTTCTTCTCTTTGAGCTTCTCTATGGTGTCCTTGTCATCCCTCAGATCCAGCTTGGTGCCCACCAGAATGATGGGGGTGTTGGGACAGTGGTGGCGAACTTCTGGGTACCACTGCAGTGAAACCATGTTATCAATCACACCACTGCAGTGAAACCATGTTATCAATCACACCATTGCAGTGAAACCATGTTATCAATCACACCACTGCAGTGAAACCATGTTATCAATCACACCACTGCAGTGAAACCATGTTATCAATCACACCACTGCAGTGAAACCATGTTATCAATCACACCACTGCAGTGAAACCATGTTATCAATCACACCACTGCAGTGAAACCATGTTATCAATCACACCACTGCAGTGAAACCATGTTATCAATCACACCACTGCAGTGAAACCATGTTATCAATCACACCACTGCAGTGAAACCATGTTATCAATCACACCACTGCAGTGAAACCATGTTCTCAATCCCTCATAGTTTTAGGACAGTGGTGACGAACTTCTAGATACCACTGCAGTAAAACCGTGTTATAAATCCCTCATATAGGCCACTCCCTGAAATTACTCACATAGTACGTCTATGACTCTTGACTGACAATGTACAATACACTGCACACTCGCAATACGTAACCGGAAGAATCTATTAAAGTCAATGAGTCATTCACTTCAAAAGGCATTCTTCCATGTTGGCTTTAATGGCCTGTTACGCATTGCTACAGAGTGCAAACTGTTCCTGAAGCCCTGGTCTGTGACTGGTATGACAGTAATGCAGATGACAGATTTCCTACCTTGGCACGAACGTTCTCGAACGAGGCAGGGCTCACCAGAGAGAAACAGATCAGGAACACATCCTGTGGAGTCAGAGAGGGCTCACCTCAACACCAAAGTCCAGGAAAACACTTCTCGCTATTACACAGTACGGAGGATTCTCTTCTCTGAAACGCCTGTGTTTTTTAGCCAATCATTAAAAGGAATTTGGCTGACATATACATTTTGTTAAACTGAGTTTGTAGAAGGTGTCATCTCACAGTCTGTGGGTAGGACAATGGGCGGAGCCTGTCGTAGTCTTCCTGTCCTGCTGTATCCCAGAGTCCCAGGTTCACTGGCTTCCCATCCACCATCACATTGGCAGAGTAGTTGTCAAACCTGGAAGCAAGTCAGTGGCAATAAGTTTGAGCATGAAAAATGTTCCTAAACCACTGAATTGGATAGGTTTTGAGTTATAATCATTCACCTCTTGCTGAGGTTTGGGTTTGTTTTCATATTGTAAATGAGCCACCACATTCCCTTCATGAAGCAGATCTAGAGGCTTATCAAAACCAGTTTGGGAACCAGTTAATACTGGATATCAACAGACGGTCCCAGTTCTGATTATGATCAGCTAATATATGCAACTCCTCCTGTGTTAGGGTTAAAAAGGCCCCACCTTCAACCCTAATACATAAAGCAAGTTAGTTAGATTTTCACCCTGTACCCTGTTGGGGACTGAAGTATGCAGCCATGCTGCACATGAATCTGAAAGATTTAGTTTGATCTGAGTTCAATCAAATCACATACAATCGAAACGTCTCATTGTAACATAGTTTTGGGTCATTCTGGGCCCCGAAGTGCACACAAGGGTTAAGGAAGTCACTGTCAAACCAGGATCTAAATTCCAGGATCCTCACTGCTCTATTCAGACATGACCCCCCCCCCCCCTCCCCCGCCCTGTGTACGGTAATTGCAAAAGGAAACACGGTTTATGGGAAAGGGTGTAGAGGGAGAGGTGTGGTGCTGGAACAGGCATGTTGGGGATGTTTCCTGCATTTCTACCTGACTAGTAGTAACTTTGTGTAGAACCTCATTCATCCAAGAGTGTTCCGTATTCTTTTTTTTTTTATAGTTCTCAGACCATTTTCTCTGATGGAGAATGACTTCCGGATGGCAGTTGAAAGGGTCTTGATTTTGAAAACCGTGTCCAGATGACTACCTCTAAAACCTTTTCTACAGCGGACTTTTGGCATGTAACCGTGGTGGTAGGACTACTCACACTGTGGGGATGTACTCTCCAGGGAAGGCATTGGTGGTGTAGCTGATCAGCAGGCATGTCTTACCCACCGCTCTGGACAGAAGGGGGGGGAGGAAGGGAAAAACAATAAGACGCATGCTTATGTTGCTGACTGCAGTCCTATATATGGTGTGTGAAGAAGACAAGTGAACCATATTTGGATCAACATTGCTTAAGTTAAGAACATATTGGGTTATGGTCTAGCCAAAGCAAGATAAAACATATAGTCATGTTTATGTGGTTTATCCCCGACTCCTACATGTCATCTTTTGACTTAACATCCACCTGTGTGTGTGTGTGTGTGTGTGTGTGTGTGTGTGTGTGTGTATGAATCTTTTCTTTGGTCTTGTGTTCGTGTGTGTGTGTCCTCAAACTGACAAATGGAGTCAGTGCTTAAACAGCTGGAATGTTACTAAACACGTTTAGTGAACAAGAAAAAGAAACATGCCCTTGCCAACACACGTGATCTAATAAAAACTGCGTAATCGGGTAACCAGACCATATAAAGATTGCAAGGTTGTTAAACTGTGGATGGGAAGTAACATGACAAATCACATTTTGTAAGGCATGCATAACTACCCCTGGAAGAGAGGAATGACCTGGCTCGTTAGAGACATATTCCCTCAAGTATTTCCTAAGATATTTATTATTTCCTAACAAATAAATCATAGAACCTTCCTGACACCCAGATGTGTTGAAGGACAAAATTAGCAGGCTATGATTTTATTAAATACTGAACCAGGTGAACCATTTTAATGCCAACAAGGACTAAATCGACAGGCAATATTTGAAATGCTTAAACTGAATACCATAGGGGTGGTAACTGCATGAATCGTCATGTAGCCTAAACACAGATTTGCAGAAAACGGCCAAAAAAAAGTAGTAACTTGAACATGGGTCTCCAAAAGAGTGGCTTAACCAAAACACCATGATAGACCACAACACCATATCACTGTGTGTGTTAACTGTATTAAACATTAGGGTGTGTTCACTGTATTAAACTAACATTAGGGTGTGTTAACTGTATTAAACTAACATTAGGGTGTGTTATCTGTATTAAACATTAGGGTGTGTTATCTGTATTAAACTAACATTAGGGTGTGTTATCTGTATTAAACATTAGAGTGTGTATTAAACATTAGGGTGTGTGTTAAACATTAGGGTGTGTGTTAAACATTAGGGTGTGTATTAAACATTAGGGTGTGTGTTAAACATTAGGGTGTGTGTTAAACATTCGGGTGTGTGTTTAACATTAGGGTGTGTTACTGCAGGCCAGTCAAGCCTTGCTGGTCTGGGTCGGGCTCAGCTTATTCGCTGGAATTAAAGGATTTAAATCACATCCATCCCTAAAAATAGCGACGGTAAACAATTCAGTAATATAGCAGTTTAGCACTGGCTGGTGTGCGATAAGTTAGGCTATAACGAGTCATTTATGCACTATTATTATAATTATTAATAGTATTAAGAAGCACGTCGCAAACATAGTTGAACTGTTCCATTTAACTTTCGGTGAATGTTTTGCTTTCCAGGGAATAGTCCGAGCCTCCATTCATGATTTACACACCTGCTAACTAGTTCATCTTAATATTATCAGTTAGCCTGAAGTTAAATGAGCTCTTTACATTGTTTAATTACATACCAATGACTTTGAGTAAGTAGCTAAAGTTGAACTTTGATCAACTTACCCGTCCCCGACCACGACACACTTGATGGCCTGCATGGCGCCGCAGAAGAGCAGCTACTCTGTCTTTGTCCTGATTCACACAAGCTACAAAACTCAGTAGAAAGTCTGTGATTAACTTCTTCCACTCTGACTTGTCGGTTTAGCTTTTATCTAACTATTTGTCGAATGTGTTTCGTTAGTCTAACTGAAGTTATTTGGAAGTTTCTTTGCTACATCCCCATAGTTTGTCGGACTGGAAGTTTAGTAGAAAGCAGCAGCAGCTCCACCCTGGTGTCACACAGATAGACTTCCTGCTCCACTACACACAAACACGCATTTATCTGAGGCCCAAAACAGAATATACCTTCATATACTAACATAATAATACTAATAACTATCAGCCAATGCACAAAAAGGTAGAATTTGCCATATAATTTGATACACTTTAATTTATGAGATGTCCAACCCGAAACATTTTCCAGTGACAGCTGCCCCAGTGGGACTCGGACGTCAAATATATATATTAAGACGATTTGGCCAATTGAACTTATCTAAAAAGTACATTCATATATTATGAAATTAGGCCTAAAGTAGTTAGTAAAAGTAATCTTAAATTAGAAGAAGTAGTAGACCGTTTCAAGAGAGAATTTGTATGCGTCAGTAATAATTTATACAAATAACACGAAAACACAATTTTCTCGTTTGTAAAGTGATATTCATTACGTTTGTGTAATTATGGACAATTATGGAAACGAAAACAATTGAGACACGGAAATATAACGATGTAACACCAAAATAGCTCATATCTTACATCCGTGAGTCACACTGTTTATCTTCCGTGTTCCCAGGCTAAAGGAGCGGCTGGATCTCCAGACAGGAGTTATTTCAGATCTCAGCCAATTATGGAAACATGCATTGTTACGTGTAATTGACTAGATCTATCAATTTATCTGGGATTGCCAGGACAGACATGGTCTTATGGCGGGTCTGTCGTATTTAGTGTTCCGTTTTTCGGGTTCTGCTGGACGGACTTACGGAGTGTTTTCTAAAGGCTTGACGAGGACTTTGTTGATCTTTTTTGATTTGGCATGGCGACTTCGAATCAGATTCCCATATCTTTACCTTATTGCTTCGATGATGTTCAACGTGAGATTGCAGGTGGGAAATAAATGGAAAAATTTGTGTTGCATCTATTTTGTTGTTATTTGTAGTGTCATTTAATAATTTAACATCTAACCGGGCAAAATCAATGAATGCAGTTTGCAAAGCATCCGCACATTGTGTTATAACATAAGCCACTGTCTAAATATTGTTTAGTATCAAATTACCCTAAAACGCCACGATAACCCAGAATGTGAAAGTTTGATGTTGACATGATATATCTTACATAAGGAATGCAGTGTAGCAGCTTTCACTCAAGTGTTTCATTTGGCATGACTTGACGTTTTCCTTCTTTTAATTGACAGGTTCATATCGAAATACATTGAGATTACATCATTCATACCAAGAGGTCGTCTGTGCGCTGAAGTGCATGATATTCTTGCACTTCTCAAAGACTCTGGATCTAGCTAACTCCACAAGTTGGATAAGAGGGGCTCTAATGACAGGGACGGCTGTGACCATGTCTCGCTCAGCCCTTGTCATAGGAACCCAGTGCCTTTGCTGTGGAAGGTCACCATGATGCTATCATCCATAGCAGGGACAGGAAGGGATATGTGAGTGTGTATTGATTTACACCCTTTTCACCCCCTGATGCTCTTGAATCGGTTCTCCAGTCTGAAGAAAAAGGGAAAAATGACCCGTGGAATTTATACTGCCTTTTCGGTCACAGACACAAGGACCTAAGAATGGAAACGATGCCAACAACGGAACAAGCGTCTCTGGGATGTTCTCTTCATTCCTGTTTGGAAGGAAACTCGAAGGAGACTCACATGCAATCACTTTCAGAAGGGCAAACTGGAATGTTGTCATCAGAGGCCCTTTAGTTTCAAATTAAATGAGTCTTCTAGCACTTACATACAGCATGACACAAAACAAGGCATGTTTTTTGTTCACAGTGGTTGTAGCAACTTTGACTTACAGAGTGTTAGTGAGGTGTAATGTGAAGGGCATTGTTACACTTGGGGAAGATTCTAAAAAGTTTTTTTCTGTCCATTAAGAAGTGGGAGGAGTGCATGTTACAGTATCACATCATCTTCACAATGATATTTTTCAGTGTAATAGAAAGCTGTGCAGACCTGGTTATGTACCAGTACAAGCTCACATACACACCACAGAATGCTTCATCTGTCAAGGTCTTGTGGAATTAGATTTGATGGCATTTCAATAGTGATACATTCAAAATCACTTCTATAATTGTGTTGGATATGCATTGATTTGTATGTCTGTTTTCTTTGTAATGAATTTGTAAATTCTTATAGTCTGTACTATGAAGGTAAATATTGTTGTAGGATTTTACCTAATTAAATCATGAAATATTAATGAATGAATGGTATGAATTTCACTTCTGGCCTATTAACTCTAATTAAAGTAATTTCAATATTCATATATTCTTTACACAGAGCTCCAATTCTCCACTTAGAAGATTTTCACATTGCAAAGTGTTTTTTGGACCCAGTCCAGCTCTCATATCTTTTAAAATTATTCATTTAGCAGACGCTTTTCTCCAAAGTGACTTTCAAGAAACAGTTTTACAAAAGAGCATGGGTCAACACTTTGAATTACTTTTGCTTTTACTTAACATAACTGGAAAATGATGCTAGTTAGTTGATGGTGTCATGTCATTAAAGCAGGTAAGCTTCCATGATAATTTGATTTTTAGGCCAACCCCTAATCTATTTACTATTCTTATACTTTCAAAGGTGATAAAATATTGCACACAAATATGCCATAAATAGAGCCTATGCTAAATTGATACCTCCAAATTTCCTTGGTTATCTTCCAGACCAAATACATTAAATGATAATTCTGAGACAGATTTTGGTGTGTGAGGTTTTTGCATGGTAAAGGTTTTGTTTTTTAAGCAAATGTAAAGATATGCATGTTGTCGACTTCAGTTCAGGATCCACGTGGTCATTTGAAAAGTCCCATGTTTGGCCACAAGAGGTCAGACCATTTCCACAAAACGTTCATTCACTCGCCTTTGAACAGCTGTCACACTTTATGAAGAATGAGCGAATGATGTTTGGGAAAATCATGAATTTCTGTCTGTTGTTTGTTACAGTGCATAGGAATTCATATTGAAATCAACGAAATCAGGATGTTATATTAACATTCTAACATTGATTGGGTCGTCGGTTATTAGTTTCTGTTCTCATTTTATTGATAAATGTGGGGGTGTGAATGAGGATTATATGTTAAACCACAGCTATAACGGCCCAGTTTTAATGTCCCTCTACTAATATTCTACACATCTCACTATATGAACATTGCCCTTAAAAAACTTCTCGCAGACATTGCAAAGCCAGTGTCATATATTCCTATATATTAATGTGCAACAGTGTTGTCAAGGCAACTGCACTCAATTCTCCATGTGACAAGCCTTCTATCCCCCCTCCCCCCTCCCCTAGAAAAATAAAGATTTATTTATCTGGGATTTGACGCAGGAAAATATTTTAATAGGTTTAACATAGAAAAAAGGAAAGAGCTAGATGGAGATAGCTTATGGATAAAGCAGGCTATGCTCTCCCTAAATTCAACCTAAAATCATGTCTACGTCAACAAAATGGGAATGAAGATATAGTTGCAATGTTTTAGCTTCAGGCCTTTGTGATTGTGTGATTGTGTTAAACATGTTGGGACTTTGAGAGTGTGTGGATCTTTGACATACATTTCACTGAAGGGCTTGTGTTGATTTGTCGATCACCCAGGTGTGGGTGAGTGTTGTTTTCCATATGTTGCTTTGATTGTGTATAACACCGTGTGATAATTAACCTTAATGTGGAAAAATGACTTTTCATGCATTTCGAGTATTGGTGTGCCTGCAGTTGGATTTCAGTTTTTTAATTAGGCCTTTCTGATCAAAGACCGTAATGAAATTATTCACCTGTTAGTTCATCTTCAGTGATAAACAGAATCGGAATCAGCCAGTTGGCTCTTTGTGTATTAAGCTACGTACCCTGATTCAAAGGGACTCATGATTGATGTGTCCAGCGGTCACATGCCTTCATATACTCCCATAGTCCTCAGTACAAGGAGAATGGATTAGCCGTCACACAGTAAAAGTAATCAAATGTCAATCCTCTTACTGGAATAAATGATGGTCTTCAGAATGGGATTGGGGCATGATCTCTTTGGATTCAGTGAGGTGCACTTAGTGATCTTTAATGCTACAGTAACCTGGAGAATCTGTGCAAAGATCTCAAGGAGTTTTTCTTTTCTTGATGATTACCGGTATGCAAATATATTGTGTAGTTGAGCTATACTGTTGACTAAAATAAAGGGTTGCATGCTGGCAAGTATAAGATCAAATGCGGATGTTTGCATTTAAACTGATCTAAAATACTGAATACTGAAGTGTGTGTGTTTGTGTGAGAGATATAAAACTGGAGACAGAAAAATAAATGAAAAGAAAGAGAGAATGGGAGGCAGATTTGCCATGTTTTTCTGCCAACATGTTAAATTAAAATGGGTCATTTGATCTAAAAGAGCATTCCAGTCTATTTCTGTTTCAGTTTTTCTATTACATTCCTTCATGGCTTTCATGACAACAGCCCTTTAAAATATTGCCAATGGCAGTTTATTTGATTTATGTGCAGTTGTCATTGTGCATTGATTGCCATGGCAAATAAGGATTGTAGAGCCAGTTAGAGATGAATATTTGACTGCAGCACATTAGAAAACTAAGAGGCATTTTTGCATATCAAGTGCAGGTTTTGCCTTATTCGAAAAATAACCTAATCTTTTAAACGATTTGCTTCATCCCAAATAGGTGTATCACATTGGCTTTTAAGAGATCATAGTTCGTGTAGTGACATTCAAATCCTCACTCTCTGCGCTGTATTCTGCTTTTACCATTACCCTTTACTTCCCTGATACAGTAACTGTGACTTCACACTGTAGAGATAAAGAGCACAGTTTGATAGAACTAAACTTAGACTGGCCAATTTACCTGTGGATCACCACTTTAAAAAGGACTTGATTATACAGTAATTTAAATGTCTTATGGCTCCACAGAAACACAGGCACAGGCAGGAAGCTAACACAAAGTGATAAAACCTGAATACATTTCTTAATCGGAGTCTTATTTGTGCATGAGTCCAGTACTGTTTCTAGGGAAGAGGCATTCCACCAATGGTGGTTAGTTGGAGAATACATTACAGTCAGGAATAGGAAATGCCTCAGATGTGGGCGTGCTCTCTAGGACACCTGGTGATGTAACAAGGATCCAGGCTCCTGCTCTTTCAGCGGGGCCGAGCCTCCTACACACATGGATCTACTTACTAATGTGTTCCTGGACACACTGCCGCCATTGTGCTTCCCAGACAGTCCCCAAAGAGGCTGTGCACACTCAGAGCCTGGGGTTTATAGACCAGATCCCACCGGATCCCACCAGATAACACCAGATCCCACCAGATAACACCAGATCCCACCAGATCCCAGCAGATAACACCAGATAACAGCAGATCCCAGCAGATAACACCAGATCCCAGCAGATAACACCAGATCTAAGCAGATCCCACCAGATCCCAGCAGATAACACCAGATAACACCAGATCCCACCAGATAACACCAAATCCCACCAGATAACACCAGATCCCAGCAGATAACACCAGATCCAAGCAGATAACACCAAATCCCATCAGATCCCATCAGATCCCACCAGATAACACCAGATCCCACCAGATCAGACCAGATTCCAGCAAGTCCCACCAGGAGCCACCAGATCCCGGCGACCACGTAGAGGCAGGTGGATCTAACGTACATTGCAGGAAGTGAGTGAAGGGCGATGTTGTGCTAGTCACCAGGCTTCACCCCCATTTCCTGTACAACCTACAGACCAACCCGCGTTCCCGGAAGTAGACAGGAAGAAGGGCGTTTTAATGTCTCCACCCCAAGATCTGACTACCAGCCTGTCACTGTCCTGACTATCTGGTCTCTGGTTTGGGTGTTGGAATTGGAATGAATAAACCATTATATTGTTGACATGGATTCACTGAAATGACAGAAAATCTCAGTCAGACTTCTTTCTGAAGTTTCTAAATCTCCTGACCCTCCTTCCCTCAGTCTCCCTTGGTATGTGCAGTAGAGGAATATTGCATTATTTACCTGTGGTTTACTGTGTATTTGTCAGCAGAAGGTCGTTCAAAACTTTCAAACTTGTCCAAAACGCATGTTTTATTAATATGGGGGGGTGAAGTCTGTTAGAGAAATTACCTAGTTCCCCAAGTCCCCCAAGCATAGCAGAATGGGAGAGAAACTGGGAAGAATGTTAGGTGGGTGCCTTAACCTGTGTGTGTGTGTATAGCTGCTCCCTCCACGTGTGTGTGTATATGTACACCATAGTGGTGTGAGGTAGAGTTCTTTCTATATTTAATGTAAATTGTTCTTGCTAACGCTGACCTTAAAATTCCCCTTTTAAACAGACATGCAAGAGGGGGTGAAGGGGTGGAGGTAGGGGGCTGTAATTCTGCATGATTGCATTACGAGGTGGGGCTAGGGTTGGATGGGCGGGAGGCTGAGGGGAGGAGTGCAGATTGGTGGGGAGGATGACCTGCCCCCAGGGCGTCGCTGTGGAGACTGGAGCATATGAAGCGATGCATCTCTGACCGCCCAATCAGGTCACGTGAAGTCGGTCAGAAGTGGCCATCTCCTCTCCTGACGAACAGTCTAGTCTGCCAGACGTGTGCCGGCCCGGGGGCACACATCCCACGCTAGCCCCTCCCCGCTGGGAGAACCAGAGACACAGCGTGCGAGCGTGTGTTCTTCCATAAACTCTGACAGCACGTTAGGACTAGCATCGTGGTTACCATGCACACACAGACATGTTTATATACACTACCAGTCAAAAGTTTGGACACACCCTCCCATTAAAATTAAAGGGATAATGTGTCCCAACCTTTGACTGGTAGTGTACCGTACAGAGAGAAAGTGTTTCTTGCATAGATCTGAGTGAGAGAGACACACTGAATACTTCTGTCACATACTCTAATCAATTACATGCTTCGCTTCACGAAATACAAACACGCTACATTAGATTAGCACTGTATGTGGATATTTGTATGTCTTCATGTGTGTATGCACCTATGCGTAAAAAGTTTTTATCTATGTTTTGCTGCAGTAGTTTTTGTGTTATTGTTAAAGCTCCTGACACCAAGACAAATTCCTTGTATATGTATG